>JANEYF010003248.1:202500-385000 GCA_029963845.1 Rhamnusium bicolor | reverse complement strand
GTCATTCGTTAATAAAACATTAACAGTTCTACCACGCTTGCCTTTAATCTGTACAATAGTTAATCTTGATGCTAACTGTAATTCCAGCTGAGAAAATGTATTTTGAAATTCTTTTGCGCAGCTATGTGACCAGGTTGGACGTGAAGAGTATTGTAGAACAGTAATTTTCGAAGCTTCTCCTGATCTCCTTTTATTAAACAATACTATTTTACATAGTGTTAAAGATGCTAAATTGCTCCAATTTTTATAATCAGGGTAAGCAGATAACTTGGTTTTAGCATCTTTTAAATTTAAATTTAGATAATCATTTAATTTTACCAAATCATCTGTTAAGGGCAATAATTCTGTAATGTTCATTTTGCGCTGGCATAACGTAGCTAATGCGCTCGAGCTTATTTTTGAATTCCACTCTAAATCCATTAAACTTAAGAATGCATTTAAAGAATCAACCCCATCAAGATTTTCTATTCGTAGGAATATGCCTTTTTGTATAGCAACGCATTTTTTTAAGACTATAGCCAAGTTTCAACGCTAAGGATGGAATCGAAAACTGAGGTCTATTTTTGGTGTTACAGCAAACTTTACAAACGTTTTTGACTGCTCTAACTATACTATCGAAGAAAGCAGGTTTTAACCAATCTGAGAGCCAATTTTTAGTTGAATCAATTCTTCGTAGCTCTATAAGTAGCCTTCCAAGTTGCCTTATAGTTTGCCGTATCAGTTCATTTTGGGTGTTATGATATTTTTCAAATTGCATTACAGCAAGTTTTAACACAAGTGGATCTTGCCTGCAGACTATTGAAACATTGTCATTTTTTAAAGCTGCAATAATACATTTATTAAACTCTGACGACATCGAGATATCGGAAAATGTGTACGTTAAAAGAGCTGTACTTTCTGAGATAAGTTGACGGCGAAGATTATTTTCAGAGTTACGTTTTTCTGTACAGGCATATTTTATATGATGCCAAAGGTGACGTTTAAGCATAAATCCCAAACAATCTGGACATGGTCCATAATCATTAAAAACGTATCTTGCTTTTTCCTGGGGAGTAGGGACTCTGACTAAAATAAGTTCGCCATCTTTTGCCTTAAGTACTTCTAAGTTGTGATAGTAATCACCAACTCTTATTAGACGTAAAAATGCTACTCTTCTTTCTGTAGAATGTTTGGAGAATGCCAATATTTTTGCAACTTCTGTTTCCTTGCTGTGTTTGTTCTGAAAGTGTTTTGATATTTCTTTGTACTTTTTATTACAAAAATAACAGTTATGAATTTTATCCCTATTTCTTTGACCCAGAATATTTTTTGAAGATTCTCGTATGATAATCCTTGGTTCTTTATTTAAATCCTCTTCAGTCGTTTTCTTTACATTTTCTTGCTTATTAATATCGTTGTTTTCCAATCCTTTCGTGATTTTATCGCTTCTTTTCTCCTTGATGATTTTTTCTATATTTTCCACTTCTTCACTGATTTCAACATCAGAAGGAAAATATTCACTGTCAGATTTATTCCCAGATGTAGAGTTACTACATATGCTATCTTCATCGTCCAAAAGATATCTACTAGTTTCTCCTGTTACTTTATTATTAGGGAGTGTATTATCCAAATTTTCGATAATGACATTTTCAAGAATCGTATAGCACTTTTCTCCTGGAGGGTTTACTATCATAAAAAGATAAATTTATTGTTAAATTCTTATAAATTGTATTATTACAGTAATTCCTAACATATCTTAGCTACACGATTTCTGACTACACTATTCGATTTTATGAGTACTCTTCGGTAAGCGAATTTGATAAACATGTCATAAATAGAAATAAAATAATGCAATCTTCAGTTTACTTAATGTATTTCTGAAAATAAAAAAGATTTAGGCCAATGTTTATCTATATGTTTGACGCAATAATTATAATGAGGCATACAATTTACATCATTCAATAACATAAAAATACGGTCTGGAGAATAAAGTATAGCTTTCATTTCCTTCGATATCCTAAGGATTTATAGGCTGTCCAGCCGAAAGTTTACACAATCCATATCTCAGAAACTCCTGGTGGAATTTTTGACAAACTTTGTGTGTATAATAAACATAATATGATCTTTCCAACTAAAGAATTTTGACAACTGTGTCTCTTCCGCTTATACCGGAAGTAGATGTCAACTTTGTTATTTTAAAAGGAACACCCATATTTTTATTATTGCAATTGATAGTTTATACAATTTTAAGTCCACTTTGTATAATAAAGCTTATACCTAAAATTTATAGTTTTTGAGATATTAATTCTTTTAACGAGAAATTGACAGCTGCAGACCCCTAACGAAATTCTTTCTGTGAATAACCCATAGAAGAAATTAAATATCTTTCAAGGCAGTAACAAACAATCCAAAAAGTCGCCAATATTATGCAGGGCGAGTACAAAAGTGGTCAAAACTTTAAATTCAAAAAAATCAAATATCTTCAATTTCTTAAATGGAAACCCTCAATATTTTTTATTTTAATGAATTCTACGACTAAAAGCATGGGTAGCTTACCCTATATCTAATCAAAGTAGTTTTTAAGATATTCACAAAAATTCAGAAAATCCAAATATTTTATAGTAACTCTTTATTAAACTAAGTCGGCCATGCCAACAATTGTCAGAAGAAATACTAGAAGAACTGTCAAATCAGCATGGCCGACTTAGAGTTAATTAAATCTAGAATTCCTACCAAAATAACTGGATATTCTGAATTTTTGTAAATATCTTAAACACTATTCTGTTTAGGTATAGGGAACTAAACGTAAACTATCCATATTATTAGTCGTGGAATTCAATGAAATAAAAAAATGGGGGTTTCCATTTAAAAATTGATATTTAATTTTTTTGAATTTAAAGTTTTGACCACTCCTGTACTCAGCCTGTATAATATTGAAGATTTCTGATTGTTAGACAATAAGCTACGGCTTTGTTTATAATGTCCACAGCAAAAGACATTTAATTTCTTCTGTGGGTTCTTCACAGGAAGATTAGGGGTCTGCAGTTAAAAAAAATTAATATCTCAAAAACTATAAATTTTAGGTATGCGGTTTATTATACTAAGTGACCTTAAAATTTTATAAGCTATCAATTCCGATAATAAAAAATATGGGTGTCCCATTTAAAATAACAAAGTTGACATCTACTTTCGGTATAAGCGTAAGTGACAGAACTGTCAAAATATTTTAGTTGGAAAGATCATACCCTGTTTACTATACATATGAAGATTCACAAATATTCTATAAGCAGTTTCTGAAACATGGATCGTGTAAGCTCTCCACTAGGACACCCTGTAGTACTTACGAATTATAAATTTACTGTCTTCTATTCTTATGTTTGGATCAATTTCGCCACCTTCTATCTGCATTTTGTTCTCCAATGTATGTTTATTGGTTTCGTTTCTATCTACCTCTGTTCTCTGTCCCACATATTCTTTTAATTTCTCAAGCTCAAATAATTCTCCTGAATTTGATTTTTTTTATAAAATATTCATAATCGGTAGTTTCTATAAAAAATGTTTACTCTGATAGTTGCCCTGATTAAGCAGAAGTAATTAAACTATCTAAATACTTCAGGTTTCTAAGTATACGTTTGCAAAGTACTTACGAGTTAAATCGGTATCATGGCCTATACACATTTCTATTATTGGTGTCTCATCAATTTCTCCAGTTTTTGTTTGCATATGATTTGAGATCATAGGGACACTTTTTAGGGTATTTGCCTCGGTATTTATATTTAGATTTATTTCCATGCATTCTAATTTTTCTGTTGATGCCAAATTATCCATTTCACCTTAAAACAATATGATTGAAATTTTCTTTTACATTTTCTTTTGTCAAAACTTACTGCCTAATAATTCTTCCCTTAATTTTAATAGGTTATCTTCAGAAATTATTTCTATATCTAAAATTCAGTGTATTAAGTTAGCTAATACTATTAGCAATAGCGAAAAGAAGCAAGATAATCATTACTTACCAGTTATATCTTGCATATTATTGAAAAATTTTATAGATTCCTGATCATTTATAGATAATTGAATGGAATTCGATGCTAAAAATTTTTTCAGACAAATTAATTAAATAATCTACAATTTACTTTTGCACTTACTATTTGGTTTTAGATCACTGATTTTAGGTTTTTTCGGAGAAATATTACATCCATTGTCCTCATTAAAATTTGTATCTAAAACATAGTTACAACAATCAATATTTACCTATAATACTTTCATCAATCGGTTAGTTTGAAAATAAATAATTTAGGCCATAAATTTGTTGTTTGTTAAAAAACCGTTTGGACTGAAACATTAAAAAATTATCGTTATCAACTCTTGTTTTAACCCATTTAAAACTTTCAACAAACATTTGCTTGTAGGTCATTCTTTCACGTTTTAATTTGTTTATTATATTATTATATTAATGCCTTAGAAAAATACTAATAGGCTGCTATAGGGCCACTATATTTATTTATTTATATAATGTCACCTACAATTTGTGATATACTTACAACCTATCACTTCATTGTTTTTTATGGTAACCATTGATAATATTTTGCTTGCTCTCGTTCCTTTATTCATTTTTGCTTGTAGAGTATAAAGGTGTTATTTTCAAGGGATTGATTTTGATATACCTAATAAAATACACGAATATGAATAATATGAAATAGGCAAAAATGCTATTATCTATTATTAAGTATATTTTTCTATATATTATTACAAATTTACATTATTTTTTTTCGATTCAATTGATATTATTTTTCTTTTTTTGTTTTTCACTATATCAACAGTAATTGTTTGCCTTAAATAATAATAAATTTGATTGATTATTCAAATCACATAATCCCCCACTATTGGAAAGACATATGATTAATTACATTAAAATTTTCTTATAAGACATTCTTATGCTATAATAGGTCTGAATGCTCATAAAAAATCTTCCATCCGAAACTGTTAGCGATATTAGCGAACATAAGTTATTAACAAAAAATATGTAAAAAGGGGTTCTCTAGGACTTTCAGCACGAGAATATCGAAAACCTCTCAAGATATGGCAAAATTTAAAACTGACAATTTTCTAGGGCATAATATTTCCTATAAACAAGTCAGGCATTCTCTCAGATCAACAGTTTAGTCAGTCTTGGGAGTTCCAACACAAAATTGACGATTTTCATCATTTTCTGTAATTTTTCAGTTAATTATTAATTAAGGTTTCTATTTGTTATTGTTAACTTATCGATACGGACAATTTATGCATTATTTCAAAGCTTCAATTAATTGATTTATATGGCAAAATGTTTTTTTTTTTTTTAATAAATTATAAAAAATTGGAATATTTAATTTGTTTTAAATAACTCGAACAAATTATCATAGATTAAAATAAAAAATCGAGAAGCATATTATAGTAAAAAACTTTTCCTACAAAAAAAGGTCTCGATATTTTTACGGTAATAGTATGATTTCCCTGCAATTTTAATTAATTGACGATCAGCTTGAAATACGCGATAACTACAGAAATCACAAATTCTTTAGTAGTATTTCGCCTTTTCATTATTCTATTTATATTTTAATATAACAATATCTCAATATTAATTTCATTAGTTTTCCGACTTCCCTTATTGTTTCTTTTAAAATTCCTTATTTTACCTATTTAATTTAATTTAATAATAATCGTTATAAATAAAAACTGGGGGAGATGAAAATTTTTTTTTATTTTAATTTTACAACTTGTCATTGCAGCCCCCAGTATTTAGTTTTAACAATTGTTAAATAAATAAATGTAAAAGAAACAACAAAAAATAAAAACTTCGAAATATATAAAATTAATAATTATTGTATCGAGATATTACGTTAAAATATAAATACAATTGTGAAAATGCGATATATATTGAAAACTCGTGATGTGATTATTTAAATTTATATTAAAATTACGGCGAAACCATAATATTTACGTAATCATATCAAAAGATCTGTTTTGTAGAGAATTTTCTCTACTTTGAGACGCTTTTTTAACTTTTGACCTGTCATTTGTTGGAAATTTTTTAAAAAAAATACGAAATTTTTTCTTTTACATAAATATAAAAATAAGCGAAACAAATATTTCACCCATATGATTTGATTATTAAGGTTGGCTACAATACGTAAATTTTTTCAGATTGATAATTTAACAACAATTAGTATATTTATTTGACAATTTGACCGTAAAAATTTTGTTTAAAACAAGTGATGATTATGTTTCCAAAGCTTTCTTCGCAAAAATGAATAATTTTGATTCTCGGCCAAAATGTAAAACTGAACTATTATGTGTGATAATCATTGTAATCAGAAAAAAAGCAGTATTCAAAAATGTGAAAATCCAATATGGCGCCCATAAAAAAATAAAGTTGACTGTTGTTTCTCTGCCATCTTAGACGCCAAATGGCAAATACAATGACATATTCGGATTCTCGTAAAAAAAGTGCCTTAAGAATGTCTTAGTTAAATATACGTAGTTTTATCGATTTTCAATTTAAAAATTAAAAACGAAAATCACGATTTTTCATTTTTTTTTGAATTTCTTTAAAACTAAAAATGATAGGTCAAATTTGTTTTCCAATTATTGATCAGCATAAGAATGTGCAACTTTGCTCTAATTTAACCTACTTTGTATCTCTTAAGATAAGCGAGATCCCCAAGCTGCCGGTCGAAAAGCGGGCACCCGTATTATAAATTGTAGGTATATAAAATAATTTATAAGGTTATATTTACCCAAGTTCATCAAAATATGTATAGCTACATTGTAAATTATGTTATTACTTACCACAATGACCTTAACATGAAATTAATTATGAAAAACTGTTTTCGTTAGTGTATGCTTCTTTATTTCTAAAAATCTGTTAAAATTTAACACACATTACTCCAGCACTCGAACTGAAATATACAATTAGAAAATAGGAAATATTAACCGCCTCTCAAAATTTCTCCGTCCTAATTAATGTAACACTCACTGAAATAACACTTTGATAGAGGGCACTGAAACTACAAAATAATTAAACCGTTACAATTATAGTGGAAACAGAAGAAACACACATCAGATTTATATTCAGAGCCGGCGCTTAGAATTGCGAGATCAGGTGCGAAAGCGATGAACGGGCCTGACGGTGCCAGACCTATTTGAGGGAAATTTAAGATATGACCCACCGCAAAATAATAAATACAGATACTTAAAAATAATTATAAAATGGTTAAATTTTAAGAATATAATATGTGATAATTACTTTGTGAGAGTTGTGCACACTTGCCTCTCACCCGAAAGGCCCGGGTTCGATCCCCAGTCAGGGCATTGGGAATTTTTCTGAATAAGAAATGATTTCCAATATACTTGGATATTGGATATGAGGCCGTTGCGTTAAGTGTGTAGCGCCTCGTGTTTAATATTATTTTAGGGATAAAAATGGTTGTATTACCCAATGGTGTAATTGGTGTAATTTTAAATTTAATAAAAATTGACGCAAGAAATATAACACGATAAAAATGAGCAAAAATTGTAATTAGATGACAACATTTACCTAATCTGGTGCTTGTCGGACATAGGCAAATAGTACTACGGTAATAACAACATCAGTGTGATTTACAAAAAATTTAAATTACTTGCTGCAAAAAAGAAGGCTATAGTTTATTTGCCGCAATTTATTACTTCCTTATATAATGAAATTATATGAAGGAAGTATTGTGATCGTGAAATAATTCGACATTCATTTGATTGTGTCAGTCGAAAGAGCATATTGTTCTACGTGTAACGACATATTACAATCCATAGAGTTACATAACAAATTTTTTGAGAAAATTAATATCAAATACAATAAGTTTGGTTTAAATCATAAACATTGAAATAATTAATTAATAATTAAAATAACATTGAATTCTACAAGAGTGAATGAATGAATGAATTCATTTTAAAACGCTCAAGGTAACCTGAGCTCCGTAGAAAATAAGAAATTTAAATAAAATCTGGATAGCAATAAACTATAATTTTTGAAAAAATTTAATATTATTCTTGGTTTTCTTGCTTGACGATGGCTTGAATATAGCCGAAACGCAGCAATAAAAAATGTGTTATTAATTAAAATAGGACCTTTTACTCCAAAAAATCAATTTGAAAGATAACAATAAATGGTCAAGAAATCCTGAGGGAAAGAAAATTATGTTACCGATTCTTTTTTAATGTAGAGCATCAAAAAGTGTATCTTAAGATAAAACGACATATTTTATTTACAAAAGTCAACACCTGCTATTTTTTTTTCAGGGTCGAAATTCAAGAAATCGTATATACAGGCATATTCGACCTTTCATAAAAAAATATCTAATATGCCGCTGAACTTAGGGCGCTCTTAAATGGGTCTGTATCAAGTTTTGTTGAAAAATATTAAATTTTCGTATTTACGCTATATCATCATGAATTTAGTACAAATCAGCAACCCGTGAAATACAAAAAGACAATTGAAAACAGCAGCAGCAGCATTATTTAATATAAAAACAACATACAAAACTAAAAACAATAACGAACAACTTAATTTTTTTTTGCTTCCTCAAATCCGCCGTTTATATCAATACATTTAAAGTTTAATATTTTTCAACGAACTTGATATAGACCCCCAATACACTATTTGGAGTTGCCTAAATGATTTAATATTTTGATAGGTTAGGATCAGGGAAGTTTCAGCCAATGTTTTTTTGGTCAGGGCACTCTAAATGAAAATTTTAAATTATTTTCCAAAAAAATCGTAGCAAAATATGCAGTTATGTAGTATTAAAGTACTCAGAATGATTTCTAATTTATGGAAAAAATATATATAAAGGATTCCATCAAAATAATCAAATTTTGGTCACTTACGGTAAACCGGAAGTTGTCGTAGAGATTGTTTTACGTCAAAAAATGGGAATTGACAAGTATATTAAATATAAATAAAGACAAAAAAAGGGAGTGTCACCCAACATACGGAAAAATTAAACCAAAATTATGGTAATTAAAAAATGTATTTATAATGTTACTATTATTTAAATATTTCAGTCAATCATTATATAATTTAAAAACAAATTAAGTTCCTCTTCTTGATAAAAGTTAAAATATAGAGTGGAATAAAAAATAATATTAACTGAAAATTTTTGTTAATTATTATTTACTAACTTTTACAAATCTTATCACAGATAAGTATAACATATATCTTTTTAAACAATTATTTTCCCGGCTATTTACCAAAACGCTGAAACTTGGATTACAAAAAAGATAATATGCACATTATGTTCAGTATTACTGACTCAATAATGTTATTTTTAATTTCAACTATTCTGTCTAATAAAACCAAAAATAAATAAAACACAAGGTACTCACCAGTTGACCCTCACTTTAAAAAACTTTAAAATATCTACCGACACGTGTTTCTGCTTGCCTTAGCTCATCAGGGTAGCCAGCGTATTTAAAGAATCCAAAGCAAATAAACTTGTAAACCCCAATGTAATAAACATTAATGGCTTCAGAGAACAGAATAATTGAAATTATATAGTGGAAATACCCCTTATTAGGGTCAATGAAATAATTTAAAAACAAATTAAGTTCCTCTTCTTGATAAAAGTTAAAATATAGAGTGGAATAAAAAATAATATTTACTGAAAATTTTTGTTAATTATTATTTATTAACTTTTACAAATCTTATTACAGATAAGTATAACATATATCTTTTTAAACAATTATTTTCCCGGCTATTTGCCAAAACGCTGAAACTTGGATTATAAAAAAGATAATATGCACATTATGTTCAGTATTACTGACAGAATAGTTGAAATTAAAAATAACATTGTTAAGTCAGTAATACTGAACATAATGTGCATATTACTTTTTTTGTAATCCAAGTTTCAGCGTTTTGGCAAATAGCCGGGAAAATAATTGTTTAAAAAGATATATGTTATACTTATCTGTGATAAGATCAATCATTATATAAATTTAAGTAGTACTCTAGTTAGTCTTTACCCAAAATGGTTTTTAATAAAATAAACCAAATACAAGAGAGCTTTTAATCAATGTTTAGAAATCCGTCATAATTTTAAACACCTTATAGAAGTACTCGAAAAGCAACAAAATACATTAAAGTAAAGAATATTAATCCCCACTTCTCACTATTTTAATTTCCGTCATAATTAATATAGCACTCACTAAATATACACTTCCCTAGAGGGCGCTGAAATCAATAGACTTTAGATCCGTAACAATTATAGCTCCATCGAAAAAATAAGCACATCTGATGTGGTACCACATTTGCAACGGATTTTTTTATTTAGCTAATTTTTTATAAAATAGACCCTGATAATTCCATTTTTGCATTTAGAAAATTGTGACGGATTAAAAAATCCGTCACAGTTCGGTCATCCGTCACAGTTAGGTCCTATTCCGGGGGAAATCCGCCACAGTTAAAAAAAAAAAAAAAAAAAAAAAAAAAAAAAAAAAAAAAAAAAAAAAAAAAAACACCAACCCCCCCCCCCCCCCCCCCCCCCCCCCCCCCCCCCCCCCCCCCCCCCCCCCCGCCCCGCGCCCCGGGGGCCGGCCCCCCGCCCCCGCGCCCCCGGGCCCGGGGCCCCCCCCCCGCCCCCGCCCCCCGGCCCCGGGGCCCGGGCCCCGGCCCCCCGGGCCCGGCGCGGGCCGGCCCCCGCCCCGGGGCCGGGGGCCCGCGCCCGGGGGCCCGGGCCCCGGCGCCGGGGGGGCCGCGCCCGGGCCCCGGCCCCCCCGCACGCGCGGCGCGCGCGCGCCCCGCTCTCGCACACGCACACGCGCACACGCACACGCGCACACGCACTCGCGCGCACGCACTCGCGCACGCACTCGCGCGCACGCACTCGCGCACACGCACTCGCGCACACGCACTCGCGCACACGCACTCGCGCACACGCACTCGCGCGCACGCACTCGCGCACACGCACTCGCGCGCACGCACTCGCGCGCACGCACTCGCGCGCACGCACTCGCGCGCACGCACTCGCGCGCACGCACTCGCGCGCACGCACTCGCGCGCACGCACTCGCGCACGCACACGCGCGCACGCACTCGCGCGCACGCACTCGCGCGCACGCACTCGCGCGCACGCACTCGCGCGCACGCACTCGCGCGCACGCACTCGCGCGCACGCACTCGCGCGCACGCACTCGCGCGCACGCACTCGCGCGCACGCACACACACACACACACACACACACACACACACACACACACACACACACACACACACACACACACACACACACACACACACACACACACACACACACACCTGCTAGGTCCTTCCAGGTAGCACTTAATCTTGCCAAGTACTGCGAGAGTCGTGCTGCTGTTTTGTACACCTACTGCCAACAGTGAGGGACCCCTCGACAATGTTGTAAACTAATAAAATTTTGTTACGTTTATAAGATATCTATTTTTTTCTTATAATGTTTGTGGTAATTATATAGTTAAAATTCTCAACTAGTTTTGTGCATATTATGATGTGCAATACTAGTTGAAAATAGATGTCGGGTATTGGACATTTTATTTTATTCATTACTAGTTCCGATATTTTTTTCGGCTATTAATCGAATTCGTATATTGGGTTTAACATATTTACATATATTGAGATATGGGGCAGTTTTGTACCAGTCGATGGGGCATGTATTTATAAAATTACTAATATTTTTTGTGAATTCTTGGTTAAACTTGTTAATTGTGGTTATTATTACTAATTAACGATTTTGATATTTTGACAGCAATTATCCCTTAACTGTCTCGAGGGTCAGGGACACTTTTTATCTATTGAAAAACGTACACATCTTAATAAACATTCGACAATATCATCCGAAATACTTGATCTATTCATAACAGTAAACTTCTAGAAGTACAACTTTTCTGTATTGCAGAGGATAAATTAAAAACATGGATTTTTTATTGTAGGTATCTCAGGGAACAGTAAATAACAAAATAAAAATTATTATTGAATGAGATATTGAACACCTCAGGATAAGAAAATTAATACAATTTTAACATTTAGAAAATTATAAACCGATAGTAAAATATTTATAAATATGAAGATCAGAAAACATTAAGAGCGCGTTTGCACGCTGTAGTAAATTGTGTAAAAATAGTGAATTAAATTATGCCGTCATGCCGGTAAAGTAGCATATACGTTTTAACATAATTAATTCGTGATTTTTTTTGTCACATTTTCCTGTTGTCCCTAAGCTGTTCTTACAGTACCATATTAGTTTATTCGCTTGAATGTGAATAGTTTGTTCTATCTTAAAAAAAGTTATCATATCATTCCAGAGGATGTGATGAATTAATATAAGTAGTTTCAAAAATAATAAAACTGAAACATGTATAAATTGTGTATAATATATAATTGAACTGTTATTTTAATAAAGATAATATCAGTAAACATAATGTAGACATTTTTTTCATACACCAATAACAAAAATCTAGGTATATGACAATAGAAAAAGAAAAATATTGGTTTTTTGAACACTCGAGCAAAAATGATACAAATTTTATATGGCGTAATCATTAGTAATTGAAAAAACGAATGAAAAAGTTATAATAAACAAAAAAAGTCTAAAAGTATTATTCAGTTAAAAAACTAATTTTAGACAAAAAAAACTTCTCCACTTCAATGAGCGATAAAATGTGCATGCATTGAAAAGTAAAGTTTTATTTATCAAACAGAACATATAAAATTAAACAAAAAGTAATTCCTTGTAAAATGTTTTGACTAAATAAATATTTATAACAATATGTTGTACATATTATACCATCAAAGTTTCAACAGTAACTAACTTTAACTTGTCGACGCTTGTCTGAAAAATGAATATAATATGTATGTGATATTAGTCATAGTTTTGCTTTTGCATTTGTAAATTATCGCTTCCTCACATTTTTTGAATATGAAAAATTTTGTTCACATTTTGAAATATGTAGAAATGTAGTACCAGGTGCTCACGTTTTTTCACGTTTTTGTATGTTCACATTATAGACTTTACTATACAACTCTTCATAACACTTCTGCAGTGACGTATTATAAAATAACTATCTATATCTCCACTTAGGCATTGCTTTATTTTTAAAATAATCTATATTACTTTTGCTTAGATAATTTAAGAATGAAATTCCACAACATGTTAGGTGTCATGGTGGATAAACCAACGTAATTAATTTTTACTATCAGTATCGACCGCGGTACATAACAATTGTGCAGCACTCTAAATATTGTTTCTGGCCGTGATGCTCATTTATAGTGCACTGTTTCACTTTAAAATTGTATATAGGAGGATTTAAAATGGTCAAAGCAATATGCTGGTAGCATTGGTTTACGTCAATCAGAACAAACGACATAATATCAATGAAATATGCCCTAACACACTATCACTATATCACGACACTGAAATAGTTATTAATCAAGGGTGTTATAACCGAGGGCGTCATTATCCTATAATACCCATGGTGCCTTCAACGTTTAATGCACTACTGGTCTATTATTTAATTCAAAAATTCATTGACATTTGCGATTTTTTAATTTAACATATCCATTATGTTCAGGACAATTTCAATTAAAAGAGAGTAATAATCAAAATTATTTGTAAACGCCGTAACTATGCAACATTTTGTTCGCCAATAACACCTTCTCAATTTAGTTGTTTCATGTTGTGGTGAAAATGTTAATGCGTTATAAATTTATAATGTCCTAGGCGTTATTTCTCATTTAATGTATCTTAAAATAGGATTATTATTGCAAAATAACAGACTAGTAGTAGATTAATAAAATATTGTCTACCAAACAAAATTTTTTATTGCGAAATAAACTAATCGATCAATTAGGTTAACATAAATCACCCTTGACTCAAATATAAAAAAAAAAAAAAAAGTGTTGAAATTGGACTGAATCCACATTTTTTTTGAGGCATATTAAATTTAATATGGAAAATTAAATTAGTAAACTCGACAGTTTCTTTAAAACACAATATCAAAACTTGCAGAAAATATTTTATGTTTATCTACTTTGTATCTGAACATTAGTTCAGTTCTTTTTAAATTTCGTAAGATGACTAAAAATAATGAGTTCGATCCTGCCTTTAGTACTTTTCAAGCTTCCTACTACTACGCACAACTACGACTGAATTTCTGTCTTTCCCTCTAGTGATAAACCAGCTAATTAGGGTTTGTCGGTTTTTAAAAACTGGGTTTAATAAACCAGTTTTAGATACTAGAATTAATATAGGCATAAAAATCAATTATTTAATTAAAAACGTTAAAATTTTTATTTGATATCGCCTCGAGCATAAGCATATTGTAGTAAAAGTTTACTGTAAAACTAATCTTCATGAGTCAGGCGATTGTTTGACATGAAAATCCACTCTCATTATATTGTGCTTATAGCTCAGACAGAGGTAATGGTTCTCAGTGACGGTTTTTATGTATAATATTATATTATAAACACCTACTGAAGCATTCTCAAACAACAGAAAAACAAAATTTTGTAAATGATAAAGTGAATTTTATTTCATTTTAAAATGTTAATATGTAAACTACTTTTATCAGAAAACGTATGACAAAAAAACAAAAAAAGTTGTATTTTTACACTAGCCAAATTTGGGGGTGACTTCACACAATATTTTTCCTTACAACTTGTGAATAGCTGGAGGTATCTAAATTCTGTACATATTTAATTGGCGGTAGGAGTTTCAAACCCGTACCTAATTCCTTTTTTAGTTCTTAAAATTTTATTTATAGATAGAATGACCAATTCACCAAATACCGCTTAAACAAAAATACTTCAATTCTACCTTATACAAAACACACTGAAAGGAAAACTCTCCAGTATTGGCAAGAGTTACCAGGATTAATTCATTCAAGGCGTTTATAAAATACCCTTTGAAATCAAGAGCTAAGAAACTTTTAGGGTTAAACAGGGTAAACCTGAAAACTCTAACAGGCCTATATACCGGGCACTGCCGACTAAACTACCATCTGCATAAACACGGCCTAGCGGAAAACGCTGAGTGCCGTCTATGCCTGGAAGACCACATCCTATGTACCTGTCCCGTTGTGGAGAGGATCCGATTCTCAATATTTGGCAAAGGGCAACTACTGCCAGAGGATCTGAACACATTCTCACCCAATAAAAGTTATCAGTTTTGTTAAGAGACTGAACTTATTGGGTGAAATATAACTAGGTGTGAGCCACAATAAGCCTGGTGAAGGCCGCAGTGGAGGGTCCACAGGGACCCACTCACAAGAAACCTACCTATACAAAACACAAAGCGTTGAGTATATTTGTTTCGGTATCTTAAAAAGTGTTTAGATGAGAAAGAGTGTACATTAATTAAGTAACTAGTTTTATTGGAAAATGTACGGATTTGTACAGATTTTAGTTATTTTAGTT
This sequence comes from Rhamnusium bicolor, assembly GCA_029963845.1. Taxonomy (NCBI): domain Eukaryota; kingdom Metazoa; phylum Arthropoda; class Insecta; order Coleoptera; family Cerambycidae; genus Rhamnusium; species Rhamnusium bicolor. The sequence goes on along the minus strand of JANEYF010003248.1, from coordinate 369,559 downwards.
GTTTTTTTATTTATTTGGTTTTGTATAGATAGATTTCATTTTGTTATATTTCTGTATTTCCATAAATAAACTGAAAAGGTTTAGTATGTATAAATATTTTTTTACTGTTTTAATTAACTTGTTTTCTTTTTGCAAAAACTTGAAAACCGGTTTAACTGGTATTTTGAAACCGTGGGATTCGAAAACCGGTTTTTACAAAGTCGGTTTTTGTATAAACACTACCACTAATTATCTAATTAAATATTAAAAACCTATTAATCTTTAATGACAGCAAGTACTATGGCAATTTTAATCTTTTTTTCAGATTATAATATAATATACCTAGAATGTATATTTTATTTGATAATTTAAGTTCTAAAAGAATTTACGCACAGGTAAAATGTTGTATAACTTAATTTCATTTTGTATTAAAATTTAAAACATAATAGCTCATTGCTTTATGTTTACTTTATCAAATTATTAAACAAATCTGAATTCTGTTAATTCGTTTCCATGAACAATCACCCACAAAGAAATGAGAATGTCAAATGTAGCAGTTACCTAGCAACGGGTCCTTAAGAAATTGATAAAAGCAGCAAAATAATTAGGAATAAGCTATATATAATGCATATGGTAAATTTACTGTGAAGAGTATGGTAATAAAAACATAGAACTCACACGAAGGATTAGACGAAATATTGTTCTCTTCAAGTTTTACTTCTAGTTCTAATTTTGGAGAGTCATCTGGAGCAACTCCGACTATTGCTGGTATTTCAGCTTTTGGAGTATCTTCTTGAGCATATCCAACTCGTAAAGAATGATGTCCTGGATCGAAAACTAAGGCTCCAATTTCATCACCACCATACAACATTCCACCGGACATAATTTAAAGTTAAATATGTATACAACGATAAGAAAATAAATTCAAAATTATGGCTTTAAATCAAGCCACAAAAGTTAGGTTAGAGACTTGTATTCACATCACAGAATACAGAACACAGAACAGTAAGAAGATACAGAACACAGAAATAATAAATTGCACAGAACAGAAAAAAATAAATTGATCTTAGATTAGGAAAGAGCATATTTTTACTACTGGTATCTCACTCTTACCACAAGAATAGCTAACCCCGTGGATTTATAAAACCCTATTCATGTGCTCTTACTGCGGCCCATACTGTCGTTCTCAACTACAGGAAATCCATTTGGAGTAGGTGGATTTATTAAGAAAAATACATTTATTTTACATTTCTATTTTACAAAATAACATTGTCTATTGACAGTAAGTATCAACTTCCTTTCTATGCAACGTTTTTCTCAAAAATTAAAAACAAAAATGTCCTATATAACTTCATTTCCAATAAAAAGCACCTTTCCCTTGTATGTTTGTGTCTAAAGAACTTCACAGAACAACTAACTATATTAAAGACCTATTGGATTTATCCTGAGTATCTTTTGTTCTGAGGATTTATCTACTGCAGAGACAAGAGAGAGAGGGTTGTCTCTGTCTATTGTAAGTTGCAAGATTCCACCAGACTATGATCATGCACCCAAGATTTATAAGTTTATAAATCTTGTCATGCACCAGACTCTGAAGCATAAATCGAGTGGAATGAAATTATTCTGTCATCTGTCAAAAAAACCTCCTGCCTATAAATGATTTTTTAAAATCAAATGATTTGATTTTAGCAACATATAATGAATGTACAAACCTAATAACAAATATTGATAGTGCACAATACCCAAAAGGCAAACGACTGAAGTCTTTTAGCCTATTCACATTTTTTACAAAATATCGGAGGATTTCATTAAATCCTCGAATGTTAATATTCCCGACGAAAAGACAGAGTCGGCTTAGGGATCTATACATATTTTCCAAAAGTGATTATCGACTTGCATACTTCTAATTACAATATACACGCATTCGTAATAACGTAATAAATAAACAAGGACCAATTAAGTGTTTCCAGAATAAAAAATGTAATAGATTATAATAAACGCATAGATTCACGTTACATTACAATTTAATTGATAAGAATTTCTAAGACTTTTATGTTTTTGTATCAACAGTTTAAGCAACAAAAGATATTTGAACGTGACATTTATATGAATCTTAAGATTTAGTTAGGTGACACCCAGGTAGCAAGAGCACGTGAAAATGACGTGAAAAAATGAAATGACTAGTTGAATGACGTAAATATGACGTGTAAATGTCCCCCTAATGTCTTGGACCGATGACGTTGATTACTTGACGTTAATTTCACGTCATTAGTTAGACGTTATTTTGACGTCTTTTTCAGGTTATATTTGGTACCCCCCTCCCAGGTTTTCAGTAATACGGATAAAACTATTAGTATTTAGTTTATACATATATTGAAAACATATATTACTATATAAAATTTATGTTTATATAACATCTACATATTCAAAAAAATAAATGTTTATTCTATCTTACTATCACATACTAAACTGTGAATAATAGGTATTGCTACAGAATTTTCGTTAAACGTCAAAACAACCCATTTGCCAGATATTTCACTAATAGGTCAGAGTAAACACAGAACAGAAAATGTCGTAAACGCCTGGGAATTCACAGTGGTCTGTGGTAAGATGGACTGCGCGCGCATAAGCTGTACCTACACCGATTGGTTAATATTAATCACGTTGTTCAGAACTTCGAACGTAGTTGCGCTCATGTCTGGTTATATAGCGGTACTTTTGAATTCAATGGGATACAGGGTACGAAATTTATATCACAAAAATTATATGATGAATGGCTGTGACGTGCAAATATTAAAAATGTTCCTAGAAGTAATAAAATATTTGTGCAAAAATTATATAGGCAAATGTTTTGCTTTTGCGCAAAAACAAACTAAAAACAATATTTTTGCATGCCTTTGATTATTCTCTTTGGAAACTGTTAAAAAAATACAGGTAATCTTGGAATGATGGCAATATGTCACTTGCGAAAATGCCGTTTCATTCCATATTGTATATGATATATAATAATAGCACCGAAAAAAGACGACAATATGACGTGTTATATAACGTGATATGCAGCACGTCATTTTAACGTCATTTATAAGACGTCATTATGTCGTCGATTTTTGGTTCACTGACGTCTTATGACCAGTATTCACCAGATTTTGACGTCATTATGACGTACCCTTGCTACCTGGGGCATTCACCTGTCTATAAATAATATAGATTTATAATATTATATCATGATAAATTAAATTAAAACCCAGGAAACTTTTTATTTCATATGTCAAAATACTAAAATTAGAATTGATTGTTCCTTGCGCCATATCTTAAACAATATAGTAATCAATCATACTACTGTCGGTGGTGTTTTCAGCAAATATTGTAGCGGAGAGGTGACGTAAATTTAAGCACCCTTTATTTTCAGAGGACTAATTAAAATTCATGATCAAGATAGTATTTGATAATTGGTAAACAAAAATTATACAATTATGGGTGAAATGTGTAACGAGCGTCAAAATGTATTGAATCTTTACAATGAGGGTTACCGCGCTTGAGATGCGTTAGTGTAGGGTACTGTCTATGTCACTAGACGTTGATTTTTTAACGATAATTTTTAGTAATTTTTATAAAAATTAGCTGAAAAACATTTAACACAATGATGGGAGAAGGGGAAAGTAGTAATTTACTTACTCAGTAGGGAAATTATTGTACCTATCAGAGGTGTCTTATTAAGTTTTTATTAAGAATGAGCATAACGAAAACAACGAATGTGCATGATTATTACTTACGATTTTCTGTAGTAGATTCCTTTGGTAACGCATAATCGTAAGGATTAAAATGTTTCTTACAAACAAACGAATGTTTCGAAGGTGTAAAGTTATCCCTGCGAATCGCTACCTACCACTGTTTTAGGCGAGTTTCATCTCTCGGAAGCATATGTCCGCCTTTTGTTTTCTTACAAAATGGAACTGCACAACACTGAGGCACAATTAACAAGGTTTTTTATTTACTAGTGTACGAAATAATTACAATAAAACTTTATAAACTTTTTTACGCGCCTAACAATTACTTTTGACACGACCTTACTCGACCAGTAGTGGCGCCAACTCGTGAGCCTGAAAACGTTAGCCCTCATTGAGCTAGCTTCCGGCACCACTACACCTGAAATTATATCTTCGCACGTAACTAACTTTCCGCAAAAGCAAAAAAGGGGCCACCACTTACCGCGCAGCTAACAATGGAATCAGATGTTCATACTATAGTACTTTAATTAATTAATAACACCGGATCGTTGTAATGCAATCTATGATGCATTGGTGGGGGACATATGGAGTAACTTACAAAGATTTAATTCCTATCACGTCCATTAATAGGTTGTTTATGATTGCCAGCTTATTCTTGCATCATTAATAAACCTTCTATAGTATCCTCTGCTGTTTGCACAGCCAGGTGTATATATTTTATATTTTTGACACCACAGGTTTAAAATAAAAAATTTGTAGATTCTCTAGATAACGAAACAAAGTACACACAATAATAGGTGCATATTTTATTATTAATAATAATTGAATAATGAATAATTATTCATTATTCAATCATTATCATTTTTTAGGTTACAAAATAAAATAGCTATAAAAAAATATGCTCTGCTGTCTCTAAATTACTAATGTTGTGTGTATTTTAAAATTTCTGTTAATAAATTTAGGAGTAAATAAAATTGCCGATACCACATTAAAAAATAAACAAAAAATATAAATATGCACTTAGAGCACAGTAAAACTAATAAAAGTAACTAAAACTTGAGACGTAGTAAACGCAAGAAAAAAAAACAGAACCAGTAGTTCTTTATTTATTCTACTATATTCGTAGTTCTCGGCGCGTCGTACGTCCTTCATTTTATCTCCGCTTGGTAGACTGCACCGGCTTTACAATCATTAATTCATTACCCGAGGTCAGAATGGGCCATATTAGTGTGACGTCACATAATTATGCAACCTACGTAAAAGAGTCATGTCATGACCCCTTGTAGCTCCAAAACATTTCTGAAAATGTATATATTGCTCATTTCCACAATATTGCAAAGATTTAAGAAATATTTTAGAAATACATCACAATAATTAAAAATATTTTAAGGATATATAAGAAATAATTTACAATAAATACTCAATACGACATATTTAAAAAATATTTAGTAATAAATATATGACACAATTACGCATGTCAGGAATATTTTAGGAAATAATAAAAAATAAATATATAAAACGGATTATTTCGAAAATATTCAAGTAATATTTAAAAATAGATACATAATTCGAAACGTATCAAAAAAATTTTTCATATGTATAAAAAAAATTCGCAAATAATAATTATACATTAAAATTATTAACGCAGAAACGTTTGGTACTACTGGGGCACAGCTTATTCGAATAAGCTGTGACTGGGGACTGGTTGCCTATATATAACAGTAGAACTTGACCCTTACCACCGTGGACATAAAGGAGACATTTTTTCAACACAAACAACACAATTTTTTTCTCCCTTGAAACATATTTAAGAACTTTTACTTATCATCCACCATGCACAAAATACGTTAGAATGTATACAATAAGTGGTGCACTATAGAAATTTTGTTGATAATAATAAAAATAAAGTTACTGTAATGCGCTATATTTGTATACGCATATTCTAACACATTTTGTGCATGGTGGATGGTAAGTAAAAATTCTAAATATTTCCCTCAAGGAAGAAAAATAAAATAAAATTCTGTACTGTTTCTGTCAAAAAATTTCGCCTTTATGTTCATGAGCATAAGCGTCAAGTTTCAGTGTTACATATAGGCCACCAGTGTGTCTTGACTCTTTCACGTAAGTTGCATAATTATTATTAATTATATGACGTCACAATTAATGCAGTCTATTAGTATAACTCAGTAAACACCAACGTATGGGCCTTTGCCTTTTGCCCATACTTTGGTGTTTACTGGGAAGTAACATATCATTCTTCAGTAACAGCTTTTTAATTATCTTTCTGTTATGAATATTAATAAAAATTGGGTTTTAACTATATTTTTCGGGTATGATTTAGATGGTGGGTGTCATAACCTAGAATTAATACATTTATTGCCAATTTTGGCAATAAAATATATATTATTGCCATGTTTCTGATAATTGTCATATTATACCGACACTGATCTAATGAGGGGTAACGCGCTTGAATTCACCACGAGAGGTGCTAGTGTATGGAAAGGCCAATGTCACTGAACGCTAATGTTTACATTGGCTTTTTAACACTAGTTTTTAGTAATTTTTACAAAAATTAGCTGAATAACATTTGACACAATGATGGTAGAAGGGGAAACTAGCAATTTACTTGCTCGGTAGGAAAATTATTGTACTTATCAGAAGCGTCTTATGTCATTAAAGTTAGGTTATAACAAGAATGAACATGATGAAAACAATACATGATTATTACTCATGATTTTCTTTAGTAGACTCCGTTGGTAACGCATAATCGTCAGGATTAAAATGTTTCTTACAAACACACGAATGTTTCGAAAGAGTAAAGTTATCTCTATCAACCACTGTTTTAGGCGAGTTTTGTCTCTCGGAAGCATGTCCGCCTTTTGTTTCCGAACAAAATGGAACTGCACAACACTGAGGCATAATTAATAAGGTATTTTATTTGCTGATGAACGAAAGAATTATAATAAAACACTATAAACGTTACCAGCGTCTAACAATAGCTTTTGACACGACCTTATTCGACCAGTGGCGCCAACTGGTACGCCTGAAAACGTTAGTCCTCAGTATCAAAATATAGAACGAGCATGTACTTTGACTTTGACATTAAGTGCACTGTCTTAATTTTTTGCTCAGTCTTCTTACTGTCTGGTCGGGAAAAGACGCGGAAAGAATTGTGATTTCTGACATAAATGAAATAAATAAATTAATGCATTACCAATTTTTGTGATCTTCTGTATCCGCACCTACTCATTGGGAAAGATATATTCTTAGTATAGTTTGCGACACATATTGTGGCGGGACGTCCGGGGTAAACGCTACGGAACGCAGAGCCGGATTTAACTGTATTATTCGCTCGTTTACTTTTTCAATGTAGGTTTTTGTGCTCAGTTTAGCTAGCAATAATTTAACAATTGTACAAAAAAGTATGAGATGAACTACTATCCCCGTTCAAATTTATAATAAATTTATTTCCCCTATATAAAATGTGGCAATTTTTAAAAAATCATCCTCAATTGTAATTACTTTTCTAATTCTCTTTTCCCATATTCTTCCTTGTTAATTTTTGACACTTCATTTTGAATTAACTCTACGACTTTCTTATCGAATTTCGGAAAAATATTTCCTTTTCTGATAATTTTCTTCAATTTACATCAAATTAATTCAATCGGATTGAAAATACAGAAATAATGCGGTAATCTCAATACTTTGTGGCCATATCTCTCCGCTACATTATCTATAATATACTTTTCATAATTTTTCGTTTGCAGGACTTCCAAAACAGTTGAACTTTATTATAATTTTCCTCATAATAGAGATCATGTTCCATTAAAAAAATTTGCTGTTTCACTTGTTCGTTCAAATGTAACAGATTTTTTCTTACTGAAAACACTAATGAACTTTGATTTTCTTTATCACTGTAATCACTATCACTTTGATTTTCACAAACACAATAAGATGCAGACGTAGAGGCCTCCCACCGTCGAAACATTTTTACATCAAATATATTTGATGTAAAAATGTTACCTTCTTAAATTATTTTCAAAAACACACCAGCAAATAAACAGATATGAAATAATTATTACTTATATTACACTATTACACAACTCACTGCAATATGATACCAGTGCTGCCTTACGTTCTCGGAGATATTGAGTCCGTTGTCGAGAACGAGAAATGCCGGATTTACTGGAACTACTCGTTCCCGACTGTCAGGCTAATCCAAGTCAACAAGCCTGACATAGTCCTCCTCGACCATCAACTCAAGGTGGTGTATGTCATCGAGTTCTGCACCTGCGGAGAAAAACATCACCTTGAAGGAGGAGAAACGGACCAAATATCGCGATATCCGGTACGAGCTCCAAGTGCTGTACCTAGGCTACTCGGTCAAAATGGTCGTCCAAATAATCGGTGTACTCGGAGGGATAAAGCCTACGCTGCTCTCGGAACTGAAGATCATACCGGCCCGCCAAAAATCAGCCGAGTGGCTGGCAGGCCAAATGCAGAAGGCGGTCATACTGGGTTCTCTCCGTCTGCTTAGGGCACATGATTCTGGTATCTACAGTCACTAACCCTGCGGGATGTGGGGAGTGGCTGTAGTTGATGCGCCGGCGCGACTCCCGTGAGGCATCGGAGGCCACGGGAGGACCGGCATCGGATATTCTGAAAAAAAAAAAAAAAAGAGCACTCGCCTATTGTCCTAATATATTAAGTTCTCTAAATAATTGTTTTTCCATAACACATTACATTTCAATGCCGAAAAATACACATTTCGATCTCATAGTAGACAAAAAAAATGTAACAATTTAAATATTATAAACAGCATTATTGTTCAATGAAGGCTGGTGCAATTTACGATTTAACTATAAAAAAAGCAATATTTTTTTTATGAAATTTGAAATCTGCCAATATACTTCCAACTGACTCTAAAAAAATGTTTTACATATATTTTGCAAATTGTTTAAAAAATAACCTGATGAGGCACACAATTTTTCCAACTTTTCACAAAAATTCACTGGCAATTTTTTTTTAAACAACTAGATTTAGTTCTGACAGTTATGCCCTAAAGTATCGCTTTGGTCCAATGCTCCTATACTAAGATATGGACAAATCTAAATTTCACCAGACGCCACTGTCATTATTTTTAAGGAGAGTATCATGTTCTTAGGGGTGCATTTGCATAAAGCCCTAAATAGGGTCATTTAGCAATATAGTAATTTTCCAATTCTTCTTCCCCTTTATACTATAACATACTAATAGCCTCAGAAAAAAATTTCAACTTACTTGCATCAGGTGCAACAACAATATTCGCATTTGAATGAACACACTCTGCCAGCCGAGGCTAGCTAGAGTGGCATCACTTGGCGGCTTTAGCCTGTTAGCAGATTGAGTTGATTTATGTGTGATAGTAATTTCATAAAACCAGATTTCTCGAATCTACCAGGGGTAGATATATTAATGATGATGGACAATTCAAATTCTAATCTTGAATCTATGTGCTGAAGTGCAAAAATGAGAGGGGTCAAATGAGAGCTACGGCGCTTGATTTCACCATGAGAGGCGTTAGTGTAGGGTAAGGCCCATGTCATTGAACGTTAATGTTTACTATGGCTCTTTAACACGAGTTTTTAGTAATTTTTATAAAAATTAGCTGAAAAATATTTAATATAATGATGGCAGAAGGGGAAAGTAGTAATTTACTTGCGCAGTAGGGAAATTATTGTACCTATCAGAGGTGTCTTATATCACTAAAGTTAGGTTATATCAAGCATGAGTATGATGATAACAACGAATGTGCATGATTATTACTTACAATTTTCTGTAGTAGACTCCTTTGGTAACGCATAATCGTCAGGATTAAAATGTTCCTTACAAACACACAAATGTTTCGAAAGAGTAAAGTTATCCCTGCGAATGGCTACCAACCACTGTTTAAGGCGAGTTTTCTCTCGGAAGCATATGTCAGCCTTTTTGTTTCCGAACAAAAATGAAACTGCACAACACTGGGGTATATTTAACAAGTTGTTTTATTTACTGGTGTACGAAATAATTATAATAAAAGCCTATAAACTTGTTCCGCGCCTAATAATAACTTTTGACAGCGACCTGCTCGCAAGTGGCGCCAACTGGTAAGCCTCATTGCAAAAGTATATTTTTTTGTACATTTAAAAAAGTTGATATTTGTATTTTTTTACCAAGGTCTACAAGACAAAATTATGGTGATACGTCCAAATAAAAAAAAAAATGTCTGTTATATTCAAGCTAAAATTATCGCCCAACATAAAATAAAATCTAAGAATTATAGTCTTATTTATTAATTGGAAAAAAATTTTAGATCAAATTCGTTATGACTGCAGTTTCAGAAGCCAGATTCAAGCACGTCATTGCATTTTTAATGTGGCGACTTTCAGAGGAATATGTTTTTATCAATCAGCACGAAATTTATTAAGAAAATGTTACAAAATAAAAACTCAAAAGATTAATCGGTAGTACATCAAAAGAAAGTGTTCCTCAAAAAGTTCTTAGCATTGTAGAAAATCATTCCTCACAGTTGTTTGATAAAGAAGAAATTGATCTCTTTAACAAGGGATTAAATTTTGCTTTACCTGCCTCTGAAGCCATTTTAGATGAGATTGTTGGAAATGTTGAAAGTTCAATTCAATACTTTCCTGATTCCTCTAAAGGATTTATCAGAGAAGCTTGCAGAAATCAAATCTCGACAAATATTGTCACCAATGTAAATAGAAAGTCAAAATCTACAAAAGACAGAAAAATTATTAAACGGTTGCGTGAAAAAAGATTATTTTAACTTAAAAGCTAATAAGGGCAATAAGGTTGTTATTTTAGATAAAGAGGACTATATGAAAACGTAGACAATGTGATTAGTAATGGTCCTTTCCAGCTTTAAATAGGAGGTTACATGTATTTAACCTAAGTGTACCTAGATTGTACTGCTTGCCTAACATACATAAACCAGGCAAGTCGGTACGTCCTATTATTTCAGCAATCGGATCTCCGATTTACTACCTATCAAAATGGTTAACGGAGGAGTTCGAAAATTTACCTATCCCATCACCTAGTTTCTCCATGATTAATTCCAATGATTTCATTAATAAGGTGAAAAATGTTCAGTTGCAAGGTGAAAATTTGATCTCCTTTGACATTTGTCCATTGTGTCCAAGAGTTCCGATACCACAGACCTTGGACTACGTTAAGGATTTACTCGAATTAAACAATCTCAGTCAAGATGTATTAAAAGAACATCTCCAACTCACTAAACTTTCCATGAAAAATTGCTTTCGATTCAACAATAATTTCTTGAAACAACATGAAGGTACAGCAATGGGTGACTCTTTGTCAATATTCATTGCCAGTCTCTTCATGAACAGATTCGACACGGAAGCAAAAGAAGAATTCGAGTATTTCCCCAGGGTTTGGCTTAAGTATGTGAATGATATTTTTGCAGTGTCTGATACAAAAATTGCTGATATTGACAACTTTGTTTCTAAATTATTAAATAGACAGTTCGCGTTAGTTAAATTCACATATGAAATTGAAAACTCTGGACAACTACCATTTTTAGATGTATTAATTGAAAATAGTGATGTTAAAATTTGACATATACAGAAAAGATACCAGTACTCTAAGATATATCCCTAAGGGCTCTCACCTTTGTGCTCAACACAAAATGGCAAGTTTTAATTTTCTAGTCCATCGTCTATTAAGCTTCCCTCTCAGTAAGGGGAAGTTTGGAAAAGAAAAGGCATTGATTAAGGATATAGCTGCGAGTAATGGATATTCTGTAAATTTAATTGATAAAATAATTAGGAAACGAAAGTTTAAAGAGTCGCTTTGAAATTCCTCGACCTTTTAAATGAAAGAGAAAATCCGAAATTTGTATCGATTCCATTCGATCTTCGACTCATGCATGGTATTGGTATGATTTTTAAAGATGTAAGTATGACAGTGGTTCAGTCATCGGGAAACAAACTTCAACAACTTTTAGGCAATCCAAAAAACAAAATTGAAACAAAGGAAAAGTCGGGGATTTACGAAATTAGCTGTATGGACTGTAATCAAAAATATGTCGGACAGACTAGACGATCAATTCAAACTAAATTCAAAGAGCATATGGCCCATCTCAAATATGGTAGAACAGATAAGTCTAGTGTTGCTCAATATGTGTTTGAGAAAAACCATAAAATAGATATTAGCAAATTAAGATTAATTAGGAATGTAACAAATACTAGACAGCTGGATGCATTTGAAAGCTTGGAAATCACAAAACGTAAAAATAGTATGAATAGTGACAAAGGGCCAATTCCAGGTAGCCCGCTTTATTTGTTAGTGGGTCAAGGTTCACCAAACCGTGTATGTTTCTTATAATAGGTATCTCTTTTAAGTATGTGGCTACCTCAGGGTTCCAATCTGGGTCTACTGATGTTTCTTTTATTTGTCAATGACTTAAATTCTATAATACAATGTCGCTAACTTTTTTGTTGATGATCTGAAGATATTCACCGATATTACATACCTGGATAATTGTCAAAGTTACAGGATGACTTAAATCGAATTCTAGGTGTATTAATAAAGCTACATTTAAATCCTGTTAAATGCAAATTTATAAGTTTCACAAGGAGGCAGTCTGTTTATGAATATCACTATCATATTAACAAGACTATACTAACACTCTGTACTTTTTTTAAAGATCTAGGTATAACATCCGATTCACAATTTAAAAAGAGGCGTTTGATTTCTCCAAATTTGAAATGTCATAAAATGCTACTTTTCACTCACTCCAGCCGCCCGTAATCTTCGAGATGCGGGTCGGTGCGGGCGCGCTAAGCTCCTTCCCAACCTTAATACTTCGATCTGCACACAGAAACCGATCCCGAAAGTTCCATTTCGAGAGATTCCTGCGTTTAAAATTCTTGTCAAAAATTTTGAACTTAATATATTTATCTGTATTAGTGTTATGCGCACAGGTAAACGCAACTTCTCCCGCCAGCCAGACAGTCCGCATGCCTACCGATATAGTGAAAGACAAGGGGTATCAAAAACTAGCCTACCTGAAATTCTCGTTTTGGCGATGTTGCTAGATCTCGTACTATAAGGAAGGAATGCGCTTCATTGTCTGTATTATACAAGTTATTGCATAATAAAATTGACTGTCCTGACTTGCTAGCTCAAATTAACTTTTACATACCTAGACTGGAATCTAGACAAAATATTGTTTTAGAACTAGAACAAATATACTGTTATATATTATGAGCGAAAACTTTAACATTTCTCATTTATGATATTAACAACTGTACCATAAATGAGCTTATTAAAAATGCTGTGGATTGTTTCAGGGAACCATTAAGAACCTAACATTTTATAAAGCTTTATATTTTTTATGTTATGTATACGTTATAGTGTTGTACCATATATTTATATACTTTAAAATTTTTTATATTTACATCCCTCTATTGTTTTTTTTTGTAACTTAATATAAATTTGTAATGCTCTGCAAATGGTCGTTTGGAGTTTGGCAATAAAGCTATTATTATTATAAACAAAATAAACGGTGCAGCCATCAGACGTCACAACTCAACTACTCGTTTCTGTTTTTTTTTTTACATTTAAAGAGTTTGTGGCAAAAACAGCATACGTCCAAAAAGTTGATTTTTCGCGAAGGGAAATAAACACTGAGGACATGTACTGTTTTCACAGAACAGAGTACATATTTCCTTGCTCATATTTTGGCATGTATGCTGTTTTTAATGAAATGGATATTGACTTCTAGATGGCGCAAGGATGTCGCTTTCAACTAATTTGATTTGGACATATGCTGTATTTGCCAGAGGCTCTGCAACTCTACCCGAGATTAAATCTATCCTACTTCCAATGAGGTAGAATAGTTTTAAACCAAGGTACCCATATACCATGTTTTCATATTTGTGCACTATATAGCTTCGTTCGGACTTCTACATTCTTCGGAGGGGAGACTATGGATTGTTTCTGTTCCTGATGTCTGTGGATTTCGTGGCTGGCTGATGCAAGGTAGCAAATTCACACACTTTGTATCTAGGGGACTAGCTTGACAGAATGATTCTCTATGTAGTGTTTTGAAATCAAAGTTTGTTACATCACATGTAATGATGGGGAACTTTTTGTTAAAACAAGAAAAACCAGTACTAATAAAAAAATATCTTGTATGTAATTGTTTTAACAGTAATTTTTGCAATTTTTTTTATTTAATAAAAATCCATTGCAAGTCCTTGCATATGTGATTTCACACAATAATACACATCATAAGTAAAATATGTTATATTTATTTTCATAAAATCACTGTTACATAATTGTGAGGGTCGACAATGAAATAAAAAATAAAAATTTCTAAACTTTAATAAATATTAAATACCAAATAAAATATTGAAACAAAACTTAAGTTAATCATGTTAAATATCTAGAATCAGTAGTGAAAAATATTAAGTGTAAATTATATTTTGGGAAATATATTTTTTAACCAATGCATAATATCACTAAGGTGGCAAGGACCTATTTTAAATTCTTATGAACTATGTGGAAATGATTTTTAAGTAACACATGCTTGAAGTGTGTTCTTACATAATACAATAACTTAACTGCAGCATGAGGCAGGATTAGGATCTTTTCCTGATCTTTTAGTAACATTAATTCTTGTAAATTCTTCTGCAATTGTTGGATGAATTCCTACTGTATTCATTAATATATCAATTGTTAAATTACACCTGAAAATAATGGAATATATTAATCAACATGTAAATATGATTATTCTTCTAATATTTATATGGAAACAATGATTGATACAATTGTATCCAAGGAAACTATTTACTGAATAAATTTAATAGATCGGCCCTAAGCCTGAGTTACATATACACGACATGCTTAATTTCAGTATTTAAAATTGTGTTTCTAAAGTAATAGGGACCCTTTACTGCTGCACTCCCCATGCTAACTTCATAGAGTTTAGCCGTTTTATTGGTTCATAATTTTGGCATGCGCTATTAATTGTATGACCGAAATCCATTGTGGACAATTAGTTACAAATCAAAAAGAACTAGTCGCTATAAGGTTTAAGTTATATTTACAAATAAATATATCGTTGCTATCAGGTGAACAACTGCTATGTGAACATAACCAAATTTTACAGGATACGAAAAACCATAAAGTAGTTATATCTACTTAGGTTAGGTTAGTTGTTTTGTGAGTGGGCCTTTCTGAGTCTTCCACTGCGGCCATCAGCAGGTCTATTGTGGCTCACTCGTAATTAAATTTCACCCAATAAGTTCAGTCCCTTTATGAAACTGCTAACTTTATTGGGTAAGAGTGTTTCCAGATTCTCTGGCAGCAGTTGCCCTGTGCCAAATATTAAGAATCAGATCGTTTCCATAGTGGGATAGGGGCATAAGACGTAGCCTGCCTTCTCATCATACTCCAGACATAGGTGGCACTCGGTGCTTTTCGCTAGTCCGAGTTTATACAGATGATAGTTTAGTCGGCAGTGCCCAGTACATCGGCCTGTTAGGATTTTCAGGTTTACCCTGTTTAACTCTAAATGTTTCTTGGCTCTTGATTTCAAAGGGTACTTATACATTAAATGAACTAATCCCGGTAACTCTTGCCAATACTACAGTTCCATACCGTTTTGGAGTTACACCAGTACGAACCAAGCGCTTTTAGAACTGCTATTTGAGAATATTTTTATTGTTCTGCATGTGGGATGTATATATTCCAGCCTTCGTACACACAGTTCAATGGCATAAACCTCAGCCTAAAATATAGTTGCTTGGGATATCCTCACCCTGCAGCTATGTACTCCGACTCCTATTTCCTCAGGAGTTTTGGAGCCATCTATAAACCAGCAACTGTTTGCCTTTAGTAGGTTGGCTTTATTCTGATCCCTCTCCTCTTTCCGGAAAAATGATGTTAAAGGTCAGATCATAGTTGGACATGGTAGGCATAGTATCCGAGGGCATTCCCAGGATGCTTTTCTTTGTCATTCAGCAGCCTGTTCCTAAAATATGCCTAATGTCTTGCTGTATCAAAAAACAAAATATGATACATTGTTTAATTTCATCTTTCATTACTATTGAAATAAAATAAACATTTCTGAAGACAAGTCTGACAATTATTACATATATAATGGACTCAAAGGGTGTGTCATCATTTTCTGTCAATTCACCACTGGCAACATTAAAATGTTTGCAAATAAACAGTCGACTAAGTTTCTCTGTTTCTTTGTATTTACTAGAGATGTGGGATAAGACAAATACTAGTTTATAATTCTAGCTTGGCACTTAAGTTTGGATGCATAGTAAACCCCGCCTTTTCACTATAAAATGGTTTGGTTCATCTCTGTCTCACACTAGCGATACTTTTTCTCTCTGCGCCACCAAGTGCTAAGTTAGAATTGTAGAGTAGTACTTTGGAAAAGTCAGTTAGATATACTTGTAAAAGTGGACTAGTCTGACACACTTCGCATTGTAGAAAAGTAGGATGTGTATGTACAGCAAAGGTGGATTCATAGTATATGTACCATATGCTATATGCTGTATGACAAACAGAAAATGCATTTATAGTGTGAAAAACGTTGTTGGGCGCATCACAATAAACCGTAGAAATCTGTCATGTGACAAACCTCTGTATTCATATTTTAATTCAAGAATTTTATTTTATTACGACATAGGTATTTAAATAAAATTATAGATAAAAATAGTAACAAAAATTACATTTTTTAAATAAAAACAAGTACAACTCTATAAAAATAAAGGTTATTATTCACAGAACCAAGACTATTCTCTTCTGCAAATGTTGATGAAACTGATTTGCGAATTTATCTGACCACGTATAATTTGAACCAATTCTGTAGCAATAACCGTAAAAAATAAAAATGAAACATTTCATAAAGCATACGGCATAAATTACGATGACTATGAATGCCCATAATGTTCAATTTATAGCCACATGCACGGAAATGTGTATCTTCTATGACGATAAAACTAAAAGAATTATTGGATTGGTTAACTGTAACAATAATTGCAATTAATAAGTTAAAGATGTTATTTAATGTTAAAAGCCATTAACAATAATAAAAATAAAATCCTGAGAGGTTAGGCCGCCACTCATGCCAATATGACAACACTTCTAACATTTTAAATTAAAGAGCAACAATATGTTTTTTGAGTATGTGTTGAAACTGTGTAATGAAGTCAAAATTATTACCAGAAAATCAGCAGTGGAGATATTTTTGCAGAGAAGGAAATAAGGCATTAGGGCTGAAAATAGTGGGTTTAGGTATCACAACTTTTTTCATTTCACTTTTAAATTTATTTAGTTTCGTGTTTCAAATCTATTTAAATGGTTGTAATAATTGCTGTCTCCAATATATTTTCAGTTTTGAGGTTAAGTCTGGATTAGTCCAGATATATCCGTGAAAACGTGTGTCCCAAGTTTACTTTTCAATCCACATCTTTAGTATTTACAATATAATAATTTTAAATGGATTAATAAAATAATTATTATTGTTGAAATTTTAAATGTTTGTAACATTTCTGGAAGGTTTACTAAATTGTACAAAAGTATTAAAAAGGTCGAAAAGACACTGTACTTTTTTATGCAAAATATGTTCCAACCGATTTTTTTCAAAATTCATATACAGTAAAAAATATCTTTCAAGTAAATAAATAATACGAGATTTTTAAAAAAGTTATTTTTTTACCACGCTTTATATTAACTTGCTTTTGGTGTTTCTTAGATAGGGCCAAACCTTTTAATAAATTTTCACCCACTTCCCCATGTCCAATTGATTTGTTTTGCATATTTACGTATTATCGACATCACTTTATTTTGATTCTTGGAGGAACCGACGACGGCGCAACTTACATATTTAAACATTTTTACATGTCAGTTGAGGTGTCTAGGCTAAAATAAATATATTGTTTATATGTAGCAAGCGCTTCTAAATCCATTTGAAAGGTACAGATACACGACGTTAAGCTTACTATAGTGGGACAGCATGAAAAAAAAAAACCACTAGTGCGGAGATTCGCTTAGTATTTTGCGCTACTCGGGAGTCACAATGATTTCGATAAAAATCAATCGATTTTTGTGGTTGTTGACTAACAATCTATAATCAGTTTTTAGAAATTCAAGATGGCGGACTCTACTATCCGGCAGTATTTAGGGTGACTACGAATATGGAATCACTTTAAACTGATGACCCTCAAGTAATAAGTGATTACTTTAAAAGTAGCATGTTTAAAACTGAAATTAATCAAGAAATGATAGCTCATTGTAATACTAAAGGTGACCCCAACCTTTAACCTCCAATATGTAGATTCTGAATGTATAAAAAAGCACTACATAGAATTAAATTCAAATCTGTGAGTAACTGATAGTACAGTATGGCCCGAAATAAACAGTACTGAAATTAAGTTGGCGGTGTCTATGCGCGCTGCGCGCGCTGTCATACCCACGTCAGCTAGTATAGACCTGTCAAGTAAACCTTAAACAATTAACTAGTAGAGCTTAAGTAACATGTTAAGTACAGAGGAAAAAGTTTTTCTGGTGGAGCATTATTTTAAAAAATTAAGTTCAGTAGTTTATTTTGGGCCATACTGTATATAGATATCTGTGTATATGCTACAACTGCTACTGCCATATTGTTTACTTTCCTTAATGCACATAATTAATGTATCTAGAACTGGGAGAGATACCTAATGATTGGAAAATTGCAATAATACAACCGATACCTAAGTCAGACACTCTGAAAGATGGTAAAGATTTGCGACCAATAAATATTCTGCCAACTGGATCAAAAATACTAGAAAGAATCGTATATGATCAACTATTAGATCACTTAAACACCTACAGTTTATTATCTCTTCATCACACTGTATTCAGAAAGGGTTTTAGCACTGTCTCAACACTGTTTAGTGTTGTTGATGACATAATAATAGCAAAAGATGAAAGTATGGCTATTGTACTTGTCCTAATTGACATGCCAAAAGCTTTTGACTCGGTAATTAAAAGTAATAAATATACAAGTTTCACGCTTTTATTTTTAGTCACATGAACCTGAAAAATATTTTGTCCTTTTTAGTGCATTTTCAGAAAAGCGTATTTAACAAATAATAACAATTATTATTTTATTTTATATTTTCTAGTTAGAGTTTTACAATCAATTTAAATTAATTCGATATTCGTAGTCAGCGGCCCTAAATACCCTGGATACAGAATTTGATCGAAATCAGAGCATAATAGCATCTTAAATCCTCAACTCCAACTTATAAGATGATTCATGTTGAAGTTATGACATCATCAAATATATTTGTCCAAATGTGGAAAGTGCATCAAATTAGCATTCCAAATAGCCCACAATAGGTCAATTTTTGCCCCTAATTACATATATTTTGATATTGAACTCCAACTTACAAGGCCATGTTCTAAGCTATGACTTCACCGACATTTTTTTAAATGGAACTTGATATTTTTTCATAAATATATGGAAAATACATTGAATTAGTATATCAAATTGATTTGTGCAATACTTTATAGTAAAAAAATTGACGCCATAACTGTACTTAAAAAATACCAATTAGTAAAAACCTCCAAGGAACCATCATTGATCAGAAGTACAAAAGCATATTCAAAACAAACTCACTTTATTGCAGCGGCAAATCCCTGAATTACCTCTCCAGCTTGAGGCCCGATATAATGCATGCCCAACACTTTTTGTGCACCTTCTCTAAGAGCAACTACTTTAAGATAGCAATGGGAAATATTTTTTTTGAGGAATGAAGAACTCTGTTGGCTTATAATATGCATGGTACACTTCTATATTATCTTCACCATATCTTGCTGCTGCAGTTTCTTCACTTAGGCCTACAAAAAGATTAATGATTACAATTTATTTCTGTTCAAAATTTGAAGTCTATTTGACATTTAGTCAGTATAATTGAATAATAAAAACATAACAGCATACATCAGCATATCTACAGATTTTTTTGTCTTCCATAGGTGTTCGCTGCTCGCTATTCATTTGTTTGTTTACATAATCTTTTATTGTTTGCCAGAATAAGTTGCAATAATTTGTGATTAAATTTAAATATATTAGTTTTATTTTTGTTTTATTACCGTGCAGTACTGGACAATTGGTAACTTAATCACCAAATCCTCCAATCCCATCACTTCCCTCCTTAAAAAATTACGACTCCCCTGATTGGCTCTCGCGATACAACTTCGATCATGTCTTTCGGTCAGTGATAAGAAACAATCTATCGCTAAGAATCTTAGTTTTTTCACAAAACATAAGTAATGAACCTTCTATATGAACAATAATACTAGTGGCAAGCACATATTCATCCATCCAGTGGTCATGAGCAATGTGGAAATGACCTAAGCAGCAAGTCGCAGTAATTATGAAGCTAAATGTTCCAGCCCTCCACTTAATGGTAAGTTAATTAATTGCCCAATACTTTATTGTTCGTCAAAAACAATAGAACTAATGATACAATTAGATTTCATTCAAAAGAATCCATATATCGTCAAATATAAAATAAAAACAGAAACTAAACCAATTTACGAGTTTCCTGAGATTTGATTTATTTATTTTGAAATTTATTTACAGAATCTACAGAATTTACAGAATAGAATAGAATAATTACACAATTAAATAACAAATAACAATAGGATTTCTATGTTAACAAAATGTTTATATACTATAAACTTTCTATGAAAATAATAAATCCTAAATTTAATTAAATAAATTTCTCAGACCTGCGCCTAAGTGACAACACTTGATTTGTGCAGTAATATCGTGAGCATAATAGTAAATATTTTTATTCATTTTACATTGCCTATTCCTAAAACACATCACTAATTAGATACTACTTACTCCAACAGCTTAATAAATGAAGAATATTTGTCATTTATACATTTTTTACAGCTATAGGAAAAAATGTATAGTTATTAATATTTCTAATATATAATGGTAACAAATTATAAGTTTTTGAGGCTAAATGGTATGCAAATCTTGAATTTATGTTTTTATGACTGGTGGGCACTTCAAGTTTATGAGTTATACTACAGGTTATTATCTCGTGAGTTATGACATTTTGAAGATGTTTTTTTTATATGTACATATAAGTGGATAATGTGTGAAAATATGATCTTACGGTACATATATCTTTTCCATAAAGTAGTCGAGTATTTGTTTTTTTTTTTTTGAAAATAATTTTTTAATATATAATTCTGTTTGTAGACAGAGTTTTTAATGCGTTAGTGTACAGAGCTCCCCAGACTAATATTCCATATTTTAAAAGAGATTCAACTAAAGATTTATATACTAAAATTAGTATACTTTTGCTTAAAATATCCCTTAGCTGATAAAATTTGTGAATTAATTTTCTAACTCTCTTTGTTAGATATGTTACATGCTCATTCCATTTTATATTTTTTGTCTATAAAAACATTTAAATATTTAGTATATTCGACCTCTTTTATTTCTATTTCAAATTCATCAATATAGATTTTTTTTAAAGTTTATTTACATCAGTGATTGAAAAAGCTATATTATTTGTTTTATCTACATTTAGAGACAACTGATAGCCATGTAACCACATATTTTTATAGCATATAACGCTACAATACTTGGAGTAGTCTTTCATGGTGAACCGTGTCAAATGACTTTGCTAAATCAAGAAATAACCTAATACATTTTTTACTGTTGTCGAGATTGAATGAGATTTCTTTAATTACCTCATACATGGCATTCGATGTACTTTTGCCTTCTTGAAAACCATACTGATGTTCATTGAATATATTATTTTTTTAAAGAACTTTGTTAATCGTGTTTTTATACATTTTTCAAGTACTTTACTAACATTATTTATTAGGCTAATTGGGCGATAATTTGATATTTTATTTTTATTACCTGCTTTGTAAATAGGGGTTATTACTGAACTTTTGAAAAATTTTCCACTAGTAAAGAGACCACATTAGGTAAGCGTGATTTCCTAATCTAATATTTTATTACTTTTTGCTACTTTATATTTAAAGAAAAATAATTTTTTTACCTTTTAAATAATGTATTTATTCCTCATTTTGTTACTTATAACTTTGTGTATTTATGTAACTTTTTAATTTTTAATTTTTTTTCAATTTTTTAAATTATTGTTATCTATAAAATAAAAAAAGAGTCATACTGTGTGTTTAAATGTTTTACATCTTTATTTATTTGAATCTATACATAATTTATATGTTGTAGTCCTGAGGAAGACAATAAATTTTGTCAAAACGTCGACTAAATGAAAATTTGAGGTTTTCTTTACTAATTTTATCCAAACCGATTAATAAAACTACATTAAGAGATTATGGATACGAAACTCCTTAGCTAAATAATAATAGAAGCTATCCAAGTAGCATTTTATGGAACATTTTCGCAAACGTTTCCAACAAAGTGTTCCTGTTACCATATCTAAAATGGGAGCTGTTTCCGACAAGCTGCGATAAATTTTCGATACATACATAATTTCATGTTTCTATTGTGGTGGCTCTATGTGCCTCTTTGGTTGAGGTTGAAAATAAAGAGAAACATGTTTCAAATTTGTAGTTTGCTGCTTTGTACACAGTTTTACAAATGTATCGATACTTTATTATGTTTTGTATTGATTAATGTTTTTACAACTAACATTGTTGAGAACGAAATGTGTGGTCAGTTTTGGAAAGAATATAATATTTATTGAAAAAAAAAAAAAAAAATGGAAAATCCTAATATATAAAACACAATCATTACATAAAAAAAAATACAATATCCATACAATAGTCTTATTATAAATAATCATAATAAATTAAAAGTCAATACATAAAAGTACACATTCTTATAATCATAAAAATTAAATTAAGGAGCAATATAAAATCAGGCATTATTTTTTAGATGTATAATTAGTTCCTTTTTAAAAACATTTAGGGACATACTGGTTTTAATGTCATTTGGTACATTATTGAAGTCACGGACTCCTTTAAAAAATATGTTATTCATTGATTTAAAATTTTGAGTTTTATTAATATGTAAGTTGTTTTGAGATCTAGTATGATAAGAATGGATTTCATAATTAAATTTAATAAACTTATTAAGATATGATGGCACTAAACCCGTTAAAATTATAAATATAAAAATCATTGTGAAATAGCTAATTCGGACAGATACAGGCATCAACTCTAATGTATTTAACATAATTTGAATAAGTGTATATTTATTACAGCTTTTGTAATTCATTTTTACTAGTTTGGTCAAGCAAATATAAAACGGTAGCACAGAAATCAAAATGTGGCAAAATTATTGATTTGTATACAGTGATTCTAGTTTTTAGATACAAGTTAATGGATATTCTGGAAAAGTAAAATAATTTATTTGAAATTTTTTTCTTTATATATTCAAAATGGCCTTTGAATGATAGAACATTATCTATAGTTAAACCTAAGTATTTAATTTGTTCAACTACTTAATTTTTTTCATTTTCATTAAACAAGTTAATATTATTGATTAGATGTCAATGTTACCATATTTAAATCTGTTTGTTATCACCATAGCTTTTGTTTTAATTGGATTTAATTTGAGTTTATTAACATTAAAATAACATTGTATTTTGGATAGCTCATTATTCATTTTATTAACAGCATAATCAAGATTATCATCACACACAGCTAATAAAGTATCATCAGCATACAAGTTTAAAAAGTCACAGTTAAGTGGGTAATTGATATCATTTATATAAATATTTTTTTTTTTTAAAAATTTAAAAAATTAAATTATATTTAAATTGGTTAATAAAATAAATAAAAGGGGACCTAAAATACTTCCCTGTGGAACTCCAAGGTCAACATTAAGGCTTGGAGATAGTGTATTATTAATTTTGGTGACCTGTTTTCTGCCAGTCATATAATTTTTTAATCACTTCAAAACATTTCATTTTAAACCATAGTAAGCTAATTTATCTAACAATATTTTTTCTGTCAATAGCTTGAATGCCCTTTTTAAATCTACGAACACTGTTAAAACACATTTTCCTTGATCGATCGTTTGAATCCAGTTAGTTAATGTCAGCTGAAGTGCAGATTCACCACGAATGCTTAACACGAAAACCTGATTGGTGGCTTATTAATAAATTATTTGTTTCAAAGTAGTCAGTCAATTCATTATAAACTGCTATAATTTTTCTAAAGGTGGTAGAGTATTGATAGGCCTAAAGTTAACTGCTTCCTAAGTGTTCTTAATTTTAGGAATTGGTGAAATACAGCTACATTTTAATTGTTCCGGAACAACACCTTTTTCTAATGACATATTGATAAAATTTAATAGATTGAAACCTACCACATCAACAATATATTTTAAGACTTTACTGTTAAGTACATCCAATGAATTACATTTATTATCTAGATTCCTCACCAATGTTTTTAAATCACTTATATTAAGGGCTTTAAATGTACTAATAGAAGAATCAACTATCAGTAAACCATTTGAAGACCACATATCATTTGTTAAAATTGAATTGGCTATATCAGTAATACTTTCAACGAAAAATATATAAAATTGTTTGCAGTTTCTGAATCTGTTTTAGAAGTTATCATATTACTATTCAGAGTAAATTTAATTTCAGATGGAAAACCTGTATTATTGTTGGGTGATACCAGCTCTTTAAGAGTTTTCCACATGGCTTTTGGGTCATTTTGGTTTATATTTTTTTTTTTTTTTGTTTTTTTTTTTTTTTTTTTTTTCTAAAATAAATTAATTTTTTTTTTTTTTTTTTTTTTTTTCCCCCAAGAATTTTTTTTTTTTTTTTGGGGGGGGGGGAGTGGGTTTAAAAAAAAACAAACTCCCTTTTTTTTTTTTTTTTTTTTTTTTCCCTTCTTAACAAAAGGAGGGGGGGTGTTTTTTTAAATTTATTATTTTAAACTGGGAAAGTTGGTTTAATAACATGGTTATAAATTAAATAGAAATTTGCATAAACTTGATTTATGTCTGTTACGTTTGTGCACCAATCGATTTCAAGTAATTTCATGTTTATATTATACAGGGTGAGTCTTAAGTGCGTAGTTATATTTAAACCACCGATTCTTGACATCTGTAGAAACCCACTGACACATTTTTTTCTCTTAATTCCCACGTAAAATTGAGTTATCGACTTTCAAAAAAAATAAGATGAAATTGTTTTGGAACTGCTGATTACTAGAAACATTCCTCATTTTATCTGAAATAGTGCATTGACCTTTAGCAGTGATGCCGCATTTCATATACAATTTAGCAGTAAGTTCGTTCCGGGACATAATTTTGAATGAAATAATTACCTACTTATGCGATTAAGTGCTCCATTTGAAATAATTTTTAACCTTTTTAAAATACCTTTTAATATAAAAAATGTACAAGTTTGCCTTTTTCTTGCATCAATTAAACTTTTTTTCAAGTGTTTCGTAAACTAAAACCAAATTTTCCGATAAACAGTAAACATAAAATGCTACTGACAATTTTGATTTCGTTTTTTCAAAGTTTATAAAAGAATTATTAAATTTTAACAAGTAGTGGTTACTTACCCTGCGATTATAATAATTTGAAGTAATCCTGTAGTTTATTAATAAATTAATCGTTTTCTAACAGTCATCAGAGACAACCAACTCTGCAGTCATATGTTCGGCTGGTTCATTGACCTGATATGTAGGTCAATGGGCGAGTTACACTAACCTATCTTTTAGGTACATTACATTACCAACCAATTTATGATTCAAATTACAGACATCAAGCATATTCCTATGAATTAAGATGGAAAATCTAGTTCAAATCAGTAACTAAAAGTCACTAAATAAAAACAACTACGTAACTTTATCTGTAAACAAAATCCAAGCTTTGACAAGAACTATTCTACTAACAAAAATCACTTTTAGGTACTGTTAAAATATCGCAAAACTGAAATAAAAAAAAGCACAAAGAGAACAACACGCACTTAAATCGAAACTAAACTTATTCTCGACTTACCTAATACTTAATGTCAATGACGCTAAAGACGTTTACGTAAATTCACTCTGAACGATTTCCAATTATTATTCTCTCTATTGCTATAAGAATTACAAAGACAGCGAGAGTGAGTTGGCCTCTCCAGGTATATTTTCGTAAACCGCTATGACCGATACAAAAACAACAATTTGCTTGTTTACATATCAACATAGATTTATGAAAGGGGGAGATAGAACATAGTTCACGGCGCACGCTGCCAATTCCCCCACTGCTGTCACCCACCAATCACAGACAGTGTGTCGGTATCCTCGACGGGCTCCGGACACAAAGGAACAGAAAAGACTCGACACTCGACAGTTCGATCGCATCCATATTGTATTTCGATGTTCGTTGTGGAAGTGAGGTTTTGATTCAGTGACTATTGTAAGCGTGAAAAATGCCCAGATGCGTTATAAAAAATTGTGTTTACCACAAAACTGCAAACTGTGTGAGGGATAAATCATCTATTCATTTATTTCGGTAAGTTACTTAATAAACATGTTTGTTTTGGAGGCCATAATCGATTGTTTACGGAGACACAGAGCCGTATTTCCCATTTCCGTGTGATTTGCAAAGATAATTATTAATTATTGCAATAATGTGGATTAATCAAAGAGGATTAATATATTTAATGTTGACAGTAGCACGTTTTATACGATTTTACATAATAGGTACTTTAAGATTGTATTATTTTTAGTGTTCCAAAGGATACTAAGAGAAGAGAGGCTTGGAGAGTACCTTTAAATTTGGAAAAAGAAGATATGTTTGTAAATTCCAATGTAATGCCACTTACATTTTACCCAGGAGTCTTATGATTTTGAGAAGTCACCTTTTTCACTCCATTTAAAAGAAAATGCTTTACCTATTATGGACATTATGGTAAGTAGATTCGAAAGAAATATATAATATTAGTTTATTCAGATCACTAAAATAATTATTATTAAAAATACAGTAGGACCTACTTAAATTATTAAACAAACAGTTAATAGTGTCCAAAAAATTACCTTTTCCGAAGTTCTCAAATATTTACTTACATAAAATTTTATAAAAATTAGAAACGTATTTAAAATTTTGTGCCTGAATTATTTTTACAATAATGTATTTATTCATAACTTTTGTTTATTTACTGTTTCCATATGAGCAGAAAAATTATTTTATAAATACCTATTAAATTTATTCGAATATAATTAAAAAATTGGTGTGTATTATTTAGGTATACTATTATTTTCAAATATATTTTTTCGAGGATTTATTTTTGTGATTTTCTAACAGAAAAACAAATCAATATAGAAAATGTAAAATTTTCCAAGGGCCTTTAATTGTTTTTAAATTCAGGTGAATGGTGTTCAATAAAGCAGAGGGATAGTTCAATTAGAAATTTTACATTCTCAATATTCATTTATTTTTTCTGATTGCAAATTATGAAAATTGAAAAAAATCCATAAAACTTAATATTTTTCGATAACTCGTAAAATGAAGTCTACAGGGGGCTCGACAGGGGGAGTGTCAATATATGAGGAAAAACCCTGTAGATAAAATATCAAAAGGATTTAAACAATAACACGTAGGTATAATACATCTTATTTTTTATAGGATACTAGTAAAAGCTTGACCGAAACTACATCTGTTTCGTCTCAACCATCGACGAGTGCTGCTATATCTTTGTTAAATGAACCACGGCCATCAACAAGTACTGGATTATTAGAACATAGAATGGACAGAATTGCCACAAAGGTCATTTACCAGTTTGGGTTTTGTGGAAAATAAAACACCCCCAAGTTCTCCTATTCGAGGGTATTCTAAAGTAAGTTAACTAAGTAAAATTTATTATTGATTACTATTACTAAGTATTTTAACTTATTGAAAAATAAAGTATACTTATTTAAAAAACATATTAAATAAGTTGTTCAAATTGTTCAGTCAGCATTGCCAGGGCCTTTATTATTTAATATTGGCATTCAGTAAGTAATAGAAGTATGTTAAATTAAAAAAAAAAAATAAACATCTTATGTAAAGTAAGTCTTCATTCAATCTATAATCAAAAATCAATAATAGTGCCAATATTGTTTATTAATTATGTAAATTTTTTTAAGGTTGAAACACCCCGAAAACGAAAACTGAAGTCTCAGTTGACTAAGGCTCGTAAAAAAATTAAGAGGCTTAGGACAAGTCTTTGCCATTTTAAGAAAAGAGTTGCTAGGCTTGCTGAGGTGATTAAATCACTCAGTGGCAAAGTCACCGATGAAACATTAGAAACTTTGTGTAAGATAGGACCTAATGAAGAATTTTTGCAGAGACAGATGTACCATAAACATAAGTATGGCGAACAGCTTAAAGCCTTTTCATTAACTCTTCTTTATTATTCTGTTAAGGCCTACAATTTTGTTCGTAATACTTTTAATTCGGCTCTTCCTCACCCAAAGACTATATCGAGGTGGTACAAAAATATAAATGGCGAGGCCGGATTTACAGCAGAAGTTTTCGACCTATTAAAAATCAAAGGACAGAATACAGATTATAAACTTATTTGCAGCTTAACTATAGACGAAATGGCAATTCGTCAGCATGTGGAGTGGGATGGAACGAAGTATTACGGATTTGTAGATTTTGGAGTAGAAACTGAAACTGACAGTCATCCTGTAGCCAAGGATGCACTCGTGTTCATACTAGTTTGCATTAATGAGTCATGGAAGCTTCCTCTTGGATATTTTTTAATAGATAGTTTAACCGGTCAACAAAAAAAAATTTAGTGCTACAGTGTCTAAAGTTAGTCAATGAAACGGGGCTACTGTTGGTTTCAATATGTTTTGATGGAGCTACGAACAATGCTACGTTGTCCAAACAGTTAGGGTGTAATTTTGATCCCAAAAATATACAATCTACGTTTGTTGATCCCAGTTGTGGCAGAAGAATTGCAGTCTTTTTTTACCCCTGTCATATGATTAAATTGTTAAGAAATTTGTTAGGAGATGAAAAAAAATATTATTGATAAGGGTGATATTATTCAGTGGGAATATTTAGTAAAATTAATGAAATTGCAAGATGAAGAGGGTGTTCATTTAGCTAATAAATTGAGAAAATCACATATTCTTTAAAAACCAAAAAATGAAAGTTAAATTAGCCACCCAACTATTCAGTACTTTTGTAGCACATGCTTTGGAGTTTTTAAACGAAACTTTAAAATTAGAGCAGTTTAAAGATTGTGAAGCTACAGTAAAATTTATTAGATGTATTAATAACTTATTTGACATCTTGAATTCCAGAAATATGTATCAGTATGGTTACAAACAGCCTGTTAACAAACAAAATTTTGAGGGTTTTAATAAATTTTTGTCAGAAACAGCAGATTATTTTAAATCTTTGGAA
This sequence comes from Rhamnusium bicolor, assembly GCA_029963845.1. Taxonomy (NCBI): domain Eukaryota; kingdom Metazoa; phylum Arthropoda; class Insecta; order Coleoptera; family Cerambycidae; genus Rhamnusium; species Rhamnusium bicolor. The sequence continues at coordinate 340,417 of JANEYF010003248.1, read as the reverse complement.
TTAGCGATCGGCAAACCTGTTTGTGAGAGTGTAAGAAAAATGGGGGTAATAGGATTGTTGTTTTGTATCGAAAGTATAAAATTTCTCTATAACAATATTATTGAAGAAAATCAATTATTGTTGTATATTCCTACTTACAAAATTAGCCAGGATCATGTTGAACTTTTTTTGGGCAAATCAGGGCAATGGGGGGTTGTAATGACAACCCAACAGCTAAACAATTTAAAGTCGCGTATAAGAAAATGCTTGTACACCTTGAATTGAGAGATTCTTTTAGAGAAAATTGTATTCCATTGGAAACAATTTCAGTTTTGTCTCCTTCGATATTATTAATAAATCGTGTGGTAGACAGCGAATAGCAGAAGATATAAACGAACCAGAAATGGATGATGACATGTATTACCACATTCTAAATATAGAAATATCAGAATTTAAAAATGAAATTCTTATTTATGTAGGGGGTTATATTATAACCAAACTCTTGAAAATTCTAAAATGTGAAGAATGTGTAGAAGCATTGTTAGGGGACAGAGCTGACTTTCTTACGTCCTTTATAAATCAGAAAGACAGAGGTCAACTCTCGTATCCCTCTGAAGATGTAATATTTATATGTCGAACTTCAGAGAAAATCTTTCAAATTTATATAAATAAAAGAAATAATTTAATAAATGTCAATTTATTAAACATAAAATTGTTAGATTTGTTAATTATTCAAAACTTATTTAAAAACCTAAATAATCATTTTAAAGAACAGACTGCGTTTACCTGTCACTATAGCAATTTAATTAAATTAATATCTCTATATTTTAAAATTAGAATTCACCATTATAACAGCAATATGTTTGATAGAAGTAGAAGCATGAGATCTGTTTATAATAAATTAATATTATTTAAAGGACAATAATGTATATATTATTTTATATAAGTACACTATTTTTTATAATAAGATGCACATTTAAATAAATGATTGTTAGAAACTTTGTTTTTTTAATTATATTGATACATAGGTTTATAGAGTACTATCTATTATTTAAAATACACAATGCATAGGTTAGCTAATATAAAAATTGTTTTTTTTTTTCAATAAAATCACTTTATTTTCAATACTAATTTTTGTATTTGAATTATATTTTAGAAGCCAAAATAAAAAATGTATATGGTTTTAATAAAAATATTTAAATAGTCTGGATGTTCATTATTGTGTTATTTAAAGAAATATACCCAAAAAAACCTACAAAAAAGCATCTTATATTTGACACACAAAAGATTACATCTAGTTAAATAAAAAAATAAATATAAAGCTAAAACTTTCCTAAATACCTTATTTTTTAGTTCTTGCAAAGAAATTAGGAGTCAAAATGTTTTGTTTCTTGTTGTAGGTCTACAATATAATTAATATATTATGTTGTATACATAAAACCGTTTTATGGCATTGTAATGACAAAAAATACCGAGAAGAATACTATATAATTAAAATAATGCTGAAAACTAAAACAAAACTGTTACTGCTGCTAACCTCTAAATTGTATCAATTGTAGTTGTAGTTCGTGTTTACAAGTGCAGTGATAACAATTCAGTGGTGGCTGGTGGATTTAGGCTAAACCATATCTCAATATTGGAGCATGGAATCCAAACATTATTTTAAGGCACGACTACCAGTACTGAATGAAAAAGTTTTGCAAAAAAAAAATTAAAAAAAATTGAGGAAAAGTTACAAGTTACTTCTAGGCCATTAGTAAAATATTTGCAAACTATTTTTTTTTCCTAATCAGAAGAAAAATTTATCACCCCGTTTTTTTCGAAAATTGTGATTTTTTGTAAAGTTATGACATTTTAAAATTTAAATTCTTCATTGTGTAAATTTCAAATTGTCATAACTTTACAAAAAATCAAAATTTTCGAAAACAACAAAAAAACTGGGAGATAAATTTTCCTTCTGATTACGAAAAAAATAGTTTCCAAATATTTTACTAATGGTCTAGAAATAATCTGGATCGGCAGCGCATTTTTGTCACTTTTTTTCTCAATTTTTTTGCAAAACTTCTTCGTTCAGTACTGGTAGTCGTGCCTTAAAATATTGCTTGGGTTCCATGCTCCAATACTGAGATATGATATAACCTAAATCCACCAGCCGCCATCGTAACAATTAATGTTTCGTCCGTGGGAAGATTGCAACGAGTAAAGTTGTGACATTGTGTGTGATATTTTTATTAGTGATTAGTGTTATTCTCGGAAACTGTGATATTATTTAATAGTTATTAGTGTGTGTTTTAGTCGTGTGTTTTTAATTATTGTTTATTATTAGTTATTTATTTTTGCTGTGTACCAGGGTATGTGGATTATTTATAGAAGAGATTATTTTATTTCAATTAGGTACGTGCAGAATGCCAATTTTTTATTATTTATTTCAGTATTAGAATTTTTTATAGTTTAATTTATTTATTAATGAGTAAGTTTTTGTTTTCAGAATTTATTGTTAATTTTACTAACATAGCCTCACCCAAACTAACACCCCAACCACTTCCTTCCTGGCAGGTAAAGCTCATACCTCCACATGGTATTTGCTGGGCAACAATAATAATTTCTTATTTAAAATTTTTGTTGTTGGCTAAACTGGGCAAAAAATAATTCTATTGTGGATGGGTTATAGCAATTAATAATTTAAGTGAATAATCATATTTAATTCATTATTGCAAAAATATTAAATTATCTGAATACGGTCCTGTCCCACCAGACTTGGACGTTTGATTGATTCATGGAACCAATCAGTTTCTCTCAAAAGTGAGACAGACAACTTATAACCTCGCATTATACGAATTGTCAGCAAGGAACTTGTTAGACGACAGAGAATATACTCGCCTAGCACGTGGGTTCGAATCACAAACTTATTTTTTTTTTTTTTTAAATAAGTATTTTTTAGTTCGTTAGTAAGATTTATATGAAGATTACATTTTTTCCTTGCACTTTATTATAGTTTGTTTATTTTTACATTTTTTCCTTGCCTTTTTTAAGGTTGTTTATTTCCACGGACATCGTCGGGTATGTAGTCCTAAGTCTGCGTTATTTCAATACTCGCAACTGATGTTTCTGTGCAACGTGTTAAGTAAACCAATCTACCTTTCCGTTCTTTAAAGTATATGCTTCTTTATAAAATGATTATTTTCAATTTTGTTTCATTTTTAGTAAAGTGAAACCAAATTACCAGATGTGTACTAATTAAAAATAGATTTGTGCGGAACGCTGACAGTGGCAACACTGCCTTGAGTTACGTAATTTCTATGAACGGTGTTTACACAGATATCCAGTGACCATCAAAATGTCGGTTGCCGGAGGACGAAAAAATTATCAGAAATTGAAAATTTTTTTTTGTTTAAAAATTTTTAACAGTGCCAATCAATTGTACTCGACTAAATATATTGAGATAAAACAGCGAGTAAAAAAACACAGGGGGGGGAAAAGAGGGAGGGGGGGGGAGAGAGAAGGGGGGGGGAAGAAGGGGGGGGAAAAGGGGGGGGGGGGGGGGGGGGAGGGGGGGGGGGGGGGGGGGGGGGGGGGGGGAGGGGGGGGGGGGGTGGGGGGGGGGGGGGGGGGGGGGGGGGGGGGGGGGGGGGGGGGGGGGGGGGGGGGGGGGGGGGGGGGGGGGGGGGGGGGGGGGGTGGGGGGGGGGGGTGGGGGTGTGTGGGGGGGGGGGGGGGGGGGGGGGGGGGGGGGGGAAAAAAAAAAAAAAAAAACAAAAAAAAAAGGGGGGGGGGGGGGTGGGTGTGTTGGTGTGGGGGTGGGTGTGGGGGGAAGAAGGAAGGAGAGGGGGGGGGGGGGGGGGGAGAGCGAGAACAAGTGAGGGGGGGGGGTTTGTGGGGGGGGGGGGGGGGGGGAGAAGGGTGGGGGGGGGGGGGGGTTGGGGGGTGTTTTGGGGGGGGGGGGGGGGGTAGGGGGGGGGGGGGGGGAGAGCGGGGGGGGGGGGGGGGGGGGGGGAGAAGAGGGGGGGTGGGGGGGGGGGGTATATGTGGGGGGGTAAAAATTGGGGGGGATAAGGGGGGAAAAAAAAAATTGGTTGTGGGGGGGGTTTAAAAAAGAGGGGGGGGGGGGGGATATTGGGGGGGGGAGGGGGGTGGGGGGGGGGAAAAAAGCGGCTATAACTTTTTTCTTTTCTATAAAGCCATCATTAGTGTTTAGATTTAACCAGGTTACATTGCCTTCAGCATACCTATTTAACAAAAATGTATAATCATTTAGTTTACTATTAAATTTATTTATAAATTTCATATTTTTATTCTTGTAGTTGCTAAAGGCTACTGAAGTGAATATAAAATTAGTATGAGTGCAAAATTTAATTTTACTATTTATTTCTTTGAATGAAGAATATTTTCTGTTTTTAAAATCATATGACCCTGCAACTACAATTACATAATCATTTAATGAATAGTTTTTTGCCTATTATGTCCTTTATTACATTCCCAAAAGGATGCACCTGGTTTAATGATGGTTTCTACGTTAAAGTTTTTCAAATGCAACCTCAGAACTTTATCTAAGTTACGCCCATTCTCATCACACAACACCAGTATTTTATGAGTCTCTCCCTCTGAATTTTTATTTATTTTTTCAATCTTTGTTTTCTGATTCACTTTTATCTTCTGTTTCACATTTGTCTACTATACTATGGTATTCCATTAATTTATTATATCTTTCGGATCTTACTTTGTCTTTGTATTTATTTTCACTGTCCTTTTCACTTTTAAGATTAAATATTTCGTGCCTTAATTTTTTTCAGTTCATTTACATACAAATCATTTTCCTGGGTTAGAGTTTCGATAGATGTAATCATATTTTTTCTCTCACTATTGAGTTTCATTAAGTCATTTTCTACCTTTTTTTAGACAGATTTCCTTTTTTGCCATTTCATCTTGCAACATGCTGTTTCTTTGTGTTAATTCTATAGTTTCCTTATTCGGATCAGAGATGAGTTCTCGTTGCTGTTTTGTTGTTTTATCTTTGATGTATAATAAGAATGTTTCAATAACGTGAGTATTTTTATTACCTTTCAATATGGAAACAGTTTATTAAGGTATAAGATAATATTTGGAATAGTATAAAAACTACAATGCAAGTTTTAGCAGATGTCTGGCATATTGAGATGAAAATTTTATTGATTAATTTGCGCAGATATTTTAAATGCGCCTTACAAAATGAATATAAACGTTTTTAATTTAATCTTTTTATGAAAAAATATTTTTATTTTCATAATTATTTTTACTATAATGATTAGTAACGTAATCCAAACATCAAATTAATTATATATATACTTCTTTTTTTTGTAATTTGTATCAATATTAAGCCTTTACCTAACGAACTTTTCCTTTTAAAAGAAGATTGCTCATAATGGCCGCTAAAATAGCAAACACGTCTCAACACTTACAACCAAAATGGCTAGGTACTGAAACAGTTATGCATATGTTTCGAAAATTTAGATAACATTTTATGAAAAGAAACTCGTTTCTCTAATTATTATCTGACAGCGTTGTAAGTGCATCAGTTGCTAGATTTGTTAATTTGTTATTTGTCTTTTTATATTCCACACCAACTTCTTTTAAAGCCGCTATTGGTTCCACATATCTGGGTACACTATACCAGGAAGAATGTTTAAATTGTTTGGGTATTTCCCATTTTGTATCTCAAAACTCTGATAGGTATTTTCTGTGGTAAGTAATAATAACAATACTCGTAAAAATGAAGTTATGATCTCTATAAACATAGGTAAAAAAATGGAAACAGTTTGGAAACATTTGGATCCATAAGAATGTGTTCCATACCATGTATCAACACAAGTTTACAGTTGGAAATGAGGCAACAGATGCTGCAATATGTTTCAAAAAATGACTTCAAACACTTGTTCCAAAGATAAATTGTATCTAAAGGTGGAAACAGTTACTAAACTATTCCATAACATTAATGTGCTATGTAAAACTTAAAAAATCGGTAACAATTTTAGAAAAATGTTGAAAATTAATGTAAACCTTTGTATCTTCCATAAGAATCGAAACAGTTGTAAAACTGTTTCCTACTATCAAATTTATTTCAAATTTCGTCTAAAAATGCTACTTGGGTAAGAAAACACCAATATTAGTCCATCTGCAAAATAAATACATGGTGCAGCGTAAAATGTTCCTTCAATGATGTGTCTTTATATCCATAAATGCTCTCTACCATATTTTCTTTACCAACCGACATTACATCTGTATTTCACAAGTAAAAACGTAATTTTTACAAGTACACTACTTCAAATTTATCTAGTTTTGAAAATACATTTTTATTACAAAATTTTTTTTTGTAAAGGCAGATAATTAATTACCTTCTTTTGCTATACTTTCAATTCCTGAGAATTAGTACTTATATCAATATCCCTACACAATATTCTTATAATGGATAAAACTGTCATACTATGGAAGAATACCCTATCTGCAAGGAAACTGCACATTGATTGCGATCATAGAGAGAGAGAGACATTTTAAATATATAGGCATTTCCATTTTGTATATTCGAAATTTTACTAAGCCATAGCATTATTTTTTATGACAAAATATAAGACAAGTTTTGTATTTCTAATATCAAACCAGAAGCAACACAAAAGAGCATCAATGTGTAACATACAGTTTGATCTTTAATGTTATTTCGGAAACCACGGTGCTGTTAACTTAACCACACTTAAGAAATATACATAATAATGAGCAAATGTGATATTATTTATGGTAAGTTTTACACTATTTGTGGTATCTTACACAGCATTTGTCTACCGTTTTTGCATATATGGAAGTATGGTATTTATATTTAGTATTTGGATTGATAATTATGGATAAATACAATAAACCTATTTTGAAATTACAGTTCTGTAGTTTTAATTTTATAAGTCTCTGAATGAAAATTTTTTTCATGAATTATCCAAATATATTTAATATCAACAAAAACTGCAAAATGGTATATGATTGTGAATATATTTAAGCTTAACTATTATTTTTCATATGATTTTTGCGTGCTAATCCACCATTGTGCGCAGGGTTCAGACTTTATGTAGTTCAAAAAAATTCTCTGAATTTTCCAGGGTTTTCATAACAAAAATTTAGTTTTCTCATGATTTTTAATATGAAATTAAACATGATTTTAGTTTATTTTCTGTTGTTCTTATGAACTGATTTTTTAATTTAATAAAGAAATACTTCTTATATTGTACTTAGTACGAGTGATGCAGAGCATATTACATCAGATATTATTAAATACAATAATGTCAAACAAAATTATTTTTTATTAGAAAATGTATCTAAAATAGTAACAAAATCTGTGATTGTCACTGCACATAGAGAGAAAACAGAAACATGAAAAATTTAAAAATAAATAAATCCCTTCCCATAAATATTTAAATCTATAACAAAATAGTTGAGATGACTACATATCTATGGAATAAAAGAAGGAATTTAGGAAACATACATTTTCTCAATTTAGGGATGCGCAATACGGTACGATGTTTTCAGGTACCTGTACTTTTCTTTCTGATATTTGATATTTTGCAGAGGTCTTACAGTTTATGGTATGACACGATACGGTACATTTTTGGCCAGTACCTACCGTATCAGATATCGACAAGCATTTTAGTGTAATTGACTGGATGTTAATGGCATGTGGCCGTACTACCTAAAATAGAAGTAGTGTTTATGTATGTAATATACATTTATTTTTGTTAAAAGAATTTATAGTTTTGATTCTTATTTTATTTTTACATTTTTATTTGTATTTATTAAGTTTCATGTTGGTGGCAAGTTTTATATTTTATAATGTTGAAAATAAAGAAAATTTTAAACTCTTTCAAGAAATGCCAGATTGGATATGAACCGGTACTTCGTGTATCCGTACTTTTCCGTTCGATATTGTACCCAACCGGCAATTTTTAATCGATACGATACGTACGCGCTACTGGTACTTTTCAATATACATCCCTCTCTCAATTCAGACAGCCGCCTATCAATTTCACATTTCTCATAATTTGCAATGTAAAGATTTTAGCTTTTTTTTTTCTCTAATATTGAAATTTCACTCACAACAGCACTTTGTTTACTACGGGAATATCGTCATTTTTGATTTTGATACGATCCAAGCATAACAGACTTATAAAACAGTCATGAATTGCAGTAATATATTCCTCTTACAAGGGCCAACGCGCATTGAATCCGAATGTATCTTTGTTTCTTATGTATAAGAATACACATCCGTCACTTGCTAATCAAATCAGCGCAGGAATTCGGTCATACGCGATTATTATTTGAACGAAGCCAGTGGCGTGACAGAAAAAATTGTTTTTAAAATTTTTTTTTATTTAAAATCGCAATTAAAAAAAAAAAAACAAAATTAACAGTGAAAACATTGGGAACTTATAGGAAGTTTATTGTTTCCAGATTGTTGCGCAAAATTCCCTGATTTTTGATGAAATTTATCACATTAAGTTTTGTAATTAGGAAATTTTGTTCAGGTCAAAAAGGATAAATTAAAGTTGAGCAGTAGTCAAAATGTGGTTTAATAATAGTGTTGTATACTATAATTCTTGTTGAAGTCGATATATGATATAAAATTCTTGAGAAAAATACAGTTTCTTAACTATCTTTCTATGTATGTAATGAAAATGGCTTAAGAATGTTAATGAATTGTCTATTTTGAATCCTAGATATTTCATTTTTGTCACAAACCAATATTTTTATCGATAATTAATTTGTAGAAATTAGTACTGATTTTGCTATACTTGAATTTAGTTGTTAATACCATTGCCTTAGGTCTCTATGGTCATTATCAATCTATTCACATTAAGATATTTGCTCACTTTATACAATACAAAGATTCATGTTATGTATTGCATTAACCAAATGTTGACCTTTATATGCTGATAATGTATCATTCGCGAATAAGTTGATAAGGTCACAATTTATAAATAAGTTGATATCATTAATATATTATTATACATGATGAATAAAAGTGGATCTAAAATACTTTTTTCACAGGTAAGTTTCTGTCTGAAGCCTGAATGATTACTTATTAGTTTAAATAATTGTTAACAATTCCCAATTTAAAATCATTACGCAGGACATAAGTGGAAAATAAATATTAGGCATGTGTAATCTATTTTACAAATGGAAAAAATTTAGTGGGTTATAAAAATAGTACTCAATTTTTGGCTTCATGGCAATTTTAACTTCTGTGAAAAAGTTTCAACTTTTTTTCCTCTATAAAACCATAAAAATACAATTACTACTTTTTCCCTTTTGCCTAGGATGCTATCATGTTTACAGTCAGAAATTAATTATATTAGCATGTAAGGTGGTATTTTAAATATATAGTAAATTTGCTTACCTATACATCCATATTCTAACGGACTAAATACTGTAGTTGCAACATTGTCATAATCCATGTTCACCGTACTGTTGCCAAATAATCGACGAGCTAATAACCTTCCTGCATGAATAGCAACCGGAGTCAATTCTGGTTTGTTCTGTTAATAAACATATTACTGCAGTTTAGTGTTAGGCTTTATTGAATATTATGAAAAACAAAAAAATATAAAAAGAGAAAATGAAATAATAAAAAAAAAGAAACACAAGTATACATTTCGGCCCTTGAATTCCTAGTTTATCTAAAATAATAAAAATAATAACAAAAATAAATGTGTGGGGCGCAAAGGTCCGGCAACCTTCTTGCAGTGCACCCTGGACAGACAAAGACAAATTTGTCGTATAGACAAACGAATCTCTGTCAAATGTCGGCCGTGGGGTATTAGGGCTAACCACTCCGACACCCCAAAAAAGTCTGGTTCCAACGACATGCAGAGGAAGAGCTCCTCACGATCGACCCCAATCAGATGGGGGTCAGAGACAGGTTGGAGGAGCCTCACCGGAAGGTCTCAATGTTGATGACACACGCAATGCACATGGACGCTTTAAGTGGACGAGGGAACTACGGGGTGACTTGCTGACCTGTTGCCATAGCAGCGAGCCTCTCCGCAGAGGATACATGGTGCGGTTACATGACACCAGGACCTCTATTCTGTAAAAGCGTGAAAGCCCATTCCCGTGAGAAGTGGGCGGAGCTCACTTGAATATGAATAAAAGTCTATTCTGTAACTGCGGGAGTGCTCACCTCGCACGAAAAATGCGTGAACGTACTTCTACTGGTAAATCGAGAGAGAATCCGTCAGCTCCCCGGGAGAACGGCGATCCTAACCGTACTTTTATGACAGTTTGTATCAGTCAAAAGTTATTGTTGTTGATAGATAAGAATTGTTAAATCTGTGAACCAGAATGGACATTGTGGATTTGCTAATCGCCAATGAGGTAATAATAATATAATTCTTAGCATATATTACAATTACTCTTCATTACAGTCATTTTTTTTTAAATACTTATATTACCAATAACGAGGGTATATCCTTATGCAATTTTTGATCAATAAATAAATTCTAGGTATTATGAGACCTTCGTGATGCCGAGGAGGATTTGGAAGGAGAACGGCAAGTTCTTCAGAAGATTAACCCTTTTACATCATTAACTGATCAAGCATTTATAAGGAGATTCAGGGTCAGCAAAGAACTTGCCCGTGATATAATTGAAGTTGTAACTCCTTTTATGCAAGCCCCCATACGACGTTCAGGAATCACCATAGAGCATAAAGTAAATACTATCCAAATTGCCGTCTGTGACACAGGTACCAGGATAACAATGTCACTTTTTACCTAATTTAATTTCCTAATCTAACCACAATACAATAACAAAACAATTGAACACTGAACAGCTGACGCTTTTGCGGCAACCTAATTGGTTGTGAATTCGGCTATTCTCGCTGGATCACTTCACGTTCACTGCGCTTACGGAATACGGTCTAGGACGATCGGGTGAGATGCGTGTGATGGGAGCGTTCGCTTCGTACGATGAATGATCACTCTCCCCATAATTACAGAATAGAGGTACTGGAGTATTATGCGCCCAGAATACCGCGTCTTCTCTCAACAACATCTGGGAGATCAAGTATCCTTCTTGCGTAGGACTGTGGTTACGTAAGAGCACCCCGTCAGATGGAAGAAGAGTTCACAGATGTAGACTTAACGACGAGGGTTAGCCTTAACACTAGGGCTAACCTAAAGACACGAGATCTGGCTAGAATGGACGCGGTTATCGATGAGGAACTTCCAGAAGATGCAGACATCTGGCAAATCAACTGTGCCGTATACAACGCCGCGAGGCAACTCGTCCCCCGTGAGAGGTCATCACTTTAAACGGGGTCGAGAAAGCCAAGCCGTGTGTACAAAAAATCGAAGGAAAGATACAGTCGGCTAGACAACACGCCTTTCGGATCCAGAGTGTGGTGGAATACACAAAAAATGGTAGAGTCTTTACTCCCAAGATCCAGTGCATAGCAGACAGACTAAGACGACAACACCACACTCTAAATCTGGCAGTGATGCTTACCATCAAACAGCACTGTCTAGATAGGATCCGAACGCACATGAAGAAAACGTTGAAGAGGCGGGTGGAGCAAACCATGTTGTTCCGTACGAATTCCTCCCGCCTTTTTCAAGAGTCAGAGCGTGCTGTTCTGGAAGGGAATCTACGAAACAACGCGTCCATTCAATAGCGACACTCCAGCAATTGCACACGTCGAGACTATGTGCCACAGGCACATGGAAGAGCCGGAAGAAGCGTGCCCGGCAATCAATACAGAGGAAGTCCAACAAGCTCTTGTTGGTACCAACAACTTCGCTGACCCGGAGCCTGACGGCATTAATAACTGGTGGTGGATGAAATTTCCTTTCACCCACCGCCGCCTGGCGCGAGTTTTCAACTTATGGTTGAACGAGGGGCAGCAGATTCCGGACTGGTTCATTGAGGGATGTACTGTGCTTATCCTCAAAAAGGGGAACCTTTCCGACCCGAAGAATTATAGACCGATCATTTGCCTTAACTGCTGCTATACGATATTTACTTGTCTCTTGTATGCCAGGACACTGAGGTCTGTTGATCCGGTCTTCCAGCAGAGACATGAACAGTGTGGTGCTAAGGGAATGGCAGGTTGCAAGGACAGCCTGCTGACCACTGTATTACACAGGATTCTGTGCAATACAAGCGGAATCTATCGATGGCCTTGATTAATTACCGTAAGGCATTTGACACAACATCACATGAGCTATTGTTACACTTGCTCGAATGTCTTGCGGTACCAGCACCACTAGTGAGATGCATAGAACAGTTGCTGCCACTCTGGAAGCCTCGCTTCACCATAACATCAGTGCATAGGGGGTCATCACAGAGCAGGTGGCATTTAGGCGATGAGTTTTTCAGGGTGACTCCCTGAGTCCTCTCCTCTTCTGCATCTCACTGCTGCCGTTGTCTGTTGGGCTCCGCCAAACTCGTGGAAATGTGGACCACCCAGCGACCGGAGACATCAGGTCACCCCATCTATTTTATATGGATGACCTTAAACTTTATGCCTTCGGAGAGCGCGAACTACAAAATACTCTTAGAGTGGTCGAAGAATACACGTGGGGCCATTGGTATGGAGTTCGGGTTGGATAATTGTGCAGTCGTCCACTTCAAGAGAAGACGAAGCGGGGAATTCTCTGAAGATGTGCAGCTCGCAGACGTAAGCATCCTAAGACATCTGGATGCCGAGAGATCTATACATATCTATGTGTGCAAGAAAGGCACATCCAGGATGTAACACAAATAAAGGATTCTCTCCGCGGCAAGTACAGACACCGCCCTCGAAAGATTTGGTCTTCCGAACTTTCGGGGAAGAACAAGGTGTCTGCAACTAATATGCTTGCCGTTCCGGTTCTGCTCTACACTTTCGGAGTAGTAAAGTGGACGATAGATGCGTTGCGCCAATTAGACAGAGATACCTGCAAGATGATGAATATTCACAGAAGTATTCATCCTAGATTGTCTGTTCCTCGTGGTTACCTCCCACATCAACAGGGGAGCAGAGGACTCTTGAGTCTGGAGTGTATGCATGGCAGAGTAGTACTGAGTATGGCATGCAACATCCTCAGGAGCTTAGATCCCTTCTTATGGTTTGTAAAACATCACGAAACTGTAGGAGTGGGAGCAGGATTGTTCAAGACAGCAAAAAGAGCCGCAGATGAACTCGGTATCGCATTTGACACCAGGCGAGGTGCTGATGTAGTCAGTCACTGAGCTTCAGCCAAATCGTCTGAAAGCCCGAATCAGAGCTGCTGCACAGGAAAAACTGTTTCGGCAGCATGTCGATAAACCCCAGCATGGTATCTTCTATAAGAACATAGAAACGCTGGGTTTATCGACCAGACTAACACTTGCCTTTTTAAGGTCAAGCGGGCTTAAGTCAGAGACCGAGGGATTCATTATGGCCTGCCAAGATGGTGTTACCAACACCTTGATCTACCGTAGCCGCGTGTGTAGAGGTTCCTGATATCAACTACAAGACCTGCCGTTAAGCGCCGGAATCGCTCGCTCTCTGCATGCCCCATATATGCGATTTCGGCCTACATCTATCGACATAACGCGGCGTTACGGGTGCTATATTACCACCTAAGGCACTTGTCCTGGGTAGAGCAGACATCAGTGCTGCCTTACGTCCCCGGAGATATTGAGTCCGTTGTCGCGAATGAGAAATGTCGCATTTACTGGAACTACTCGAAGCTGGTTAATTATATATATAGAACTAAATAGCCTAAATTCGAAACTGTGTGATGGTAACATGAAATTTGCATTAGTAGTACATTTCAATATGAAAGTAAGTGTGTGAGAGGGTAGCGAGTGTATTGCAAGTGAAACAAGATGAATTGGATGGATGAAAATCATTTGGGATTTTTATCTACTAGCCCTTCAAATATAAATTATTATAATTATATTATAAATTAATTAGTAAAATAAAATACAAAACTAATAATACTTACATATAAAACATCCCCTACAGCATAAATGTGAGGCACATTTGATTGCTCATTCACTGCCTCAACTTTTTCCCCATCTCCTGCAACTTTTACGCCAGCTTTATCTAAATGCAATTCACGAGTCAAAGCACGTCTGCCAATAGCAAACAGAACTGTATCAAATACATCGTTAAATTGTTCTTTATTGTCGTTTTTCCAAGTTACTTTCAACTTTTCATCACTTAATTTTTCAACAGATTCTGGAATACATCTAAAAATTGTACAAAATATTAAAGATACAGGATTTGTAATATTCATATGTTTAATATAGAAATGCACACTGGATCTTGTTACGCGGACAAATATACAAATTTTGCTAAAAAATGGTTAAAAAAGTTCTATCCCCCTTAACTTTTTTATTTTTTGTATAGAAAAAAAAATGGTAAATATAAAAATTATAGGAAATTTCAATACCATTTCAACGCACTTAACACACATAAAATTGAGCATCGCATCTGATCAAACGTTTTTTTAAATACAACACCCTACATATTTTTAACTTTTCGAAATCGACGCTTCGTCCCTATTATAACGATATACCTATGTTGTATATTTGTTCCAACTATTTGTGCAATATGCCTAATTTAAAAGAAAACTTTTGAATTTTGCACACAATCAAGACTGCCATGGAAAATATGTTTTTGTTCTGCAGCAACATATTGACATTTATTAAGTAATTTAGGAATTATTGTTAGTGCTCAAGACAGTGCCTTATTGCTCGTACCCCATTAATGACAAAAATGATGTGCTATTGGATAGATATTATTTATAATAAAATACAATCTATTCGGAAAACAAGTTTATTATTAACAGAAAAAAAATGAAAAAGGCAATTTTTTTCCATTAATGGGGTACGAGTAATAAGGCATTTTGACTTTAACACTAGTAATTAAATTACTTAATAACTTAATAAATGCTTCCGTACTTTGCGAGCAGCTGACGCCCCATGTACAGAGAGGATTGGCTTCTGGCTGAGAAGCCAAGAGGCTGACCTTAGCCGAATCCTTAGATTGTTGTCTCTCCGGAACTGCTCCCTCAATATTGGGGCATGGCGGCATCTGGAGACAACAGGAGGTTCTGGTGGGTGGCACCTGATCTTCATGGTTCGCCAAGATACGATCAGACACATGGAGGGCGCCAGGTGGGTGCTCTACTATGAGCTGGTAACCTTGATGTGTTGAGGCCGACAGAGGATAAAGGGATATATCTCACCCAAACCCGCACCATGGACCCATTGCGAGCGAGTCAAATAAATCTCCAACACAGTCAGGATTCCATTGGGGAACTGGTGAACATTTTGACAGGTAAAACTGGAGAAATTGTACTAATCCAATAACCCTACGTTTTCAGCAATTGAATGAGGAATGCCCGGCTACCAGGTGATAGTTGGACATGAAGGAGAGAACCACCGACCAAGAACATGTATAGTAGCTTCCAAGGATCTACAGTTGATGCTACTGCCCCCAAGATAGGTAGGAACTGGGGCCTCAACCCACGGATCCTATATTGGCTGTATGCAGCGGTCATCAGACCAAGGCTCCAGTATGGATCTGTGGTTTGATGGCCGAGCGTGGACAGAGTGCCCACGTCCCGAAAGCTGGCAAAAGTCCAGACACTAACATGCCTTGGGATTACTGGCGCAATGAGGACGACGCCGAGAACTGCTCTGGAGGTTCTGCTCAGCTTGCCAACGCTTCTCTCGTGGATAAAGAGGGACGGTATGGCGGCCCATCTGAGAATGCGCGATTCTGGGAGCTGGCAGTGTTCAGGTAGAGCTGAAGGTCACGCAGCAATTGCTGGACTGGTGGAGAGAGAAATTCCTATCTCTGTCCTAAAGGTGAGAAGCGAAAGATCAGCTCAGGTTGGAAAGGAAATATACGCTCACTCTTCCCAGTAGAGAGGAGTGGAGTGAAGGGAGAATTGACATCCTCCCACTCTTTGGTATGCTACACAGATGGATCTCGGGTGGCCACTAGACCGTTATTTGGGGCGGGAATATATCTAGAAGGCAAAGGAGTGCAGGAGAGCTTTGCTCTAGGTTCGTACACCACGGTTTTCCAGACAGGGGTTTACACCATCCTATCTGGAATTAATTTTAATCCATTTAATTAGGTCTGAGAAGAAACCAATTTTGCATCCCCTGAGATATTAAGCTTTTTCGGCCATTCTGAAAAAATATTACATTGACATATTTACCAAAAACAAATTTTTGTTGTACATCCACTTATTTCGAAGTAACAGCCACCCAAATATGTGCTATGTTGAATTAAACCAAAATCTAACCTACGGCTCCATATGTCTTCAGTACAGATAGTACTTAAAAATGTCGTGTCAGGGTAGAAGTATAATCGGAACGGTGGCGGCCATGCTTATCATCGCTACTATTAACCAAAGATGCAGCCTGCTTGCATTCTTTCTGCTCATACATCCAAAGTCAGGAATGGTATGAAAATATAGTCATCTTTAGACTGGGGATGGAAAAATTCAAAGAATGGGTTGATATCAGCTGTGGCAGGTAAATAATGGGTTATGCCACATCTAAGAATTGGCGCATGGGACCCATACCATATTTTAAGATATAACTACCAAGACTAAACGAAGGTTTTGAATAAAAAATATTACGCAAAATCGCAAAAATGGCCTGGTCTGTCGATTGGTAGACAATTTGTAAAATATTAACCAAACATTTCTTTTCATAATCAAGAAATATTTTCAACAGATTTCAAAAAAAAAAAAAACGTTTTTTTTTGTAGTTACGACAATTTGAAATACACAAAATTTATAATTCATCTAAAACAAAATTTCAAAGTCATAAGTTTACAAAAAAACATAATTTTTTACCGAAATCTGTAGATAAATTTTCCTCCTGATTATGGAAAAAAAAAGTTTTGCTAATATTTTACAAATTGTCTACAAAATAAGCTGGGTCCATGGGCCATGTTTGCAAATTTTTTTTGGCAAACGAATCGTGATTTTTTTTTGGAAAACTTCATTTCGTCTTGGTAATTATATCTTAAAATATGACATGGGTCACATGCTAAAATTGTTAGATATGGCATAACCTATAATTCACCAGGCACCACTGGTTTATGCCTATCCACACACTACAAAAGCAGTCTCTTGCTAGTTATTAAAACTCATTTCTTATAAATGCGCCAAAGGTGCAATGCAGATTGTAGTTGTTGCAAAGCGGGTTTCCGTTGCTCAATAATTTGTGGATTCTGCCAAATCTTGTTCGAATATTGTGAACATGTATGATTTGACCGAAGACGAAGAGAATGGAATAGATAATGGAAACAGAAAATGCTTTGGAGTATTCAGACCGTTCTCAGTTAATTTCGGAAAGTGACACACATTATGTAAAAAGTCAAATGAATGAACGATCAACTTCAAAGAAATGTAAAATAACTTAATGGACTAGGCCTTCTGAAGATACGACATAAAACAAAAAAAACGCGCCGAGTAATCTTTCTCAATATGGTGTGGAAAAGTAGTACATTAAGCGATATATGTTTTTGACTGGGCTTGACAAAAATCATGTATAGTGACAAAAAACATTAAACAGCGACGTAATATCCAGCTGGTCGCCGAAATTAGGCGAGTTAAAGGATAGAGAACGAAATAGAATATTCGACTTTTATTTAGTGGTACATATTTTGACGCCTATTTCTCCGAAACAGACAGCCCTAGGACAAAAATGTATCGAACATTTTTTACAGAGAATTTGCCAAGTTTTAATTTTGATAATATAATTATTGTTCCATAAAAATAAATTCGTCTTCCGTATTTCACGACTACTCATATTAGTGACAATTTTATCCAATATTATTTATCTTTTGAAGGTCCCAAGGAACAACTTTAGTAGTGGATGTTCTCCCGTGCTTTCAACAATGGTTCTCAAACTTTCACACTTGCAAAACATTTTATTAAAAAGTGAAACAAGCCTTAATCTGCCTACTCTTTTACGCTATTAATAAACGTAGTTGTTATTTCACTGTTAAAGTCTAGATCTTACACTTTAAGAATATTGTGAAACAACTGATTTGACTGAGAAAATGATGCTCCCGATATACAAAATATTTTGATGCTGCTTTCCTATTGGTTGACACAGCTCAGTGCGGATAGAGGTGGGGAGATATAAATATGTTACATGTTCTGGTTGATTTCACAGCGAACATATAGTACAACGAGCAGTGAACGTGTGCGGTTTATTTGTGAGAGCAGAGCAGCAACGAGAGAAGCGAAGTGTATAGTGACAGTGAGATAATCGAAGTTAAGCAACGGTCGGCGCAGTCGGAGATAACGAAAGTTAAGCAACGGTTGGCGCGGTCGGGCTAACTAAGGTTAAGCCACCTGCTCTTTTTAGAGCAAAAGCATTTTAAGAAAAGAAAAGCTGTTCTTTTTTAGAACCCAAATTAATAGAAGAATCTTGTTCTTTTCAGAAAAAAAGGTATTACTAATAAAATTTCTTTCAGGAATAAGAAATCGGACAGCTAGGCTACGCATACCCAGGAGGAGGGTATGGGATACCATAGAGAAGGGGACGAGGATTCGCAGAGTAGTAGCTCCAGGGCTTCCACCCCATGCAACATGGATCTGGAGTTTGAAGACCAAGAGAAGTTGCGCCTCAGGGCTGAAAACAAGGCACTGAGGGCCCAAATAGAAGAAATGAGCCTAAGGATGGCTCGAATGCAATTAAAGATGAATAGGCAGCACGAGGAGCTCCTGAAAGAGATCCAGGGGGCCCAAGTCGGACCCACGAAGCCCGCTAACAAGAAAAGGAGGAAGGCAAACTCCGACAGCGAAGAAGAGGAGCCCAAACATGCCAGGACCCAGGAGGCCCAAGATACCGCCAGTCGTCCTTAGGAAAAAGGAAACGTTCGACGGTGGTAAGCAGACGTTTGCGCGAGGCAAACGTCAACTTCAAGAAGGCCTGTGTCGTTGGTGAAGGCATCTTCATCGAACCAACGAGTGAGGATTATAGGAAGATGTCGAAAATCTTCACACAGGAGAAAAGGGAGTACCACACCTACGAGGTGCCAATGGAACAGGAGAAGATCCTCGATGTGACGAGGTGCTGCTACCTAGTAGTCCGCACCGAACGACAAAGGACGCAACAGAACGTCACCCAATGCCACCGATGCCAACGCTTCGGCCACGCACAGGGTAGGTGCACTGCACAGGCCAAGTGCGTGATATGCGGTGAAGCCCATCGGTCCGCGGACTGCAAGAAGAAGCAGGACGTCCCAGCGAGGTGCGCAAACCGCCAGGGAGCGCACCCGGCCAGCTACAAAGGATGCCTCAAGTATGCGAAGAAGCCCGCGGGCCCCCAGAAGCAGGCACCAAGGAAGCAGCAGCCGCCGAGGGAGACCAAAAGACCTGCCACAAGTGGGCTGAGCTACGCAAGGGTAGCTCAAGGTAACGCATGGCTGAGCGCCGGTCCTGCCAGGCAACAACGAGCACCCGTGGAGGCCCAAAACATCACCGCGGTGCTCTAACAGATGCAGCAAATGTGCTCAGCAATGAGCGCATTTTTTGCAGATGCCAGCCTTTACTAATCTGTAATGTCTTTTCAGGTGAAGCCGAACTTCCTGCAGATCACCTCATGGAACGTTAACGGGCTACAAGGAAGAAAACTTGAAGTGGAGAAACTCCTAGCCCGGTACGACATAGACGTGTTGGCACTACAGGAAACGAAGATGACGCCGCTGAAGCCAGCCAACTTCCCTGGTTACCATGTCTACAGGAAGGACTACGCTGGACCAAGGCCAATGAGAGGAGTAGCCCTGCTGGTAAAGAAGTCGATCGACCACCATCCAATCGTGCTGCTGGACATGGAAAACCTGGAAGCCACCGCCGTAGTAGTGTCAACGGCACGAAATGGCGACATCCAAGTGGTATCCTGTTATCAGCCGCCCCGAAGCCGGATCCTGTACACGGACCTGGATGCAATATTCCAGGACCGGACTCAGGTGCTTGCCATAGGGGACCTGAACGCCAAGTCACAGGAATGGAACAGCAGAGTCACCAACACTCAAGGACGAGATCTGCTGAGGTTCCTGGGACGACACGCTGGCCACATGCAGGCACTAGGACCGGACGAGCCGGCGCACGACAGTGGGATCCACCGACCGGACGTGCAGGACATCGCTATAATGAAGGACAAGACCCTCAATGCGGAAATCTTTACCAGGACGGAAGGTTCTACCGAACATAATCCGATCTTCTTGGATCTAGAAGAGGATGATGTGGACACTGGGACCTTCGTCAAAAGGAGGACAGACTGGGAATTGTTCCATGCAGCGCTGCAAAGGAACATTGCACAGGGCTATCACCTCCCTGGAAAATCAGATCCAGGAAGCGATGGAGGAAAGCACCATGAGACGGAGACCAGAAGGGCACCAGCGCCGATGGCAAACCTCACGGAGGACCTCAGGCAGCTGATTCGGGACAGACGAAGGACGAAGAAAAGAGCCCAAAGGACTAGACTCCCTGAGGACAGGCACGCGTATAACACGCTGAACAGGAGAGTTAAAGCTGCCCTCCAAGAACACCGTCAAGAAGGATGGCAGCGTTACCTGGAATCGCTGGACCCACAGGACAGGAGCATCTGGAACACCCAGCGTGCTCTGCGGAACAGGCCGAAACCGATGCCCCCAATCCACGAAGAGAATGGGATTGTCTACACTCGCCAGGAAAAAGCCGAAGCATTCACGGACAGCTTGGAACTGCAGTGTAGGGAAAACCAACTCGATGATGAGGACGAGGACTGGGTTGAGGACGTGGAACGCAGAGTGCGTCGGATGCGCCGCCTGCCAGACGATGATCACATCCGTCCGACCACTCCAGAGGAAGTCAAGGAGATTCTAAGAAGCTTGAAGCCGAGGAAAGCTCCTGGATGTGACAAGATCGGAAACATCGCCTTCAAGAAGCTGCCCAGGAAAAGGGTGGCAGCCCTAGTGAATATCACCAATGGGATCTTGAGGCTCAGATACTTTCCGGACAGGTGGAAGAAGGCCGACGTCATAGTCATCCCGAAACCAAGTAAGGAACTAAACTTTCCCTCCTCTTACAGGCCCATCAGCCTACTCTCCGCTGTGATCAAGGTAGCCGAGCGTGTCATCTTGAGAAGAATAGAAGAAGAAACCGAAGAGCTCCAAATCATCCCGGATGAACAGGTCGCATACAGGGACAGGACATAGTACAGAACTCCAAGTGCTCAGGATCACCGAAGAAGTCACCAAAGGTTTCAACCAAAGACAGGTTACGGCGGCACTACTCCTGGAAAGGGTCTTGGCACGATGGTCCACTAGCTAAAATGATGAGTATGGGTTAGCCCATTGCACTCGTCAAACTAGTTAGATCATACCTGCACGGGAGACAGATGGGAGTGAAGATCAGAGATAGCGTGTCCACGTATCGACCGATGGAAGCCGGAGTCCCCCAAGTCTCTGTGCTGTCACTCCACCTGTTCGCTGTCTTCACCTCTGATCTCCCAAGGACCGAAGGCACCGCTATGGCACTCTACGCGGACGAGACGGCCCTCACGGCCAGATCCTGGAGAGCAAGAACAGCCACCAGAAGACTCCAAGAGGCAGCCTCTCTTCTGAAAGAATGGTGCATCAAATGGAAAGTTGCAGTCAATGCGGAGAAAAGCCAGATGATTCTCATCATCTGTAAAGTAATCACGCTGGAGCTGTGTATGATACACACTTGTGTACTATTAGGAATGTCAGAGGCCTTTAGAAAGACACACATGGGTTAATAAAGTGGATACGAATAATTTAGACAGAGCTTGCAAACTCCTGCAACACACCCTGCGCCCGATTTTAAATTAATCTACTGGTATTGCCCCACCTTAAATATAATTCTATTTTAATAGGGGAGAAAACCCGCTCCATCACATCACTGTTAAAACTGCCATGGAAGCTCATCATTCAAATTCATCTTAATTTCTTTACCAAGAGATTTTTTTCAAATACCACTAAACAGAATTTAATAATCAATTCTGTTACAGAAAAAAAATAGAGATTAAAGTTAGCATATTGAAATCTCAAAATTTAGTTCATGCATGAAAAAAATATTATATACTTAAATACTAGCAAAATGTTGCAACTCAAACAATTATTTATATTAAGCTATACACTTTTTGACAAAATAATTTGGTTTATCCTGAATCGTTATGTATTAGTTAAAAGTTAGTCAAATATCATCAGATAACTTTCATCAATTTCTCTTCCAAAAAATTTCTATAATTAAATGGTAACCAATTATTTTTTTAAACACCAGAGAAGTTAAATTAAAACGCAATAATTCACAGAAAAACAGTATATATCATTATTTTTGAAACATATTTTTTTTTTGAAGAAATAAATCTTATAAACAATGTTACTTACTCCCACAAGAATTTTACTCCTCTATCTTCCATGGCGGACGCTATTATATTGGCCATTTGCTGATCAAATCCTCTGAGTATAATTGATCTAACCATGATGGTCGTGTCATAACCTAAACCTCTTAGGAAACCTGCACATTCTAATCCAATATCTGATTAGAATGAGTTAAGGTGAATTACACAGATCATGAATACATTCACTATTATAAAGCATCAAAATTTTCTATGAAAATGGAAACTTTCATGGAACATGGTATATTCTTGTTCTGATGGTTTGGATTTTCAACTACAATCAATTTTATAATACTAGTAATATAGATAGGTATAAATAATAAATACAAATTATAATTTTTATATGTAAATACCAATGCTCAATAAGTCAGTAAATGATTGTTTTGAGAAAATAAGTTGTAAATGCAATGATAATAAAACTAAATTAATTAATATTAAGGTATAAATTATTGATTAGTTGTAACATAAATTAGTCCTACATATACATAAGGGATAAATGGACAATTTCGTCATTATGAAGAAAAAAATCAATTAATACACATGTATTATGATTACAGTTTTTAAAAAAACATTTTTAGAATTTTTAAATTTGGTTAAAAAATATTTTTTTGATCAATATAGTTATATATCTTTCTGGGATTGATAAATAATATAAGAAATTGTACTGGCCATTTGCACCTATTAATGTAAAATAAAATTTCATGAAATTGAAAATTCAAACCATGAGTAATGCGAATACAGGGTGAATCAGTTTTAATTTTGATCACTTTGGGAGAACACTCTCCTGGTTATTTTAATTTGACACTCACTTACTTCCTAAGAAAGATAAAGGGTGTCAAAGTTTACAAAATTAAATCGACAATTCATCATATTATCTAGGAAAAAATGGAAATCAAGCAAAATTTTGTATGGATACCTTCATTGTGTATGGTTGTATTTTTTTAAGACATGTTTATTCAAATTAAACATACCAGTGGCGTACAATAACGTTATATCAGAATTATTTCTTCAAGAGAAAAAAGTACGCCACTGGGTTTTTCAATTTTTTTTTCTCATTTTTCAAAATCCTCATTCAATTTGGAATAAGACGCATTTTTAGAGATATTACTTTAATGGAAATATGTTTATCAATAATATGAAAATTGCTGATGGTTTTAAAAACTTTTTATTGTAAAAAAAAGTACACAAAAAGGTTAAAGAAGACGGTAAAGAAGTGCAATCCACCGTTTCATAACATTTTTGACGACGTCGAATTAATGAATTTATGGCATTATTCGTCAGCATTTCTTAATTTTACCTGAGTTTAGTGCAGGTTTTTTTTATGCTCAGAATTAATTTGACGCGGTATACAACAGGTATTTTGTTACCTTTTCCTTTCACACAGTCCCAAACGAAGAAATCTAACGGGTTTAGATCTGGCAAGCCAGCAGTCAGAGTACAAGCCCCACACCAAAATTCAATTTAGCAAAATTGGCATTTGCCACCCGACCTATCCAATGCTCTGTGTAGTTTTCGTTTATTAACTCTCTTTATTTTCAGTGTGCAGGAGCTCCATCCATTAAAATCTAGTGTCTTCACAATAAATTAAAGGGCACACCTACCAATAAATCTCCCGTCATTTACAAGAAACTCAAGAAAGAGTGCGGCAAACCAACATGGCGACAAAAACTTATCAATCCCAACCAGACATTGAGGCTAAAATCGTCTTGAAATGAAGTAGGCCTGATTTTGTGATGATTTTCATGCACCTAGACTTGTAAATTGTGGAAGTTAACTATCCTAGCTCTCATAAAATTTGCTTAATTGGTCCACAGAAATTTGCGCAAGAATTGCAAATTATCTGCAATGGAATTCAAGATCTAGTTGTAGAAATTCAAACATTTTTCTGCATCCCCTAGCTTTTATTCTTGCACAGGTTGTAGATGAAAGGCTTTTCGGTTGTCTTTTTTCAAAGCTTGGAGGACTCGTGACCACGACACCTAAAGATTTTTAACTGCCCATCTTGTAGACAAGCATCTGTCAGCATTGAAAATCTGGAAAATTCTGTTATCTCGATTTTGCTTACCAGCTTTCCTCAGTCCAAATTCTCTAGAGATTTCAGTAAATCTCAGTTTCAGTAAGAATGTTACTGTTTTCTTTAGTTATCATTTTGATATTAGCTGAGAATTCTCAGTACCCCCTTTCCGATCTGCACAACCTATTTTATATTTCAGTATCTCATCTCACTCCAGATGAATGGAAGGGGAAAATTTTATCTTTGACATTTGGTCAGTCAGCAAATGATTCACTTAATTTCATGTATATTTCTGAAAGTAAAACTTTTTGTGTGCAGAAACTCGTGATAATTCAACTCTAATTTGGTATTTTAATGTTTAATATTGGGTTATGTTATATTTTTTACTGTCAACAACAGAACATGAATCGATAAATAGGAGGGGGATTATCTCAACTTGTAATTTAATGTTTTTTTTAAAGTTACTGAAATATTAGTTAATCTCATATTGATATGAGATGTTGGGTGGAAAGAATGCACCTAATACGTATCAACAAAAACTTGCACATTTTTTCCAAAAATCGTCAATATTCCAGGATTGCTGCATGAGAACTTGTTGCAGAAACTATAAACAAAGTGAATGTCTGCATGCTCGCTATTTGAAAAATATCTTGACATTTTATCTTTTAACATTAACATAACCTCAACAACTATTAGTGACCGAACCGATTGACAGGTGCAAATGACATTCAAATAATTGTTTATGTATTTCCATGGCTAACTCAATGAAATGAAATGATTTATTTTTGTAAACTTTGACACTCATCTTTCCTAGGAGAGTGAGAGACATATGTCATATCGCTACCATAATAGCATATGGTTGTATGTTCAAATCAATAGTTCTGAGATAAATGGACTTGAAATCTTGTACAAATTCATTGCCTAATATTTTTTGTTATAACTGAAATATTGATTTGATGATTATATTATTTTAAAAGCAATATTTTGAAGCAGTTTATTTAAAGTGATTTATTCTGAAATTCTGGAAAAGTCAGAGCACATACATTTTACAAATAAATTATAAATAAATTATTGTTACATACGACCTTGGGGCAAGAATATATTTTTTTTATAAACAACATTCTTACCCAAAAAAAATCATACAAACTTGATGTTAAAATGAGAAATTAGTCAGGGAAAGAACTGCGAATAAATTTCCACATCTATTAAGCATAAATATTTATATACATACGACATTCTTTCAGTTCCTTCGTGTTAAATTTCATATAATACTGTGATAGAAGGTTATAAGTGGATACATACGACTTTGTCAATAACTTATTCTAATTATAGGATATGTGTAACACACAAACAAATACAACTTTATGTTATTCTCATATTATTAATTTACATTTGATCATCGGTCATTAAGTACAACTTGCGATACATAGGACTTTGATTTTGCAAACAAACTTTTCTGCACATGCGTAATTCATTATTTTTAGTTTTTAGAGCTTGCCACTGGGTATCACATAAAACGTTGTCATGTTGTAAAATGCAGTACTTTTACATACGATACTAATATCTCAAGATACCAAAAATTTCACATAATATGACCTTGTGCCATTATGGTAGCGATATTTTTCCGAATCATAATAATCAGGAGTATTTTCCAAAAGTATTCAAGATTAAAACTGAATCGCTCTGCATATTATATTTTGCAACAGAGCGTACTATTACAACAATAAAGGAAGAACTGCTAAGTATTATTCCTCATTTGCTTCATTCCACATGTACACCCTGTACATGTCCCAGCTAAGATGTTACTCGCGATTTTCTTGGCAATTTTGAAGACAAATTCGTAGCTGAAAAATTAATGTGATGTAGTTTCATCCGATGAATCCGGTGCCACTAAGAAAGAAATAATTAAACATAAAATAAAAATGTTATGGCCGAAAAACTGATTAAAAAAAGGCCGAAAAACTGAAAAAAAAAATCAAAATGGTGGATTATCATAGTTTTTGTAATAGGGTATTCTTGGAACAAATTTTGTATATTTAGTTTTTTCATATCATGTCCCATTTGACCGGAAGTGAATTTTTCTTCTGAAAATGTTGATTCTTCCAATATATTTTAGTTCGATTCAACAGAATATTCAATATCTATCAAAAATGCATAAACCACTTTTGTGATATTTCTAATCCTTTTTCGAAATATAGCTCTTTGATTTTATCATACCTACCACACATCACGCAATTTAAGTGACATCGCAATTAGCTGTGGTCAATGTGCCTTGTGTTAGATTTCTCAACTGTCTTAGTCTGACACCTGTTACTACGATTTGGCTATAATAATGGTATTATTTCTAACACAATGCCAATTAAATTGTGTGCTGTATGATAGGTATGAAAATAAAGTCAAAGAGCTATTAATATTTCAAAACGGTTAAAGATATCACAAAAGTATTTTTAATGGATAATTGAATGCAACAAAAATATATTGGGATTCAAAATTTTTAGAAGAAAAATTCATTTCTGGCCAAACCAGAAGTGATATGAAATAACCAAATATATGAAATTTGTTCCAGTAATACCCTATAACAAAAAATATAACCCATCATTTTGATTTCTTTTGCAAAAAATCGGTTTTTCGCTCACAACTCTGTTGTTTGACGTTCAATCGTATCTTTCTTGATGGAATCGAATTTCTCGGAAAAACTACATCACATTAGTTTTTGCACTAGGAATTTGTTTTGAAAATTAGCGAATAAATCGTGAGTGATCTTAGCTAGGACACCCTGTACAGGACAAGATTAGAATAAGAAAAGGATGCATTATATAATGAAACCTTTAAATTTCTTGAAACCTTAGTCGAGGAAGTAAAAAAAAAAAATTGTATAAAAAAAATCAGGATATTGTCTGAACGTTATTTGTAGTATCCTCTAAATTTTTCTTTTTCATTCTTGGGGATTACTACCACATAAATAATTCATTGTTATCTAAAAAACACAGTTAGTTACCCAGTAAGCTACTGGAAAAATAAATCTGTCATCGTAACAAATCTGTTTTTTTTTAAACAGTTTGGAATTTGGTTTGTACCCTCACAGCAATTTTTCCCTGTAATTAAAAAATATATTGCCGAAGAGAACACAACGTTTATTGCATCAACTGTAGTAAACTCTGGTGTTGGCTGATATTGAAGGTTCCGTATGGCTAGTAGAATTCATGAAAAACTTCTGTGTATAGTCCCTAGATTTTCTTGAACAGTTTGATCCATAAATGCCTGTTGGGCCTGTGAAATAGCAACTGCGTCATTTGGATTTAACTCCTGTATTAGGAATTTCACATGTTCAAAATGAGAGTAATAGTACGATGCTGCCTCTAGCCAAGTTCCTGTGTTATAATGGGCTGTGGAGTAATGGAGTATTTGGTAGAATTTCATGAAATAACCGTACACAACTTTGTGTTTTACGAACAACTTTTTTTACATTAGATATCAAATCAACATTAGGGTAACACTCCCTAATAGCTTCCTATGAAATCCATGTGCTAAACATGTTACATGAAGTATATTCTGATATGTTTCCTTCAAAATTCTTTCAGCAGCTTTCATATAATCACTCCATCGGTAAAAAATAATAAAGAACTTGTCCTTATTTTCTGCATATTTGTCACCCATTGAATTCATTACCTTCGCTATAGTGCGAGAATTAGTAGCTTTTAATACTTTAGAGGCAACCAAGTGCCCGCTCATTGAACAATTTTCCTCCACTAAAACATTCACTATCTTAAACCCGCAAGCATTAGTGGTTTCGTTCACGCTAAGCCTGATGTACTTCCCATTAAGCTCAAAAGAAATTTTCTGTCTAATATTTTCACACTCCGTTGATAAATATTTTTTTCTTAGTGTACACCCCGAAGGCACGTTAAGATTGCTATATTTGCCACTAATACATTTTTCCAAAAATTGTCCAAAAAGTGGATTGTCTAGTTTCGACCACGGTATGTTACATCCTATCATAAATTTCACTAATCGAAGTTAAAATTACATTGCATGTCACTGTAATTAAAGCCACCTATGCTCTGTTTATGGTTTTCTGATGAAATATGTCTATTAATATTTGTGTTGCATGATCACGAAATTTCTCTGTTACATCTAGAGTAATACAATTGTCTACCATCAAACTGTAAATCGACAATATCGCGAATTCAAGAATTTACTGTAGCTTCACTCGGTTTAGTACGTTGTGACATTTTAACTGCGCATTTTTAGTACCTACGTCCGAATGAATCCACGTTTTATATGTTTTCTTCCCTCCACACTAGGGGGATGTAAAATTAATTTAAAATAATATATTACACTTTACGTTTGTGCATTCCCTGACAAAACTAAGTTACCATGAACATTGTAAAATTAAATAAAATGCACTTAATATGTTTTTGTAGTTTGGGAATGTTTCAGTAGGTGTTTGCAATATATTATAATATATTATATTATATCTGTAAAAGCTATCCCTGGGAACCGATTGGTAAATACCACGTATGGTTATAACTCAATGATCCTAGCTCGGCACTTTGGCGATGCAGAGAAGCAATATCGCTAGTGTGGGACAGAGACTAGCCAAACTGCTCTACATTGAAAAAGTGGGGTCTGGGGGTTTAGACCACTGTGCCAAGTGCCAAGCTAGGATAGTTTATTTGTATCCCCTGGTAATTTATTTTCCAGCTATTTTATATAAGGCAGTGGCAATTATTGACACTTATTAATTATTAAAAATAACCATAAATTTAATCAAGACACTGTTTTTCGGTTTCCTATTGGTTAAATTATTATAAATATGAAATTATACTGTGATTTCTTAATTCAATACAGCGTAACTTAAACATCAATTATTATTAATCGTTTCATATTTAGATAGATCAGCTATAAAAATGCCTAATAGAGAATTGAAGATATGGGAGTATTTTAAAAAGGAATTTAAAAATAAAAAAAGAACATGCCACTTGTACTTATTGTGAACAAGCATATGTAAGTAATGTCAAAAGGATGGTGAAATATTTAAAATAAAATTAAAAAAAAAAACAGACTGTTGAAAAGAGAAGCAAACTAGTAATAAAATATGATTTTAATAGTTTAGGCAACAAAGAACTGCAATTAGACGATATCAAAGACTTTTTTTTATAAACTTTATAGACAATACATTTCTAAAAGTGCCTATGTATTTGGTATCATTTAAAAGCTCTAGATATGAACTTTACAGATTTTTTTGTGAAACTCAAATAAATAATGGGTAACTTACCAGTAATTTTACTGGTAAGATAATTAAAAATAAATTAACGGTAATTTTACCAACTTTAAATTTAACGTACTTTTACAGCAATTAAAATATTTTCGAAGGCATTCAACTTTGCATACAGTAAAGGCAGTGGCATGTTCTTAAAATATCTACTTTCCAGTATTGTATGAATTATTGTATAAATAATGTATAAATTATCACAACAATACAATCTCCATTCGTCAAAATTTTAACATTTGTATGAGTAGTATGTGGTTTTGGTCTTACACAAATTACTTCTCTGTTGCAAGTACTGTACTGTATCAGAAAGCATGGATAACATATATTTAAGGATACATCCAGCACCAACAACCAGTGTTTTTCCTGGGGACTTTTGCAAACTGAAAATGTCATCACTGGTAATACCATACTCTACTGCACCTGGTATATTTGGATATCGAGGCCTACCACCTACAGCTATTAAGAAATATTTAGCAGTTAATGTTCTTTCCCCTTGTTTTGTAACAGTGTGAACTGTATAGGGATCTTTGAATATTCCTAACCCATTTATATATTCTACTTTCCTAAAAAATTACAAACATTATTGAAAACTACTGTTATCTATATAAAAATATGCTTACTTATCTCTAAGTTCCACTCTTGTTACCCAGTTTACAGATTTAATATGTGCTTGCACAGCTTCTCGTAAAGAGTCCCAATTATGGGTTATATGATCAGCTTCAGGAAACTGCCAACCGTAACTCTTGGCATCCTGCAAATATAATAAAATTTATATTAATTTATACATAATTTTAAATTTCAAACAACTTGTCAATTATAAATCCAACCTATAACAAGTTTCTTCTTTTAACATAATATTATTGGCCTAATTCTCAAATCACTTACGTCCGAAAACGTGATTTTACACGAGACGCCAAAAACGTGATTTTACAGGAGACGCTAAAAACAATTTTAAAAATATAATTGTTTAAACTTTCAGCCTTTAATTTAGCAGAATTCTAACCGTTTATAATATTTGCAAATGTTTTAATAACACACAACTATTGTGACATCCTTACAGCCCATTTCACAGGTGATTAAATGGAGTTTTTTGAATTGCGTGTTGGTGTCAGAACTCCCGGACTTATGTGAAAAGTTGTCTTCGTTTTCATATATTCTGGAATGTTTTTGGAGTCATGTGAATTTACTACAAGAAAGCTTTATATATCTACTACCAGATGGTGCAAAAATATCAATTTGACCAAAAGTGAACTTATGTGATTTGTGAATTAGGCCGACGATATGTATTTAAAACTTATATCAAATCATATGTATACATTTATGAGGTTGAGAGTACATCTATATTAATTTAATAGTGGCATTAATAATATTTCAACTAGTCGGAAGGCATTATGAATAATAGTTAGTCGATTATAGGCCAATAAGAAAAAAAAAAGATTCAAACTAACGAAATGCAGCTCATAGTTTGGTAGATTACCCTCGATTTTTGTCAGAAATTTAATGGAGCTCAAGTGATATTTCAATAACTATTTTGATATTCAGTTTTAGGAATTCTTTCTTCTAAAGATGTAAATTAATGTCAAATCATAAAATTCATCCTTTTCATTTTCACACAGTCAAATTACTAATCTATCCATATATAGAATATTGCTGTTCAGTATATCATTTTCTTCATCAATACAACCAGATTAAGCTACTACACATACAAAATGCCTGCATGCGGTACGTGGGTTGTGTGCTATATCGGGAACATATAACACCCTATCTAATTCAGTTAAATGAATGAAACATTCAACACAGAATTAAATATTTAATCACAATATTCTTATATAAATTATTAAATTTTAAATCTCCAAAGTATCTCCTCAAATATATTTCAAAAAGATCAGATACACATAATGTAAGTATAAGAACAAATACATTTACAATACCTCAACATCATGTATCTAAAAAATTTGAGGGGTTTTTCATACACCACCCCTCTTTCACTAAATAAAATTGTTAATAACCTTGTATAGATTTAAGAGTAAATTAAAGTCAATGTTTTGAAGCTAGTTTATTAAGTTAAGAACTAAATCACATTTTATAAATTTCTTCGTATACTTTATTTAATATTATTTAATTAATTCTAATATTTAATTAAATTTGATATGAGCTTAAAGAGTCGTTTTGGTGGAGACTGTATTTTGCACTTATTGTTTATTTTTTTTATCAGTTTGTTTATTTACAAACTAATAATAATAATAGTTATAATCACCAGATGTACTTCTTTTTCTGTATTTTGCCATTATTTTACTGCTAATAGAATCATTAATTATTTATATCTCCTATCTTGTATTTTACTCAGGGTTGCGATGATTTAAATAAATTTGATTTAAATCATGATTTAAATCAACTGATTTTTTAAATTTAAATCATGATTTAAATTAAGTTGTGTAAAGCCAGTAAATCACACTTCAGAAAATTCAAATAAAAAGTATAGTTTATTTAAAAGATAGATATAAATTAAACTGAAAAAAAATTCAAATAAAAAAGAAGAAAAGAACAGTTAGGTTACACATATAAAAGTTACCTTCTTAAATGTACATTATAAATTAGGTGCCTACTTAAAAGCAGAAACATAAAGTACAGAACCAACTCTAAAAGAAAATAAAACATGAATTACTCCAAAACAAAAATATTAAATTAGGTTAAGTATTGTAAAGTTTGTACAAAAAAACTAATTTAGCTGCTTTTTCGGTCCCTAAACGATTTCGAATCTTAGAATGAATCAAACCAAATGTTGAAAATATTCTCTCAACCGAGGCTGAACTAGCTGCAGCAGAAAATAGTTGCTTGATAATCAGGAATAATTTGTCAATAATATCAATATTTCTTTGGGATTTCCACCAGTCCAAGGATTTTGTGTTTTTAAGAATTTCTTCATGAAACATAATATCGGCAAAAGGCTCAGATTTTGCTAGAAATTTAATAATCAGTGGTAGTAAATCACTTTCGGGATATTAATTCATTCTTCTAAAACACGATTCTTTTTGCTTTCTGTTAATTTATGCTTTGTTTTCGTAAGGTCTAGAATGAAGGCCAGCAAATGGTATGAGGTGATACACTGACCGTATCGGTATCTAAATGTTTGCATTTGCCTTAAGTTAATTTCAGTTTCGTCAAAATACGATTCAAGAATTTTAAATTGTTCTACGACGTCTGATAAAATTGCATCGTTTCTTTGAAGCCTATCAAGTGCAGCAGATATAGGTTTTAGTAGTGATAAGTAATCTTCAGCAGTTTTTTTTAAAATAAATGTTTGATATTTTCTGTCTTACTATGCTGTCAATTTCATTTTTATGTTCCTCGCTAATTTTAGAAAGTGTGGGCCATGATTTAACGAAACCCTCTAAGCAGTCGGTAAGTGAGTGCCATCTTACGTCAGAAAGTAAAGTAAGTTTTTTCCTCCTTCTTTTGCATATGTGGCAGAGGCAAAATGATTGTTTCAGAAGTATTTCACAACGACCGTAATGTGTTCCTGAATTTCACTAATTCCCAAATCCTTACATAAGTTTAAAATGTGTGGAGCATAACCGTAAGTAATAACATTCAGTTCTGTTGACTCTTTAATTTGGTTTCTCATAGCATTCACATTGGCAGCATTATCCATCACAAAGCTGCTTACTGTACAGGTATAGTCAGTGTTTAGAGTTTTGATTAAGTTTGTTGCAAGTTTTGTTAAATATACAAATGTATGGGGATTTCCAGATGTGTCTATCATGTCTACTAAAAAAGGAAGACCCATTTTCCGTAGTTACAGTTGCACATATTATTGGTTCATTGTGTATGTTGGACCATCCATCCAATGACAGACAAACTGAACTTCCTGATAAATCTTTAAAACATTTACTTTTTTCCTCGTTATACACTTCATCGAGCAGTCTGTTGGACACATCATGTCGAGATGGTGGTACATTGTCGTACAGGTCGTAAAAGCGTTATTGCCTTTTTTACTTCAGGTTGTTCAATACACATGAAACTGCTGTTTGTCGCATAAAGAGCTCTAGCAATTTGTTTATCTATTTTTTCTTTATTAGACTTGGTCCTATGTACAACAAAAGATGATAAAGATCCAGAACTGGAGTCAGGCACTACTTTTCTTTTTTTACTTAATGGCGTAGAAGATAAGAGCGGTTGTGGGGCACTATCTTCCTCTGCATCTTGTTGTAATGTGTTCAATTGTATCTGTAATAAAAAACAAGATTATGTTCTTTAAATCCAGCTACACACAGACAGGCATAGATACTATACTTTGTTCTTAAAACTAGGAGTGAATGAAAGTCACATTTGCACAGGGAAAGTTACTAGAAATCTAGAAAATGCACTAGATCATTTTAACGCTAAATTTGAATCTAACACTGACGTAGTTTTCCACGAAAACACCAAAACACTCTACACTGCATTCGACGCGCGTTTCGCTAATAAGTTGACATCATCTGGAGATGATTAAAAACAGTTTTAATCATCTTCAGATGATGCCAACTTGGTTGGCGAAACGCGCGTCGAGTGCAGTGTATAGTGTTTTGGTCGTGGAAAACTACGTCAGTGTTATCTTCGCATCAAAGGTTCCAACCCATTCCAGGTCGTAGAAATAGACCGACGTTAAATAAGTAAATTTAAAAAAAGCTTCTCTTAATATTTTGTCTTACTAAGAAGTTATTATTATAAATAAAATAACATTATACTTACATTGGACACTGTTCCTGAAGTAGAGGGACCTTCATTATTTGTTTCTACACTTTCTACATTACGCGAAGCACATTTTTTTCCAGTGGACTTTCAGTCGGTCTACAAGCCCTTGCATTTCTACATTACACTTTTTACATGTAGCTCTACTACCACTTTTTCCATCAAGCTTACTTGATTTTTCAATAAAATATTGCCAAATAGGATCTTTTTTCCTTCCACTTCTATTAGAGGACATGTTAAAAAATTATTTAATATTTAAATACTATAAATATAATCACTCAGACTCGCTTTCTCACTTGTTACGCGGCAGATTAGCAAATAAAGGCAATGCGCATCATCCCCGTGCATTATAAAGACAGGGGAATTTTCAAGTTCTGACAGGAATTTTCATGTATGCTCTAGCTTATTTTACAATAGATACAATTTATTCCATTTGTAAGTTTAAACAAAAACTATCTTTGTTAATATAAGTACCTACTAAATACATTGTTAATGTCAATTATTAGGATGTTTATGTAAAAAAATAAATAAAAATAAAAAAAATGATAATTTTCTGATTTTTATTTAAATCGTGATTTTAAATTTTTTTTTTTTAAATCATGATTTTTACCAACCCTGATTTTACTAGATTAGTTTATGGTAAAATTCAAGGGAGATAGCTTACGCTAACCATCTTCATATTGTGTGTAACCTTTACGCTCAATAAAATATATTTTGATTTGATTTGATACTGTATTTTCTCGAATTATTGAAGAAAAACTTTACATATATACCTATATTTTAAAAATCATCAAATCTCAAACCTTGAAATAATTTTTTTCTTTAGATATACATTTATAAATTATTGACAGTGTGTCTACATGAACGTAAGCCTACGAAACCTTTATTTTTTCGAAATCTTTATCTCATAACTACCACTGCCATAAACACCACATAAATTAGACAACCCTCAAATGCAAAGCAGGAGCTGTACGGGCAGGAGTTACATTGATGAAAAAAAATGTGCACAGAACCACTCTTGACTTTGTCAAGGTCGATTCCGGGATTTGAACCCGGGAGTCGGCAGCCAGTAAAATCCACTTCGCTACTGAGCTCGGTGACAATCAAATGAATTTTTGAAGAGCATCAAAATCCGCATTTTTTGACCATATTGCCATTCTTTAAGTACACACATACGGCTTACTAAGATTTTTTTTATATCTCCAAATTTCGAAAAACCATATTAGCGATTTCTTAATCCAAAATCTGACACCATAACATTAATCAGGACCCCTCAAAATGATTTTGTATCAAAGTTCATCAAAAACGTCGAACAAACATGTTAAGAAGCAAAGTTGGTAAAAACGCCAAAATATTTAGTGTAATGAAAGAAGCTAAGTAGGCCTTGGAAAGAAACAATCGGTTATTGATTATAGAAAATATATCTTCTTATTCAAAAATAATTCGTGAAATCACTGAATTAAAAAAAAAGAAATTCCAAAAAATAATCATACAGTTTCAACACAACAATCTTAATTAACAATTCAAAAAAAAAAAAAAAATCAGTGAATTCGCGATTTATTTTTAAATAAGACAAAATGTTCCTTCATTTAATAATACAAATTTGTGTCGCTGTACTTTCATTTTTGTAAAAAAATTTTTCAAAACCATTCCATTTGCATTTAGTTAGTGCATATGCACACAACAAAGAATTTTTAACACCTTATTAAAATAAAAATAACAATCAGCCCATATATTTACATAAAGTCCATTCACTTTATATGGTCCTAACTAAAAACAGATTTTCACGTTGTTAGGTTGGTTATAATTTTCTAGGTTAAGTAATGTTATTAACAGAATGACATAAAAAGACAAGACTGACACCAATAATAGCTTGTAATTAAAAGGGAATTTTTTGTCCAACTTAACAATGTGAAAATCCACCGTTAGTTAGGGAATGCAGAAAGTGAAAAGATAGATTTCCACGTTGTTAAGATGGTAATAATTTTTTAGGTTAAGTAATATCATTAACGTCATAAAAAAACAGGAGTGACACTGATAGCAGAAGGAATTTTGTGTCCAACTTAACAAATACGAACATTTACATGTAGTTAGGAATATAGAAGTACATGATTTTTTTTTTATACTTATTAAAAACTTTAGCGATTAGTTTAACTAAGTAATTAAGTAATCATCCACTGTAAAAAGAGTTTTGAAGACTAAAAATTTCTAAAATAATTTACACTGCTAACCTTCACCCTTTTTACCGAGAAATATTCCTGAATTAAATATTAATGAAAAATCAATACAGATTGTTATTTTGAAAATCAGATTTATATTATGTAAATTAGTTAATTTTGTTAATGGAAGAAATAATTCAATATTCAGACATGTTATTAATTAATACTGACTTGGAATGATTTATGTCTATATATAGGAAAGTCCAACCATAAAGATATGTTTATAGCACCACTACTCTTAAAAAATACTTAGTCAATTTCATACTTTTGGAATATTAAAGATAAAGTTATACGTGGAAAAAACAAAAAATACTAACGGATACTCTTTATCGTATTTAGATGTTACTATTAATAACAAATACCAGTATAAGGTTTGTTCCAGCAGCAGACAGAAACAATTTCAAATCGTCCTCGATATGTGCAAAACGAAATTGGCGTTTCAGCAGACAATAATTGGGGATTTTTATCTATTAGTTCAATGTTCCAGCAAGTCAACTGTGGGGGGAAACTGCCCCAGCAATACAAATTGCCAACTAATTCCCGACTAGTTGATGTTTAAACATGCACATTCAAAAAGTTCATCAAACCCTTTGTGATTTTCTGCTGGAACAAACCTAGTGATACATATACCTATATAATACAGGGTTCCCACCAATCCTTTACAATTCAAATCCACAACATTCCAAGACCAAAAATATATATCACAACTAACAAACCATTAATTTACGAACAAGAACATAAAACCACAAATAAATCAACAAAGTCCTTCTAGATTCATAAATATTTACATAGGCAGTAACTTTAAATAATTACATATGGAAAATTGAATATTTAAAAATGAGATTTTCAGGGGAAATTATTAAAAATCAACCTTTAAGATTTTTCATTTAAAAATCAAGAAAAAAATTCACGACTTTCAGGTTATGATTTCATGTCCATAACTTTTCCATACCTTCTAAAGTTTCCAGGTTCAGTGCCTTTAACAGATTTTTCTATATTTAATAACACAGGTTATACAAATTTTTTTATACATGCATTGAGAAAAATAGGTATCTCTAAATGTACCAAATCTCAATTTTCTAGCTTTAGTGTAAATGGGTATATCCTGTGGTTCCTATTTTTATTTCTCACCCTCAAGTTAATATTTGCAGGGTTTTGGATTGTTTACTTTATTTTGAGGGTAATATCAAAGTGTATCAATTACAATGTTCTAGCTTTAATGGAAGTGGATAAAGAATTTTAGACATATCAAAACATACTAATTGCATGCATATTAAGGTGGGCTGGATATATTTTTTTTGTTTTGAAATTTCAAATGTGGCTAGTTTGAGAAAGTTGTGACTTTGGTCCCTTATACCTTACACAAAAGAAAAAAATATATATATATATACAGTACAACCTCTATAATCCGGACAATTAAATGCAAGGGGGTCAATCCGAATTAGCGATTTGTCCGGATTATTGAATATGAAGGAAAACAGCGAATTATCTCGGTTATTTGTTTATTTATTTTATTTTAACAATACATTTTAATACACATGGAATAAAAATAATAAAACTTTTAATACTACATAATTGCACATGATGTGTATATGTATAACTAAAATAATATGTAGGTAAATCATTTTTGTGTGGAAGTAGATAAAAAAAAATCAGTAATCTTCTTCTGCCTTCTTAAATTCATATTTGCATTAATTGCGTGATTGCGTAATTCCCGAAGCAGAAGTATTTTATGTGAAGGTATATTGTTTTCTAATGACCACGTTAGACAAGTGTTAAACGCGGATACGGCTTCTTCATGTTTAACTGAACTTATATAAACTTCATCATCACTAGACGAGTCTTCATTTTCATTATCTACTGTAGTCTGCTGTTCTACTTCCTGAATAATATCATCATCCGTCAAAGTTAAATCGAAAATTTCGTCATTGCCAAGTACCCATTCCTCAATTTCACCATTTGAAATATTTTCTTCAATTTTTTTTGTTAAAGTAATAACGTCATCCATTTCATCACGTAAATCAATTGGAATCGTATTTTCACACATTTTTTTTAACAGTAAAGATAACGGTATGTCATCTTCGTCATCATCATTTAATAGACTTGGAGGATTGTCTTCCATCGACGAGGGTAACAATTTTGTCCAAGATTTCTTTATCAACTCAGGATTTACCTGTTGCCATGCCTCGTCCAGAGCGTATACAACGTCTTTTAGGTTCATACGTTTCAAAGTTTGAGGAATGTCTTCATCAGACTCCACAATCGTTTTTAGTAACTTTTTTCTATAGAAAAGTTTGACAGCCTGGATCACATGCTGGTCCATGGGTTATAAAATTGGGGTACAGTTTGCAGGTAGAAACATGACTGATATTTTATTATCATCGCTAATGAGCTCATCTGGGTGTCCCGGTGCATTGTCTAATATTAAAAGTGCTGTGGGACTTAAATTTAATTGTTTCATTTTATGTCGTACATCAGGAACAAACTCTGAATGAAACCACTCGGAAAAAAATGTCTTGTGTCACCCAAGCTTTTCTCTGGCCTTTATAAGAAACTGGAATGGAAGAGTTTGCAAATGCTCTAGGTTTTTTTAGCTTTGCCCAATACGAATAACCTAAGTTTATGACTTCCCTGATGCATTTGCACAGGGCATAAATGTAATTCTCTCCTTACTAATTTTACGGCCAGGTGCAGATTTTTCGCCACTGTGAACTAAAGTTTTATTAGGTAAAAGACGCCAAAACAGCCCACTTTCATCTGCGTTATATAATTGATCAGACGTGAGGTTCAGTTCCTTAATTTTTTTTTAAAGTTTTTGAAGGGTTCTACCGCACTAAAATCACTGGACAGGAGCTCACCAGAAACAGTTAACTGACGAATTCCAAATCTTTTTTTTGAATTTTTGGAGCCATCCGGAACTTGCTTTAAAGTCGTCTTTCTGAGCAATTTTTTTGGTAAAAGAATTTCGCCTTTTCACATAGAATGTCTCCAGATAAGGGAGTTCCCCTAGACCTCTCCTGGAGAAACCATGTGTACAACGATTTTTCCATTGCGGGATAAGCGCTTAATTTTAACGTTTTTCTGCTCCCAACGCCTTTATCCCCAGAAGAAACATACTCCAATATTTTTATCTTGTTCTTTTTTATGTCACCAACTGTTGATTTTCCAACACCATACTTTGAGGCTATGTTAGCAAAACTTTCACCAGATTCTATTAATTTTAAGATTTTAACTTTCTCTTCTAAATTTAAAGTGTTATGTTTTCTTTTCGACATACTAATAAAATAATGAAATACTTATATGTATGTATATTTATGTACTGAGAAAACAACAAAAACACTACCATATAACTACGTGCACACGAAAGGCGGCAGTGGCATAATACACACTGAATTGAATTATGACACATACTATACATTACCCGTTAGTTACGCAGCAGGTCTATACCTGCTTTGCTTACGTCACGTCCGGATTATCGAAAGTCGTCCGAATTATAACTCAAAGATTGTAGAGTCCGGATTACTGGATAGCCGAATTAACGTGTTCCGGATTATAGAGGTTGCACTGTATATATATATATATATATATATATATATATATATATATATATATATATATATATATATATATATATATATATATATATATATATATATATATATATATATATATATATATATATATATATATATATATACATATATATATATATACATATATATATATATACATATATATATATACATATATATATATATATATATATATATATATATATATATACATATATATATATATATATATATATATATATATATATATATATATATATATATATATATATATACATATATATATATATATATATATATATATATACATATATATATATACATATACATATATATATATATATATATATATATATATATATATATATATATATATATATATATATATATATATATATATATATATATATATATATATTACATTATGTTTTATTTTTTATTTTTAAGCCCCACGTTGGGACACAATTTATATATATAATGTTTTATTTTATTTTAATAAAAATGTTGTTTACTTTGTTTTATTTATATTAGTTTGAGACTCTTATTATTTTAACCTCTCCTCTCAGGGTTCGGGCAGGTTCCTGGCGATTAATCTGAAAATATAATGGTACAGCTCCAATTTCAAATGAAACACACCTTGACAGATTACAAACAAAAAGA
This sequence comes from Rhamnusium bicolor, assembly GCA_029963845.1. NCBI lineage: Eukaryota > Metazoa > Arthropoda > Insecta > Coleoptera > Cerambycidae > Rhamnusium > Rhamnusium bicolor. Next base: position 299,546 of record JANEYF010003248.1, on the reverse strand, counting down.
ATTTATTTTTTTTAATTTCCGGTATGGTTTAGAAAACTTTTGTATAAATATATCTTAAAATTAAAATGAAAAGACCTTTTATTTATTTATCAGATCTGATACTATAGCTGCTTTTAAATCGTCGAGTACCTAGGATTTATTTTGGATTTACTTACGACGATTTCTTGTACTTCACGTTATGGCAATCTCTGTCGACTAACGCTTCTGCTTATATTATTGATCAGTGCCTCGATCCTTCTTTATCCGTGGCACATCTCAGATTCATATAACTTCACTAACAATGGCTGCTCGGGACACTGGATTTATATTTTCGTAGCACAACACTATATTTATTAAACAATCAGCAAACTTTTATTTAAGGTACGTATTTTACCTTTACTAATTTCCTCAAATCACATTTACTATTATATACAATACTTTCCTTGGTTGTTGCAACTGGAAATTACTCTTCAATTCCACTTGGAATTAAATTATGGTATTAATAAAATTTGATTTAATATATATTTTTTTTGTGTTTTAGGTTTACAAACCCTGTTTTAATATTTCGTGAGCTTGAGAATGGACTTCATTTGAAAATATAAATTTAAAATTTTGAGGTTAGGAAATTTCTTATAAAATTACAATGCTCTTCCTTTGAGCTTTCTATCCATACTAAATCTTAAATATGGGCTTTTTATTGGCCTAATCTGACGTTTCTCCAAAAATCATGACACTTGATTTTTTGAAATTTAAAATATGAAAATTTAATTTTCTTTTTATTTCTTTATGATACCTTATGGCTCTAATTTTATTATTGAATAAAGATATTGAGATGATTAGCTTTATTTTGATATGCCATACTATGGCCTTTTGTGAATATTTAGAAAAATTACAATTGCAACAATTTTTAACAATTTCTCTTATATAACTAATTACAACCATCTAAACCACATACCAGAGATTATTTTAAAACTAATGAACAAATCAACACCATATTTGCATGTCTAAATACATTTAAAACATTATTTTACTTTGCCTTTCATTTTAGGACTTCGTTAAACCTCACTGGCTGGAAACTTTTCAAATACAACAAATTACTTAAAACTAACTGACTGGAAACAATAAATAGATGCTATTCTTCTGACATAGCTATAAAAAGTTCAACAAATGGTTTTTATTTTAGAAAAAACTTCATATTTGTCAAAGTTATGTACCTCCTTGGACATAATTTACACATACACCTTTTAAATGTCTTTACATTTTGATGCTATAACGTTGTACTAGCTCACAAGGTGAGTCTCTTTCACTTTTGTAAAGTTTTAAAGTTAGACGATGTACTTACATCGTAGGAATGATTGAAAACTCAGATATCGTAGAGTTTACGCTACCCAAATTATGAAAGTAGTTTATAGCACTTTTTTTCCAGTGTTCATGATTGCTATCATACTTGTAGCTATTCTATGACTAACTTTATTATATTTGTCTTTAACAAAGTTCATAATTTTAATTAATAACAATAAAATTTTATTTTTTTTCCAGGTTATCCAAAGGTTTTGGTACCTAAAATCAATAATGTTCTGGCTCTGGTTGCCATGCTATACACAATAGTCCTTCTGATGCTTATTCTATATAGAAACAATGTTTTGTACCATAACATAATAACATACAGTTCATTTACCACTCGGTAGGTGTTTATATCTAGCGTTTAACAACATTTATTACAAATTTTACCTATTTGATATTCATAAAGTTAACGTAAAGTGTCTCTCATTGAAACTGGGCTCTCATACCGCTCAAAATTATCATTTTAATTTAAATTATAGAGTCTTTCTTTGCTTTAGTATTGGCAAAATATCCCTATTACTTTCTTTTTATTATTTAAACATAATTTTATTCTTATGTACTCTGTATATTATACAGGGTGTGGTTTGGTCATCGTAATATATATATATATATATATATATATATATATATATATATATATATATATATATTTTAATTATTTAGCCAAGCCCCTAGTGGCTCAAAATATAAATTTAATTTTTTTCAAAAATTAGTCAGGGCTAGTGGGGGAAATGTTACTAGACTACTAGACTATCCTGTTCCTATATGATTTTAATTATCGCGCACTGCGCTGAAGCAGAAATTACCAATACTACTTTGGAAGATATTAACTTAGTTTCAAAAGAGGATTCAGCAAAAGTTATGGACAAAAATAAGTTTAAGGGAGAGGTTGACAAAAATAGATGGTAAATTCAACAAGCAAATATTAATAAAGATGTTTCAATTAAAGACCTCTATTACAAGTACGAATATGATGGGAGAAAGGATCAAACCATGTTCCAGGAAGAGTCGCCAAGTAACGAAAATTGAAGAGCACATGACTTTAATTGAAGAACTTGGAAGTTTACTCTTCAGACATGCAACAATTATGCAATTACGAGCAATGAATATTACCTAAAGAATTATAAGCTAGATAGAAAATCATAGTGTGGACTTCATAACTAATAGTTATAGTATGTGATGGGATAACATCAATACTGGTTGGGAAGATGGGGCAATCTGCTTGTTGGAAACTTGATCAAATAAATCGTTATAGCAGAGTAAAAATCTTCTGCACACTATATGAGCTACCACTACGACATTTATTACAAAAACTAGATATTCATATGAAAAGACTTTGTACTAATCAGGACCAATTGGCTACATCCTTCCTGTCTATGGAAAAATAACTGTTGTTAAATTTAAACCAATAAAAAAAGATATGCCGCAAGATGAAAATGATCTGAGCACTGGTCAACAGTATTTAAGATTGGAAAATGGCGCGAGGATTTTATGGAAAACAATTCAAGACTCAAAAGACTTCCAAATAATGTGAAAGTTTTTATTGACAAAGCTACACAGGATATTGCTTATTTAGTACACTCTGAGAATCTTCTCATTGGTGTTAGAATTCTCGGCCAGAAAAATTAACGTAAAAGGGCAATTTTTTTAAAGTTTCTAAAATTAATTTTGATGCCCAAGACTACGTTGACCTCATTGACTGGTTTAATTATTGTATTTAAACTGAACCACCTCTAACAATGATTATGCCTGAAGAATAGCTAGACATCGTTTTCAAAAATTAGATACCAGATTTTTACCAGTTTCTCTGCCCCATTCAGGTAATCATAAGATACGTCAAAATAATTACAGATATCATTAAAAATGTGCAGTGAAACCCAAGGATGGCTACTTAAAAGCCAAATTTTACGCAAGAAGGAACTTGCCAAAATTTGAAATTAAGGAGAATATAAGGCTGCAAGGAACCAGTAGGCTATAAAATAGTATAGAATAGAATATATTTCTCACTTTAACACAATAGTGTATACAGTCGTCAAAAATAAATGAGTAAAATTAAATTTGTATATACATAAATTGTACATGTTATTGTCATAAAAAAATAAATAAATATAAAATATATCTACATGCACATACACATATATACATACATAAACATATAAATAAACTAAATCTGTGGTATACAACAATACAGAAACAGATAAACAAACACACATAATATGTATAAACAAGATATCTGATTTGCAATATTGAAAGTATTCATCATACTATAAAAGCTATTTTGAAGTAATATCACCTTTACTTTCTCTTTGAAACTTTTTATACTTATGTAGTCTTGTTTTAAATCTTGGGGTAAAGCATTAAAAAATTTCTGTGACAAATATAAAAAGGAGTTCTTCATCTTACACAAGCGTATATTTCTTAAACAAGTTCTTTTTTTTTTGCCTGGTATTATAGATATGAACATTTTCCTGTATTTGGATAGAACACTGTTTACTCTTCTTTTTAATATAAATCAAACAATAATAAATGTAACATAAAGGTAGTCATAATATAATGAATAAAAGATAAAGAGGTATCAAGAATAACACCTAAAGATTTCACAGGATGATTATTAGGACCACTAGATGGTTTTACTGCAAAATTTCAAGTTTTAGTTTTGTCCAAATTTAAACTTAGCAGGTTACTAGAATATCATTTTTCCAACAGCTCTTCTGAGATATCTATATTGTTAGCTATCTCAATTCGAGATTTGCTTCTAAATAACAAAGTTGTATCATCTGCAGAGGCAACTTGTAGTACATTACCATGAACTTTATTCAAAGAGATCATTGACATAAACAATAAAAAGTACAGGGCCTAAAACATATCCTTGCGGAACACCAAACTTAATGTTTTTCTTTTGAGATATCATTGTTCCATTTTATAAGCTGACGTCTATTATTTAGATATGAAGTAAATAGATTTGGTGTATTACCTCGCATACAATAGCATTCAAGTTTAGTTAGTAAAATATCATGACTAACAGTATCAAAGGCTTTCATAAAATTTTGCTGTACAGAAATCCTTCTCATTGAAAGCATCTATTATATTTTCAATTATTTCACACAGTGCGGATACTGTTGTATTGCCTGATCTATAGCCAAATTGAGATTTGCTAATATACTGATGCTTTTTTAAAATAAATTAATAAACGATTTTTAAGTACAACTTCAAATATTTTCCTATGACTGGTACAATTGATATTGGTCTAAAACTCGATGGTTCATTGTAGTTTCCCTTCTTAGAAATTGGAATTACCTGTGACATTTTTAGAGAGTCAGGAAAAATATACGTTATACAGCAATTTAGAAGGTCCTTTATCTGTTTAATTAGTGTTTCACCTACTAGCTTTAAAAGTTTATTATTTAAACCATAAATATCATTTGATCTCGAGTTTTTTAGTTAATTAATATTATCTTTAATTTCATCAGAGCTAACATGAGGCAGACAGTAAGAACAATTAGTGTTGAGCAACTCTTTTAAATAACTATAATAATTAGGACTACTTATGTTTTTAAAATTTGACATGATATATTATTGGACGTAAAAATTTATTTGCTTATAACTAGTGTTGGCAGTCACTCAGTCATGGTCACAATGACTGGTCATTTACCGGTCCGGTCACGATTAAGTAGACTGGTTAAATAGCAATGTGTTCGAGGTGGTCACGGACACGTTCCACTTGATTTGTTAACTTGTCCTAGTTGTCCAAAATTTTAAATGTCCTACCATTTCGCTTGAAATTTTAATCATGACATTTGACAATTGATGTTTAAAAGTCAATCACCTGTTCTTGGTCAAAGAAATTGAAGGAAATAAGAGAGAACCAGCAGATTTTTTAATTTTTTTGTTTGCAAATTTCAATTGCAATTTTTTTTCTATAGACTTTTTCATTTAGTTTTCATAGTTGCCTTAAAGTATGGCTTGGGTTCCATGATCCAATATTAACATACGACATAACCTAAATTTCACCAGCCACCACTGCAGGCTACTTGCCTGACAACACATATGGTTTCGTGACTCATCTTGACTGGCCACAATGTCCCGGTCAGTCATGGAAACATCGTGATCAGTTAACTAATCATCACTATATTTAACGAACAAATAATCATTATATAACTAGCCCAGATTGTTTAAAAAAAAAATACAGTTTTAAATCCCAAGGAGCCCGGCTAGATATTTTTAAAAATGTTGATTTTTTATGACGTAAGGAACCCAAGTCAAAAAAATTGTTTTGGTAATTTTCGACCCACCCTAATGCATACATTGCCTGCCTTTTATAATATATTTAACATACACCTAGATCAAACCTATTAAATAACATCAGTAGTATGAGAGGACCAGCAGAAAAATAAGTAATGGTTTTAGCACGTTCTTGTCTAAAACAAATCACACGTGAAAGTTAGCTTATATAGGTTACTGAGTGGGTTAATCCCTATAAAATTATTTAATTAAAAAACACGAACATGACAACATTTACTTACATCTATTGCTTCTCCTAATAGGGCGGCTTGGTGCATTAACTTTTTTGGAATACAACCTACATTGACACAAGTACCACCAAGACCCCATTTTGTACCTTGAGGACTTGGTGTTACATAATCTAAAACAGCAACTTTTGCTCCTAAGTTGGCAGCCTCTTTGGCAGCTGCCAAACCCCCAGAACCACCACCAATAACCACTAGGTCATACTCGGGATCATTACCTGAAACCAAATAAATTATTGTAAATTTATCCTTTCATATGTACAAACGCTTAATATTAAAATTTGAAAATATTTATACATTTGATATATATAGTACCAGTCACCTATTGCATGAAAGATAGATTTATGCATAATTTTGCAAGAAAAATTAAAATTCTCATTACCAAACTAAAACTTTCTAGGGTTGCAAGGTCATCTGTGTTCAAAATAATAAAGCAAATAATTGCAGCATTATGAAATGATAATGACACAATATAATTATTATCAAGATATAAATAAATGCAAAACTTCAGTGTATATAACAAATAATCTATTTGGATAACACATAATCCTACTTTTCTAAATGTCCACGTTTTAATTTAGTACTTGTCTATAGGAATTTAAGACAATAGAAAGCAATGTAATAAATTTTCACATCAATTCTTATCATTTATCATTCAAATACTTAAATAATCAACGAAATATATTTTATGAACAAGACTCTCAAGGTGATATATAAAATCTTGAACTTATTCTATCTGTAACACACATACTATATTAATATATTATTTTTAAAATTGTCGTGCATTTAGTTACTTAACTGCATTAAGTTCAGATTTACAGGTATGCTCTATACAGAGTGTCACGGTCATCAGATCCTCAAGTACTGCCAAGATGGCTATCTTAACTTGGGCTTAAGGAAAGTCTCAAGCATTGGCAAGAGTTACCAGGATTACTTTATTCGACGGCGTTTATAAAACATCCTTTGAAATTAACAACTAAGAAACTTTTAGAGTTAAACAGGGTAAACCTGAAAATCATAACAGGCCTATATATTGGCCACTGCCGACTAAACTATGATCTGCATAAACTCGGCATAGCGGAAAACGCCAAGTGTCGCCTATGCCTGGAGGATGATGAGAAGACAGCCCACATTTTATGCACATGGCCCGCTGTGAGGATTCGATTCTCAATATTTGGCAAAGGGCAACTGCTACCAGCGTATCTGGACACACTCTTACCCAATAAAGTTACCAGTTTCATTAAGAGACTGAACTTGTTGGGTGAAATATTATTAGAAGTGAGCCACAATAGTCCTGCTGACCCACTTACAAAAAACCTAACCTAACAATCATCAGACCAATGACAACATACGGATTCATTATTTGGTGGCTGAAAGGATCAAAACACACGGCCAAAGCCAAACTGTCTGGCTTGCTGAGATTAGCATGCCTCACCATAAAGAAGGCAATTAGCACCACACCGTCAGCTGCAATGGAAATCCTTCTGGATTTGCCCCCTTTGGAGATTTGGAGAGAGGCTAAGTGGGCAACGTACAGACTGCGACAAGTGGTCATCGATATGCGGCAGACTAGTATCATCAAGCGAAACAGGCTGCTGGAGGATATAGAAAGTCACAGCATCTTGGGAATGCCTTCGGATACTATGTCTATCATGACCAATTATGAGCTGACTTTCAACATTTTCCAGAAAGGGATGAGTGGGATCGGAATAAAGCCGACCCACTAAAGGCAGACAGCTCCAAAACTCCTGAGGAAACAAGAGCCAGAATACATAGCTACAAACCAAGCGTGAGGATATCCTCAGGCATAGATACTAATGCAACTATATTTCAGGCAGAGGTTTATGCTATTGGCCTGTGCTTGCGAAGGCTGGAATATATGCATCCTGCACATAGATAAATAACCAGTTTCTCAGATAGTCAAGCAGCTCTAAAAGCTCTTGGCTCCTACCGGTTAACTCTTAAAACAGTATGGAACTATCAGAAGGCTTTAAATCATTTGAGCAAAAAACTTGGCATATTCCCAAATAGTGCCAAGATGGCTATCTGAACCTGGGCTGAAAGGAAAACTCTCCAGTATTGGCAAAAGTTACCAGAATTAATTCATTCGACGGTGTTTATAAAATACTTTTTGAAATGTAGAACTAAGAAACTTTAGAGTTAAACAGGGTAAACTTGAAAACCCTAACAGGCCTATACTGTGCTTTCATCTCAAAAGATTACAGTAGGAAGTGTTCAGTCAAGCTCGTGCAGTCCCCAGTGTCCTAGATACAAAATATAACTGGAATTTGCCACAGCACATGCAATCCTTGCTCTTCCCTCTACTCCCAATGTAAGAGTTCAAACGACGCTGCTTGTCTAAGTAGTGTGAAAATATGAAAACATAGTATACTGGGCTCTGTCGACTAAACTATCATCTACATAAATTCAGCCTGGCGAAAAACGCTGAGTGCCACCTACACTTGGAAAATGATAAGGCAGACATCTTATGTGCAAGAAAATTCCTATGAATATACAATGTATCCATGGATTGCATTCGAAAGGTGAAAAACTTTTTTTATTTATGGATTTATGAATAAAAGTAATTCCTGATGAAAAAAACCTGCTTGTTGTGAAACATTTTTTGAGATTTCAGGGCAAGCAGGCTTTTCATCGGGAAATTTTTTTATTCGTAACCACAAATAAATAAGTTTTCCGTCTTCTGAAGTCAATTCATGGACATACTGTTTTAAGTTATTTTAAATTCTGCAATAAAAAATCAGAAAATACCACAATCTTTTAAATACCTAATCCAAATAAATTAATTCGACTCACCAAAAAAAACATATATAGGAAGAAAAGTTAGAAACAATTTTATAGAGATCATTTTGTGTCTTTTTTGGTTCTTTAATTATTGGACTAAGAATAACTTTTTAAAAAGATGGTAGTCATATTAGTAGTTGGGCCAGGTATATTTTGGACATATCTTTGATGTTCACTGCACACCTATCTCAAAAAAAAGGTCCTCAAAGATTCGAGGTAAAAGGGAAGGTCATATACTCTACCTGACTCCCCTAGCAAATGTATTATTATGTTATAGATAAATCAATTTACTTCATACTGAAAAATAATGATATTCTATGGTAATTAAAAAAAAAAAACTAAAGTTCGATGGAAAAACTGGTGATCAAATAGATGCACACTACTTCCTTTCTATGTAGTATTTTTTGGAAACAGCTCATTGAACTGTACAGGTTTAGCGGAGAAGTAAAAAAAATACATATATAAATTAAAATTAATAATGAATGAAATGATGCAATTTTTTAGTTTCCTAGATATTATCTACAAAATATAAAAAGCGACATACCTAAACTAATGTAATCTGCCATAAATTTTCTGAAACCGTGCAAGCCATAAAAAGTTTATATTTCTTACTCACTGAATAATTACATGATCAGTGTCACAAAATGTCAAGATTTGACTAATTTGATAAAGCAGAATATTTTGAAAACTGCTAGTACAGCTACTAGCAACCAATAAGTCATCTATTTGTTTTAAGGTAAATCAATCTGATAATCAAATAGCTATGTGGCAAACTTTCATAAAATATTATTTAAGATATTTTTTACAGCTTTAAAAAACATGACCGGAAATATTTTTTTTTTAAAAACAGCCAACAAGAGTATTAAATGTATATTGCTGTAACACGAAGGCAAGGAGAATATGATTTTATCGAGGAATTTATATAACAATTCAGTATACGAAGTACCTATCTTTTAACTATTTGTTTTAATTTTCTTTTGATAAGTGACTTGTTAAAATAATCTATATGCTTTTTTGAAAGTATCTTCTCTGGCTTTAGGGAAACAAAAATATCCAGGATTATGGATAATTTTAAAGGAAAAAGAGCATAGTATAAACAAAATTTACAAAATACTGGCTGAAAATATCAAATATTTGATACCACAGATGACAAGGAAAATGTAAAAAAGATCACTATAGGAGTTGAAACATTGGAATGAATTAAACAAATTAAAAGATTCTTACAACTCACACCAGGGCTAATGATTATTCACACACATTTTGGAAATTCATTCACTTTCTTTATCCATTCGTTAGTTTGTGTTGATGGGTAAATCCTTAATTGAATATACTAAATGGTTGAATATTTATTTGTAAATTTTTTTTATAACATTAAATTAAGTCTAACCCACATAATAAATGTTTGTGTATTTTCCTCATTTTAAGAACCAATCTTTTGACAAAAACTGTTATGGTTTTTGTAGGCATAAAGCTTAAAGTAATGACTAAACAAACTAGATTGTGTACACAGCTTAATTGGAATTAAAGAAAAAATAGAAACCCAATAAATATTGCTTTATATTTTCAATACCATTGTAATCCAAACTAAAAAAAAAAAAAAAAAAATAATAATCTTCTCTAACTTCTATCAGCCAAACACCAGAAAATATTTTATTTTTAAATACTGATACATGACAGTGTGTACAAGGACAAGTTCTTTGATAAGGTGAAAGGAAAAAGTGCCTCTAAAAAAGAAAAAAATACGCAGTAATCATTTTAAATTTGATTCTTTAAGGATATTTTTAAGTCAAACATTTTATTTTATCTTAACAAAATATATAGGTAAGTAATATGTATAACATATCTTTCAGACAATTAATTTATAGATATGTATATATACTTACCTAATATAAAACAATCATTTTCTATTTCTAGGTGTCTGACCTCAATATTGAACAATAATTAATGTGTTTAATTTGAAGACATCCTATTACATGTCATACATTTCTTAAAATTATTTGAAATGAATAAAAAATTACTCTTACAAAACAAGTAATATGTAATAATTTCAATACTGATCTTTGCCTGTAAAATGTGTAGGTATAAATATCTACGATTATATGCTTGCTATACGTGTAATTTTTTCATTATATGAATTAGGTAATGTTTTGTTAATATTTTTTTACTTGAAATTTGATAAAAGTTGCTGGTTTCATTGTCATTAGATTTGACATCTGCTATAATGAAGAAACATCAAAACATGTTATTTAAATAGTTATATACTTATTTAAAAATGATATTCTATACAAAAGTGTAGGTGGTATATAGTTTTATTTGATATTAAAAAATAAAACAATACCTAATTTATTATTTAACAAAATTAACACTAATATATTAAATTAAGAAAACCGTTAATTCTATAAACAGGTTTTATAACTGAAATATTTATATTAAAGATACACTGTAGTAGAAAAACTGAATATTATATACTCAAAACTATTAATGATCTGATTAATATTTAAAAGAGAATGTTGTTACAAATTACAACTGAGAAGCTAGTTTCCAAAAGGTACCAAATCCAAAATATGGAAAATATAGTATCGGCCACAGAATATGCTTCGTTAAATTGCTTGAAACAAAAATGTTGTACTTAAAACTACCAAGTCTTATAGAATTAAGCATATGAATTGCAAATTTTATATCATAAAGTACCAAATCCAATGGGAATTTTATAGCATAAAGTACCAAGTTTAAACAACCAATTTCGAATCAGGATATGATTATTCACTCTGCAACATAATCTAATTATTCTCCCACTAATAACAGTGGTTTGCAGTAAGAGGAAGTTTATTAACACAATAATGAGTGACTGTGAAGCTGTTATTGAGGAGTTTGCCAGAGTCCATTGAAACAACTGATAATCCACAGAAAAGAAAATTAAATTGACAGAAATGGAAGAGTAATATTAAAAAAAAACTGGAAAGTTCAACGAATAAAACAAAAAAAATGTTTAATATCAGATGTAAACACAAGACAGAGTTTTGTCAAATTCATCTATTATACCTCATCAACTTGGTCCAGCCCGGTTTAGAATTAGGGGCAGTTTAAGTGGAAACTTCACGCCACTGTTCTTTACACTACTAACAAAAAGGTATAATAAAAATACAGTATTATCACTATTAATATAATTTATTTATCCTCGCATTTATCATTAGTGTAAATTTGTTTTTTTTTTACTGTAAATTTCGATGTCCCTACATTCAATGATAATAATAAGCAGTAATTGAGGCTTTAAATGAGCAAAAACGTTCCAAATCCATATTTAACGAAAAATGTACAGAATCCATATTCTAAAAATAAAAATGATAAGTCTAGCAACAGAGCAAAAGTCAAAATCATAACATGAGGACTATAAAAAAAAGATCATGAATGAGATATTCACTGAAAAATATGTCTAGCACTGTTATACAGAGTGGGCCAGATTTTATTCGGGAAACTTAGAGAATCAATAGAATATGCCAAAATAATAAGGATGTCACATAAACTTATAGTTTATTTTAGACTTATTTGCAACATAAACAACGTCGGCTTCTTTGATCTCTTTACCGCCGTCAAAGAAGCCGCCGTTTTTTATGTTACAAATAAGTTTGAAATAAACTACAGCTAAAATTGCTTAGTTTTCGAGATAGAGGGAATTTCTCCAGAAATAATTGAGACATTGTTATGAAATTCAGAAGGTATAAGTTGCGTACACCTCGAACCATAGTTTTTGTCTCTCCATTCTCCATGTTTGTTAAATTTCAGTTCACCATCAATTATTAGGTCTAGATACTTTATTTTCTGAACAATTTCAACTTTTTTACTATTTAACTTGATACCAAGATTTAGACTGGCAAACTGTTTATATAGATAATTATTACCCATGAACATTTTGGATTTATATTCATTAACTCTTAGTCTATTGATCTTAAATTTGTCTGTCAATAATAATTTTAGTTCTAAAAAACACTTACCACTTCCGCAAAATTTCTACTCTCATAGTAAATAAGAGTCATCAGCAAAAAGATGGATTTTACATTTTTGCAATACATTGTCAAGGTCATTAATACAAAGAATAAATAATAATAGACCCAGTACACTGCCTTGAGGAACCCCAAAGTTGTTTAACTTGGTTTTTGATAAATTCCCATTAATTTCTGTTACTTGGTACTTATTTATTATATAACTTGTAATCCAGTCTATAACGGAGTTCTCAAATCCATATCTCTTTAGTTTTAATAGTCGTATATTACGGTCAATTGTTTCAAAAGCACGCTTAAGATCAATAAAAACTGCGCAAATCTCAACTCTTGCTCTGTCCAACAATCTGAAATTACTAATTGCAAAGCCGTTCCACATAAATGTTTACCTACCATGAAATCCCGATTGATATGTGAATATTATTTGAATTTATGTACTTGATTACTTGATCATAAACTATTAATTCCAAGATTTTTTCACAAAAAAGGCAACATACTTACTGGTCTTAACTGTTCAGCCAGATTCGTATTGGGTATTTTTGGTATAGGTACCACTATAGATGTTTTAAAACATTAAGCATAACACCCTTTTCCAGACTCAAATTAATCAAATTTAAAAAAGGATACCCTATTATGTGAAAAAGATTATTTATGATATCACGTCCGATTTCATCAGTGCCATATTTTTTTCTTTGTTTAGTCACTATTTTATTAAGATCTTGTAGGGTTATAGCATTAAATGATGTTATGTTAGAATTTACACCCGGTATAGATTCATTAATTATATCAATATCGATATCATCTGTCCCTATGCTTGTGATAATACCATAATTTTCAAAAAGAAAAACTGTTACATGTTTGTGGATTAACTTATTAATAAAGTAAATTTCGCAAAAATGCAACAAAAATCACATAATTATTGTACCTAGATGCCAAAAATTTATTTTTGATCATTTTTCAAAAAATTTCAAAAACATGTTGGATAAACTGCATTTAGTTTGTCACTCTGAAACAAACTGCATTTTTTTTTTGGCTACATAAAGTAACTTTACTGACTTGGTAAAGAGGCTGTAAAAAAAACTTAAGATTGAAAAGTATTATTTAATTTTATGAAAAAAACAGCGTATGAAAATAAAATTATCTCATATTACACGTCATGAAACTCCTCTTCATCATTATTATGTCACCTTTTTTGATATTCATTATCTTCTTCAGTATTATTTTGGTCACTTTGGACATATCTTGCTCATTTTTGGGCCGACGACGACAAATGGCAGTTAGTCCACATTCAAAGGACTAACTGCTGTTAGTTGGTCTTTCTACGCTGAACATATACCATAGATTAAATATACATTACTTCTTATGTAAATATTTACCGCTCCAAAATCTGGACGCCAAAGTTTTCATAACAACATGAGCAAGGTCTATTAGGATACTGTTAAATTTTGCAATAATAAATGCTACAAATGGTCCACAGTTTGTTGCGCTTTATTTGAAAACTTCAAATAATAGACAAAATGAATATAGAAAGTCTGCTCCTAATTTATCACCACCCGATGATATCTAGTAATAAGTATGAATATGGATATTCAAGAAAACATAAATTTGTCCAGACATTTTGTTCTTATTCAAAATTCTATAGTATACACATACATATAACGCCTGCATGTAAAGTGAATATGTGAACTAATGTAATGTCATTTCTATTATCAATTTTTGATGTTACCCATATTCAAGTAGCGTTATGATCAATTAAACTTGTACAATTTACAGTTTCTATAATCTTATCATTTTAGGTGATATGCAAAAATTATTTCCACATCATTTTTAATACTAGAAATAATCTTAAAAATTCCCTACAATTTCAAGATATTTGCAAAACCAAAAGCAAAGCACTGAAAAGGAATTTTTCACCAAATTTAATGTGTCTAAAAGTTTTCTTCAAATTCTACGTATAAAATTTTATTAAATTCCTTTGATTCCAACAGATGGTCGGACAGATAACGAGGAAAATAGTTAGAAAGGTTCAAAATGCATATAAATTAAAACAAGAAAGTTGAAAAAGTCTCAATACCTAATATTTTTTTATGATAAAGTAAAATAAGAAAAAACTATCTAGTACAGAGAATAAGTAATTTCCATGCATTACACCAGTTGCGGATGGTGGATTTAGGCTATACCATATCTCAATATTGGAGCATGGAATCCAAACAATATTTTGAGGCACAACTATTAGTACTGAATGAAGAAGTTTTGCAGAATTTTTTTTTAAAAAAAGTTGCAAAAAAAAAGTTACAAAAATGTGCTGCCGACCCAGATTACTTCTAGACCATTAGAAAAATATTTGCAAACTATTTTTTTTTTCGTAATCGGAAAGAAAATTAATCACCCCGTTTTTTTTGTTTTCGAAAACTTTAATTGTTTGTAAAGTTATGACATTTTGAAATTTAAGTTCTTCATTGTGTAAATTTCAAAATGTCGTAACTTTAAAAAAATCAAAATTTTCGAAAACAAAAAAAACCCATGGTGATAAATTTTCCTTGATTTCAAAAAAAAAAATAGTTTGCAAATATTTTACTAATGGTCTAGAAGTAATCTGAGCAGCAGCAGTCTTTAATTTATTTTTTTTTTTTAAATTTTTTTCTGCAAAACTTCTTCATTCAGTACTGGTAGTAAAATATTGCTTGGGTTCCATGCTCCAATACTGAGATATGACATAACCTAAATCCACCAGCCGCCACTGCATTACACAATAAAATTTATCGACATTTTCTAAATGGGTTCCTTTCAAGCATTTACTTTTAGTAGGGTGTACTCATTTTACTATAGGTAATCATACAGATCTAAGAAATGCATGTTGGCCCCAATTAATTGAAATGCATACTATGGTAAAAAAAATTCTTTGAGCTGAGGAACCCTGCCTTAGGCCTGAGCCTATGTTAGGTATTACAAGAAGACAGGTCACAACGGCCCTCAATGAGTGGGCTCATGAGATACTGTGGAAGCATTGGAGGACCAACAGGGCCTATAGGTAAATTCGAATTTTGTGATGGAGCCATATAAGTCGAGGTTGGTCTGGTTACTGGGCCGGAGTCGAAAGACTGAAACTTTTAATCGGAGTTCTGACAGGCCACTGCAGACTTAGACATTTATCAGATGTAGAAAAAGCATGAAGCGTTCAAGCACCGGAGGAGATTCTAAGGGACGAGATGAGCTATCTCGTACTGAGTGACATCCTGAAGTTCATTAGAAGGCTGGACGATTTGATGAGGGAGCAAGAGTAGTACATGAGTTAGACGGAACCTGGGGGCTGGTAGAAAGGGCCCGTCTGTGACCTACTTGCCAGTCGTCAGCCTCCTCCCGCCATTACCATTACCATGGTAAAAATAAACTGTGGTATATGAAACTGTTCGCTATATACTTATTAGTATACATATTTCTTCTTTCCTAAATTAGTTTGCTTATAGTGGATACATTATATATAAAATTATTAATACAATATTGAGGATGTATCTAACTTTTCTTGAACCATGTTGAATCTTGGCTTATCTCTATCCGTTTCTCAATGTAATTTTCATCGCAATATATTTTTTTCTTTTTCACATAATTCTACTATTAATTAATACCTAAGAATTGAAGAAAAAATCAATACCACCATTTTCACTTACACTGTTTTTCTTTCTATACATGTTAACATATTTCTCTTCCCATTAGAAAATAATGTCACTATTGAATATCTAGTTTCTTTTTATATTATAAATAAAAATTACTTTTTGTACAGTATGACGATTATTTAAATGTTGGGGCACACATACCAGTTCTATCTGATGAGCACTTTGAATGGTGACAAACATCCATTTTATCAAATGTCACATGTATCTATAAAACTTTTTCAAATTGGATTCATCATTGTCAAATTGGATTTATTAAAGAAAGATATCAGGTATAATTTCTTTCAAATGAGGCCTATTAAAATAAATGAATTTTGGTTAGTATAATTAATGACTTTCAGTTTTTCCTGCAATAAACTGAATATTATGTTCAATGAAATTTTTTATTTTATTAGTTAATATACCTACCTACTTTACAGGAATAATACACATATTCAGTAAAAGCTGATAATCAAATAATGTAATAAGAACTTGTACGAACAATAAACTGGCACTGGCCTATCTCATATTTATACATATATGTACATACCTATTTATATTACCTACATTTTTTGGTAGGTATAATGTACCTAATGCTAAGTTATGTCAGTAATTTTACCTATCTGTACCTATAGAACTTAATATTGATCAAAAATATTAAAGGTCATAAATATGCTTATGATTATTAAATGACATATAATTAGAAGGTTATGTAGAATTGCATCACTTTTTAAAATTACTTTTTCAATGTCAGTCTTAAAATTACTTTCACTTACGTTTTTTACTCCAGTTGGAACAACTTCTAATATGATTATTCACCGTTTTGAAAACAAAAAAAATTATTGCTGTTAAACCTACATATACCTCGTAATATGACATTTTTAAAACAAAAAACTGACGCCATTTAACCGTACTATTAAAATTGTGACGAGTACTTTGATTACAGTATTCGAAATTTGATTTGGTACAATTTTTTGTGGTAAAGTTGTTATTGATCTGTGCTAACACATTTATTTTAAATATATATAATATATAACTCAAAGTAACTGTGACTTTAAAATGAAATCTATTTTAATAACTGGTTGTAACAGAGGTTTAGGGTTAGGTTTAATAAAATATTTAGTGAAAGACAAAAATCCCCCAAAAAACATCATTGCTACATGCCGGAACATGGATAAAGCAAAGGTAGGTAGATTTAAGGTTACAGTATAATAATTTAAACTTAGACTTACCAATTGGAGCCATTTGATAACTAACAAAATTTACACAATTTCAATAAATACAGAATAACTACCAAGCTAACTTCGATTCCTTTACCACCTTGCTGATTCTGGTTTGGTTACTTTACTAGTTTCAGGCACAGAACAGAAAACGTTTCAGGTAGGAATCGGAGAACAAATATAGAATTACCAATAGAAATTGGTCAAACGCGCCAGCGCGAAATTTGATTTATTTTACTGCTTCATTTTAAATAATTTACAATCTCCCTTCCACTGTAATATGTTCTAGGTGATTCTACTATGCATTTTCTGCTAGTCATTTTCATGATACACCGACTGACTATATACTGATTAGTGATTGATTATACTGATAGTGATTATCCATTAATTCGTAGAATTAGTTATACAGGGTGGGGCAATAGTGCGTCCGACTTCGATATTTCGAGTACTATGATAGCTAGAAACTTGATTTAACAATATAAATAAACTAGACAAAAAAGTCTATAACCGGAAATTATTTTCGAATATACAGATTAAGCCAAGACGATTCTACAGGGTCAACTAACATTTTTTTAAAATGGAATGTCATGTATATCAGAACATTTTTTGAAACCTCTTTTTTTGCCTCCTTCCACTACTGTATTATTATTGATTCTCTCCCAACCATTGGATGTAATGATTTTTTTTGTTGAAATTATACCATTTACACGTGTATATTAAAAAAATCACTACAGTCACAATCATCGATTTTAAGAAAAAAATATGTTACTAGGTACTAGTTATGACACATCTGTGTGTGATGACACTCAAACATTTTCGCATTTACTAAAAATATACAGGGTAGCCAAAAATAATGTTTAAATTTACAACTATTTGAACTGAATTTTCTTAATTTTTTTTAAATTTTTTTCCCTGTATATTTTTGGACGATGTGATGTAGAAATGAAAAACGAAAATTTTTTTGTACGTACATCCCTATGGCTATTTGTAACCATTTATTGAACAATAACTGCAAAATTCAGCAATAAAAATTAAAAATATGTTTTTTTTGTAATTCAAGAGAAATTATAAAAAGTGTTCCACATGTTGCCCATTTTGATTGGCACGCATTACTATGCGTCTTTGAAATGAGGTTTCTATTGTTCATAAATTTGCCGGAGTGATGCTTCTAAAAGCATTTATTATCATTTCCCTCAAATTTTGGATTGTTGTTGGTGTGATGTTTTTATGGGCATCGTGTAACACGCTTACTATAATACCTTCTCTTGAATTATTTGAAAAGACCGCACCTCTTAATAAAATTTAAATAGATTATTTCAAACACCCGTATCATCAGCATTAATTGAATTAAAATCTGCTCGTATTCGATTTCTGAGTTGTTCTCCATTTACAATGTCAGAGTTTTTAAATTTTTTTAAGACATCCCCTCAGAGAATAAATCTAGAGGGTTTAGGTCTGGTCGTATTGCAGATCAATATATCTGCCATTTTTTTTTACTCAGAGGATATTCATTATTTAAAAAGATAGTAACATTGCATATGTAATGTGGGGGAGTTCCGTCCTGTTGCCAAATAATTCGGTTATTCTTTAAAATAGGCATATTGTCTGTATTATTCCACTTCAGCCGCAGGATATTCAAATAATTTTGCCCAGTAAAAGTTCCTCTAAATATTAACAGAATTTTACATTTTTCGTTTAATTCGTGTTTTTGAGATATTTTACGATTTATAATGGCTATAATTCATCAGCATTAAAGATTTATTGACATATTGATATAAGTTTATGATATGGTAAATAATATTTTTAAACGCTTAGAATAATTGCTTCTATTAAAATATAGACTAACTTTTTTTCGAAATATATGTCCAAAATCTTCTGAAGTGAACTTCTCTGTAATTTTTTTTATATCCCTAATAAAAATATTTCTTCGTTTATGAATATATTTTGTATAGTAATTATATGATTTTGTTAATTAAGTACAAATAATAATTTCAAAAGCAAAATGAACAAATGAAGCATTTAAAAAATATCAATCAACTTCTATACAAAGGAAAACAAAATGTCAAAACAGTTTTAATCGTGCAATCACCTGAACAAGCCATCATTGAAGTTAAAAATTAAATTAGAATAATCAATGTAACCTATTTCATCCCTTCTAATCATGGAAAGTTTTGCCAAACCGCTATTTTATAATAAACATTTTGTTTAGAATTAATTACCTAGGTATTTTAAGATTATTTTATCAAAAATGAAAATGTGAAATGTATTCCTACTCGCTTTTAAAAAATATATTTAAGAAATAAACGCTAATTTTGCTAGCTTTGGATAGCAACAAAAATTGCATATTCTTAAATTATACTGTAGAAAGCTTATAAATAGTTAATAAAAAATTTTTACACTAACGTTTATTTTTAAATGTACAGCAGACTAAACAATTTACGCTTCTCGTCATTTTAAAGTATATCCCTGTAATTTTCTTTAATTCCACCACTTCACTGCACTCAAAGCATAATCAAAACACTGCACTGGAAGAATAAAACATTTTTTTTATCCAAGTTTGGATATCACCGCTTTGCTGTTATAAATGTTCACTGATCCTGTGTTAACGAAAAGTTATTAATCTGATAAAGCAATTAAATTATCCATACTATTTGCGATATTAGATAAGAGAACAACGTTTTTTAATTATTGTATATGTGCGGAAATTCATACTTCTAAAAATTGTAATTACCGTATATCAATCATACAATTATTTAATAATAATCTGTTTTTCTTGGTCTTTTAATTCCATGTTTTATTTCATTGCCTAATAAAATACTAAGTTTGTTAAGGTAAAATGCGAGGAGTTATGGAAATAAAAGATCGATCTCGGCAGTACTTTCTCATTATCATATTTAATTTGTTATGAAATAAATATCATTTTAATTAAACATATCATTTTCAAATACTATATTTACATAAAATAAATAACACAAATAAGATGAATAAGATGAATAAGACGAATAAGATGAATAAGATAAATAAGATAAATAAGATGAATAAGATGAATAAGATGAATAAGATGAACAAGATGAATAAGTTGAATAAGATGAATAAGATGAATAAAATGAATAAGACGAATAAGATAAATAAGATGAATAAAATGAATGATGCATAAAATGGATAGATAAGATAGATAAGATGGATAATATAGATAGGCTGGATAAAATGGATAAAATATAAGATGAATACGAGGAATAAGACGAATAAAACGATTAAGACGAATAAGACGAATAAGACGAATAAGACGAATAAAACGAATAAGATAAATAAAATAAACAAAATAAACAAAATAAATAAATAGTATAGTTTATTTCTCACTTATTTCAAATTGGATTTGATCAGAATGTACCGTCGAGACTTTATATTCACTTTTTTTCAATTTGATGCAAAATTAATTTTAGATCATTCTTCTCAGTAGTCAGTAACTGTCAATCTGATAAGACATTTTCGGCACATTTCTTTATTCTGAACAATTTTTATTTGAAATATTTTTTTGATTTAATTTACAAATAATAATAAATACTAAAAGTAATACCTAAATAAGGTAAGTCGGAATCATCTCACTTTATTTAATTTGATCTTCAATTAAATAAATTGAGAGGATTTACGACCGATCATGACTTTTGTGATTGCCAGGTTGGAGACATTAAATAAACGTATGGAATACTCATTTTTCTTTAAGACGTGGCAGATATCGTAAATGAGTAAAATAATAATATAATAATTAGGAGTTATGATTGTTTATGCCAACTGTGAGGAAAAAACTACATAATCACCTAAAGAACGACATTGACCCAGTCCGGTAATAGAACCAGGTCCGGATTAAAGTGTGAATCTGGGGCAATAAATTTCAATGCGCCCCTTTATGGTCCTTAATTAGTAACATCAATTATGCCTAAATTTTAATTCCTTAAAAATGTGCAAACATTCCCATCTCTTGTAAAAAAGTACAAACTATATAAAGTATATATTTTATTTAAGTTAATTTTAAAAATAAATTTAAAAATACAAGTAACAAACGAACATAATAGTTTTAAAAACAAACCATTAAAGCACTAAACGGAAACATTATGCATTTAGGATGCAAAAAATTGTCAATTAAATTGTTTGCATCTAAACTATTGACGTCTCTTTCAATGACTAAAATGGAGAGGTTAATTGCGTGTTCTTAGGAGAATGTCCTTCTTAAATAATGTTTTATTTTTTCAGCGCAGAAAATGACCTTTCATAGCTCGCTCACATTAATATTGACTAAAAAGTTTTTAAAATGACGTCGTGTGGAGAAAAGTAGGACACAATTTTTCTGTTCTTATTAGTCTTAACCTCGTAACACAGCGTCAATAGCGGCAAGATTTAATATATTTCTTTTGTCCAGGTATAATGATTTAAGAAAATATTTAAACTGAACACATTTGTCGGGAAAACTGCTATTCATATCACTTTTATAAACAGTTTTAAGCGCCTTAGACTTTTCTCAAATTTGATGTTGGATATATTTTCTTCGAATTAATTCTGAATATATTCTGTCAAACATTACATAATATGTATTTAGGTTTCATTGGTCCTCTTTTCGTCAACTATTTTCCTTGTTTTTTTCCTTTTCTACCTATCTGTTTTGTATGCATCACATATAAACTTTGGCTTATATTTTCGAATCAATCGAAACTTTCGACGTTTATTAAAGATTTCATTAATCCCAATAAGGATTCATACAAATAAGTAACCGTTAGGACATTCATGTCTTTTATTCGCAGAGATTTGCTGGAGTTGTTTATTTTAATTAATAATTCATTCCAAAATGGCGCCGTTTGAAAACAAAAAAAAAACGATCTTAGTAAGTGCTCTTCGACATTACTTTCTCATCATCATATTCAATTTGACATGTAATAAATTACTTTAATTGAAAACGTTATTTCTATTTTTTTATTTATTTATATAAAATAATTAAAATTAACAAATAAATAAGGTAAAAAATATGATAATTAAGATAGAAGAGATAAACGAGATAAATTACTTTAATCGAAAATGTCATTTCCATTTATTTTATTTATTTATATAAACTAATTAAAATGTAACAAACAAAACAAATAAAGTAAAAAATATGATAAAATAAGATAATAGAGATAAATGAGACAAGTGAGACAAATAAACAAATAAGATAAATGAGACAAATTCGACAAATGATACAAATAAGTCAAATGAGAAATGAGATAAATAAGACAAACGTAACAAAAGAAATAAATGAAATAAAACGAAACAAAATGATTTATTTTCATCCATTCCAAATTAGATATGATGAGGAAGTAGTGCCGAAACCGACTTTTTTTTTAACTGAATAAAATTAAATATAAACCTTCTTTCACATAACGGTTAATTTTACGAGAAATTTTCTCGTTATGAACAATTTTTATTTAAAACATTTTTTAATTTGACGCAACAAATGTTTGCGCCTTTGAGACATGCCCTCCCTGGTGCACCAATTTCATTGATATTTAATAGGATTCGTCCTTGAACGTCACAGATATTGTATGGAAAATTTCAGATTTCCATGTTGAGAAGTGTTTGAGAAAATGCGGTTACAACAAATTACCTGCAACACACAGACCCGCAGGCACACAGACGGCATGCCAAATTTTCTATTTTTCGGTGTCAAAACGTTTGTTTCCATTAAAATTGGAAATATGGTTTTTTCTCGCGACGCCAATACTTTATCACTATTGACAGGAAGATAAAAATACACTCCGCAATGCTCTATGGAAAGTTTCGTTTTATTTTCTTTTACCAATAACTACTGTAACGACGACAGTAACATTATAAAAATTATCATAGTAATTTTTTCGGCGTGTTAATTTGAATAGCTACTCGCCGTTTTCTTTTATTTTGACACAAATTCTGCACCCTTTTTTCAATTTGCGCCCCTGGGCAACTACCCCAATTGCCCAGTGGTTAATCCGAGCCTAAATACAACATAATGATGCAACAAAATGATCATGCTGATATATGTTATGGTCTCGTCCGTGTATACACGGTGTTTCAGTTAAAAGTTCTTTGGCCATTATCTGGAAAATTATTACATATATTTGAATTTTGTAAATGCAGTATAATTAATACCAAAATATCTTATGTGGCCAGCACATAACTTTCTTATGCCAGTATCTATCTTCCTGATCTAAAAAAATCATTGTTTAATTCTTCACTTA
The DNA here is from genome assembly GCA_029963845.1 of Rhamnusium bicolor. Taxonomy (NCBI): domain Eukaryota; kingdom Metazoa; phylum Arthropoda; class Insecta; order Coleoptera; family Cerambycidae; genus Rhamnusium; species Rhamnusium bicolor. Next base: position 275,785 of record JANEYF010003248.1, on the reverse strand, counting down.
CCTCAATTAAATTTTAAAAATGTGCCTTCAAATGTTTCATAAAAATTTTTTTAATAATCAATTATCAGCATCCTTCAATACTGTCAATAATAATTCATGTCATATATTTTAATAATTTTTTCTTATTGACATTGACATTTTTGTAACTAAATTAGATATTTCAAATGTCAAACTGCCAGATTTATCTTAACCCCATTTTATAAGGTCAAATGCGTACAAAATTTCAGTTTACATACTTGGAAAATATATTTTATTCGCTTGATATAGTAGACATGATTTATAATCTTTCATCATGAATACATTTTTTTGTAAAGTCAAATACAAAAAAAGTTTGGGTCCAGTGTACCCCTTTTCAGCTTGCCAATTTTGCTCATCACCGAATTTTTTCATTGTCTTTGGCCTTTAGAACAGGTGTACCAAATTTGAAAGCTTTATCTCAAAATCTGTGGTTGCTATCGTGATACTACAGACATGCAGAACGATTTTTTTCCATAAAGTTATGTTTTTTCATTATAATTCGTCGAGATTCGTCCAGAAATGCAATAAAAAAATTTTAATTTTTTTTCCCGAAATTGTACCTTTTTCTTCTTTTAATTGTTGTCTCTTCTGGTGGTATCACATTCACTAAATTTAATGTGTCACCTAAAATGTTGTTGACAATCGATTGCCAAATTGAGAAGTCTCCCATTAGTATTTTTTGAGTTATCACGGATACACATATACACACGCACGCACGCACGTACACACACACTGACAGACATGATTCGGAAAATAGTCAGAATAGATTCAGGAGGGTTTAAAACGTATAAATCAATCAAAATCTGGAGGTCGAAAAAATCACGAATACTATACTTCCTTATATTACAAGAAAGTAAAAAACTAAATAACTGTAGTTAGAATTTTTCCTTCGTAGTACACAAAGATGGCACTGCGATGCTAAATTATTTTTCGATAGCTGGAACCTTGAAACATGATTCATATGATTAAGAGAAAAATTATGAATAATTTTGATCATGCAGAAAATTTTGTAAAAACCAGCCATGTTCAAGAAATAAGGAGTGTGTGTCATGCCTCAAATATACTTCTTGAACACTAAACTGAGTGAATACCAGTGTGAAAATATGGTATTATGGAATGGAATATGGGAATATGGAAAAAAAATCAACTTAAGGGGCCTAGTCGGGAAAAAGCTTCGGATAGCTGTGTCACTCTCTAGAAAGTTTTTATACATGCGCTGCTGAATCATTTTGCTCTTGCCTATACCTTCACTGGACGTTTTATTCACCGACTTCATTGAGGTGCGATTCCCGAATAGAGGTAACACTTCCTTGCTCCATTTGTAGTTAAAAAGATACTTATTTAGAAAATTAATTTTAACCAAATAGTATGGAATAAAAGTTTGAAACTTGCTAAGCATAATTATGAAGATTCATTCTAGAAGACATGTATGACTTTTACCTCGAATTTTACCGATTGATATCATAATTTAGGAGCTAATCACGTTCAAATTTCACTTATATTTACAGTATAAATTTTCCCTACATAAAGTGAAAATTAATTAAAATAGATATACATGTACCCTCTAGCAGTGGCGGTTCGTGGGTCAAGAGATAAGGAGGTCAATTAGAAAAGTTCACTGTATTACCTACCTTTTAAAGTGATTTAAATTCCAAGTCGATCCTCCGGTCTTTTTGAGATGCAAAGTGGTCAATTACTTTTTCATTAAAGTCTTTTATCTTCTTTATTAATGCCCTTTCTATGGTAAGCATAGCTAAAGAAGATAACCTTTCCTGTCCCATGGTATTTCTTAAAAATGTCTTTATTCTTTTTAAGGTGGAAAAACAACGTTCACTTTCGACGGTAGTCATAGGGAGAGTACACAAGATTTTTAACAGTTTGACACTTTCAGAAAAAGTATTGCACAAATTATTGTTAATAAAAAGCTGTAACAAAGCAACTGTACCTTCACTATTGGAAAAATCTTCTCGGCTATATAATACTTCTAATTCAGTTTTAAGTTTCAAATGATTTATGACTGGATACTCCATTTTAACTAATTTAAACATATCTGGAGGAAAGCTTTTTTTATAATCTTTAAATCGATCTGCGTGAAATAACTGAGACACTGCTAAATGATTACTGAAGCCAAACCTGTTTATGATCTCAGGTGTAATTATATCACAAACTTCTAATGAAATTCTCCTTTTTGATTCTTCCATTTTACATCTCTGGGCAGACTGCATGGATATGTCCTCCAAATAGTTATTCAAAATTTTAGTTCTGATGTCTTCAATTTTACTATTAAAAACGCCAATACACTTATTTACTGTTATGACATCGATATTACATTTTTGTAATTGATTGAACAATATATCACAATGAGGCATAACTAAATGAAAAAAATTTAACCAGTAAAGAAAATGTTCATTTTGTAAGTAGTTTTTTAAACCAATAGCTTGGTTTAGAGTGTTGTTTTCTGATTCATTATCAATGATTTTTTCTAAACAATCTAATAATTCTATTCGATAGGTATAAACAGTCTCTATGCACTTTGTATTAAAATTACATCATGTTGGAGCCGCTTTAGGTAATCTCACCTTAACAACATTATCTAACACGGCTCTTCTTTTTGGCGATTTTCCAAAGAATAAAGAAAAGCTATGTAAATTAGCAAAAAAAAATTTGTATGTTTTTATCCTGACTTGATGCTTTTTGTAAAATTAAATTTATTTGATGAGCGTAACAATGAATAAAATTTGCTGAAGGATAACTTTTTTTTAATTTTGGCTTGTACACCTCCAAAAGCACCACTCATTACTGATGCTCCACCGTAACTTTGTGCTCTCAATTTTTCAGGACTTTCATTAATTTTCAGACATTCTAACTCTTTTAAAATTACATCTGTCAAATGCTGCGATGTCGTTCCTTGAGGCTGAATAAATTTCCAAAATCTCTCACATACAACACCGTTTAAAACGTATCTAAACACAAAAACTACTTGTACTTTATTGGAACTATCTGTGGTTTCATCCACTTGAACAGCAATGAAATCAGATTGATTCATTTCAGATTTTATTTCTTCGTGAATAATCGCCAGTATCGAATCTAAAAGTTAATTTTGAATTGCCTTCGAAGTGCCCTTAAACACAGTACTGTTTTGCAAATGGTCTTTAAAAATGGCATCTAGTTCAGATACAAAATTTACTAGAATATTCCCGGGTTATTAGAGGACTCAGTTTTGTCATGTGCGCGTAGTGCTAGCTCAAAAACTCTACAAAATAATACACAGTCTATTATTTTATTTTGTAATATGCATATGTAACATGTAATATGTTGTGAGTTAATTAAACCACATACATTTTTTGCTCTTGACTAACTGGATGAAAAAATGAAACAACACATAAACTGTTTACTGACGTTTATGTACCTGCAATAAAACTTAACATGTTGTTGCGACGAGGTACAAATTTAATCTGCCTGTATGAATTATTTTATAAAAGTAATAGGAATATAGAATAAAATGGATGACCTTATTTTTTGCTGAACTCGCCGCCTCTGATATCCTGATGGTTGATGCGACACCTGATGCAACAATGCTCTGATGAATCACTACGACACTTATTCTTTGTGCTTATTTAAAACGTTCGTTGAATAATATCACTGTATTAACTAATTCTTCTTGTGTTCATACTATATCGGCTAGAAGGACCATGTAATATGTTGTGAGTTAATTAAACCACATACATTTGTATTTGCTCTTGACTAACTGGATGAAAAAATGAAACAACACACAAACTGTTTAATGACGTTTATGTACTTACAATAAAACTTAACATGTTGTTACGACGAGGTATAAATTTAACCTTTGAATTTCACTCGGCCTTTATAACCCAACTTATGTCCATCTTTCAGTTTTAATATATTTTGTACGACACTCATATTTAATAGTAAACACCAAAAACACTGTTTTACTTAATTTCACGACAAGTAGAGATTTACTAATAAAATGTTCACAAATAAAAACATTAAAAACAACACGACAGAATTTACCGACCAACGCGTACCTAGTCAGCATTAAGACTGCTCTACTGAACTTCGTACGATAGTGCGTTACCGTTTCCGTAAAATGTGTCAGGGACATTGTCCCCGCCAGTGTTTTCTGTCTCTTTTGCTTTCTGACGATTCGCGCATAAGTCTATTTCACTTTAATTCGTTATAAATTTCGGTCCGTAGCTAGTTTTGAAGACAGTTGTGGATTGACCCAAGATTTTTAAATTCTATAAATGAATAATGATACGAAGGATACAAAGTCCTGCGATCTAGATATTTGAATAGTATTGTGCATAGAATGAACTAGAAACTTTAGTATATTTTTAAGAATATTAAAAATATGTATTATATATTTTTAAAGATATGAATAGCTCTATTTTTTTATTTGTATGTGGGAGGTCATTGACCAAATGACCCTATAGAAGAACCGCCAGTGCCCTCTAGTACACTTTCAACTACTGATCTTCCAAATTTGGTGTAATTTGACCAAACCGTATGGAAGAAATAAATTTTGAAAAATTACCTTACAAACACTGGTTCGATTAGCCCTCTTAAATGAAATAACTAAAAAAAGCACAATCATTTCTGCGTTATACTGACGTGCTTAATTATTGTTTGTTTTCCTGTCAAAAATTTGTATAATTTTGTTTCCACGGCACATCATGTAAAAAATATTTTACATTTTAACGAATAAACCGGAAACTACTGGATCAAAGTATAAAGTATGTTATATCACTGAAATCAGAATGAAATATGCTATCCAACTAATTAAAAACATACGGGGTGATCTTTTAAAGAAATACATATCTTTTTCTATTGACAGTTTTTGTTTTCTGATGAAAAAAAAATATTACGATATTTTAAGAGAATGATTTTTGTTTATTTACGTTACATTTCCATTTTTTCTTTCCAGCAATAATCGCGTTTCTCCATAATATTTGGCGCTTAATAAAATTTTGCATTCACTAATGGCAACATTGATTTGAAATATTAAGCCTGAAAAATAATCTAAAGGTTGGGCTTCACCAAACTGGGCCAGACCGGCGACAACTTTTTTAAATGTAATTTTATATTTGCATATAAAATCATATTATAATAAACTTCTGTTGTAAAATTATTCTCTACTGCTAATATTTAGAGCACTTTACTCTTGTTGCTGAATTTAAGTACTTTGATTTTCCTCGTACACTACGACTCACCTGATAATTTTATTTCACATTTCTATTGTTTTGGAGGATGCGTCAACTTTGAACAAGAGTGAAATTTGCTGATAAATCAATAATAAAGTTTTCCATATGTTGCAAAGTTTCTGGACCACACTGTATAACATTTAAGTATGTGCAAACACATTCAGTTTTCTTTCTTTTAAAACAGTTACTGCATTATTTTTAGGTAATCTGAATAATTTTACTTTTATTAAAAGTTGTAACATTTCTAATCTATGTGTTGCACAGTTATTTACATTTAGAACATAAACTTGATGCTAATAGTAAACAACTGTGGTGGAGTGGAGGCATAGAGGCGCATGTCGAGAGATCCAAATATTTTGTCGGTGATTCTTCAGTCTGCCCACCGTATTGCACTTAAAAAAAGGTTTTGCATAAGAAAAGGGGCTATATGACGTGAAGTAAAAACTTCGACGGGATACTGATTAATGGTTATGCCACCTAGCAGAGAAGCTGGGCTTTATAAGACGGTTAAGTTACAGAAAACTAAAACGTTAAATTATTCAATGTTTACTGTTATAGTATTAGTTCTAAACGGTCAACAATAGATGCTTTGTGGCGCCATCCCGTGTTCACCAGTGATAAATTGGCTTCAGCGGAGAACAATGGATTTATTTCTCTTTATAGATATAAACTTAATGGTGCTACTACCCGTCAGACATCACTGATGCCTTAGTGACGGATAGCGACCTGCAAAGCAGGTACCAAGAGCTGCGACCTCTAGTCCTGGTGGGCTAAACTATGTACTGAATAAGACTTACAGGAAACAACTACTCTGCGGACAAAAGTCCCAACCTACGTTGAATTAAACCTTGTACCAAATCTTGTTTGGTAGTTAAGATCATTGGTCAATTCTTCACTAGACATAGACCGGTTTCGAACTGGTTATGTTCTCATCAGTATGCCATAAGTAATGGAAAAGACAAATAATAATAGCAAACCAAGCTAGCCTAGAGCAGACTAAGCAAGACATATAGTGGGTAGTGATACTACCCGTCAAACATCACTGATGCCTTAGTGATGACATGACATGACAGCGACCTGCAATGCAGGTACCAAGAGCTGCGAAATTTAGCCCTGGTGGGCTAAACTATATAATGAATAAGATTTACAGGAAACAACTACTTAGCGGACAAAAGCCCCGACCTGCGTTCAATTAAAGGCTAGCTAGAGAAAATAATTGTGTTTTGTTAACACATGTTTTGTGATCTTTTTAAGAATTTTAAGGAGTACCCTTAGAAGAATATAAAACCTGGCGAATGCGCCAGTGAAAGATCTAAAGGTATTAGATTTAAACCAAATCTTACCATTTTACGATTAAGTGTTAATACTTTGTGATATATATATGTATATTATTATTAAGGATTGATGCATTTTTTACATTATAACCTTTGATCTTCAAATGTATTGGAAGATATATACCAAAAATATATAATTAATTATTTATAAAAATTAACATTACAATTAAAACATATTTCATTTCGGTTTTCTTATGTATACATATAAATAATGGATAGTTCGCAGAATTGAAAACACATATGGTAAATTTATATATCAATAATCTGGAAAAAAAGTATATTGTTAACAAATATTTTGTGATTTTTTAGGAATTCTAAGAAATATTCGTAGAAGAATTTAATATCTAGTGAATACGCTAGTGAAAGATCTAAAGTTATTATATCGATTTAAATGAATTCTATCATTTTACGAATGTTTTAATATGTTGAGATGTATGTATACAATTATTAGACATAGGGAAAACTTATGATATGCCAGAGATGGAGTTATCTCTCCTATTATATTCCATATTATGTGCGGTATAATATCAATAAAAAGAAACTGTAATTTCTGACAGTGATCTTACACATTAAGCTTTTTCACGTCAAATCAGCACCAATGTGGGGTCGTCCACCACGCGAAATATTAAGTGAAAAAAATGCAAGTAAAATTTTTTTATATAGATTTATGGACCAATAATCTGATTATGCACGCATTAGAAATATGTTCATTTTAATAATAAAAAAAAGTAAAACCCACAGTTAATTTACAAATAATCATAAATACTAAAAGTAATACCGAAATAAGAGATACCAAAGTCATAATCCTCTCACTTTATTTAATTTTCAATTAAATAAAGTGAGAGGATTACGACTTTGATACCTATTTCGTATTTAGGTGTTACTTTTAATATTTATTACTACGTCATCGATCACTTTGTTAAAGTTAAAATAATTTGACATATTTTATGTATGTAAACAAATCTACGAATTACTACCGTACAACAACTATTATTGCTATATAAAGTTTTAAATAACCGTGGTTTGCTCCTGAATGTGTGAATTTCAGCCAAGCCGACTTCAGAGAATTGAAACGTGTCGCCAGCGACAGCCTGTCAGCCAATACGGATCAAGCATTGTATTTTATCCTCACTCCTATTATCTGTGTAGCTGTGCAGTTCAATTTTTCCAACTTCAAGAACAATGTAGAGCGACTGTTGGAGGGGATGTGTCGCCAGCAATAACCCGTCGGCCAATACAGATCAAGTCTCGTGTATTCCCATATTCCCCTCACTCATGGTATCTGTCTCTGTGTAGCTCAATTTTTTCAACTTTAAGAACCAAGTACAGCGACAGTTGAAGGAGATATATCGCCGCGACACGTTTTAATTCTCTACAGGCGCCCTAAAACTTTGCCGAATATTTCTCATATTTTCTCTGCTGACCATTTTAGGTCCGGATTAATCGGTACCTTCTTCAAATTTCCCGCACTCACTACCTCACGAAGAACAGATCTGTTGTCTGTACCTCGTGAGGTACCCTTACTTCGATATTAATAAAAAACTCTATTGTTATTATTAGTCCCATTACATCATCAGACATTTAATCTATTTGGTATTATTTTAATTAATTCTCGATTTATTTCAGGAATTAAGAGAAACTGCTGAGGGAAATAAAAATGTACATTTATTGGAGTTAGGTAAGTTTTGTGATAATTGTCTTTGACTATATGAAAATAGTCCCTTTAAAAGGAGGCAAATCAAGGAGAAATCTTGTTTTCAATATACAAAAAATTCTGTTTACACAAATTTTCTAGCGTAATTGAAACTAAAATTATCCTGTTTCCCGTGGGCAAGCTGTGGCTGCTTATAGTTTCGAAAATGACAAATACGGTAGTACATTTTGTTGATGTACTGTTTATTTCCGGAGGAAAATTTGTCCCTATCTAAAATAGTTTTAGATAGTTAAATTTTAACAGATACTTAAAATAAAAAACACTTAAAAGCATATTATGTTGAATTCATTACTATGAAATTATAGCCCTGGTTGCCATACAAAACTAAGCAATGATCATGCTATGTAACCAGTAACCATATTTTTGAACTAATCCAATTGCCAAAATATAACTTACTAAGTAGAGTGGCTGTTAGTTACCTAACAGATTTATTTAAAAAAACTGTCCACAGCGAAGTATATTCACATATGGAATATCTGTTCTGCAAACATAGATTAATAGTAACTATTATTTTATTGGTTTAATTATTAAATTTATCTGTTCGGTAACTTTACCAGGAGGTGGATATACCGGCCCTAACGCCGCCTTAAAAATGCTCATCTAACATTAACTAGACGATAAAACAAATTCAACTTCGTTTATTTATTTTGATAGCGTACAAATCAAATCAATGCAATAAAATTATCATATACATCTTGTAATAATGATTCGTAATTGTTATTAAACGAAAGATAATTTTCAAGAGAACAATTTTATTACAATAATTGTTTATCTGGGTGTTATTTTCTATTTAGAGATTACTAATCATCGATAAATCGGTGCTAAGTTGTTCATTACTCTGCCTGAAATATGTTCGAAAACTAAAAATTTGAATTTGATTCTGAAATTTTTCTCTGAAAAGTAAAATATGATGTATTATTTATGTTTACTGACCTGCTATATATTGATATTACAACTTTGTGGGAATAATAATAATAACATCACATGTAATTACAACCCCCTTTATCCCTGAAGGTTTGGAATGACTTTGTGCGGGAGAGGGTTACACATTAAGAGACAACAGACATACATCCAACATCCGAGTATACTGGGATTAATTTCTCTTTCCGAAAAAATTCCAGTTCCTCGACCGGGAGTCGAACCCGGGACCCCGAGGTTTCGAGACAAGTACGTTACCTCTAGACCACGGAGCCATATGAAGAATAGGTCAATCAAAATAGAAAAACTACTTTTTTAATGAAGTTGACGTTTCGCTTTATTTATTAGCATTCTCAGGACTAGTTAAATTGTGTTTTTCTTGTTCATAATCAGTAATATATCAAACAAACAAAAACTGGTACAAAACATAGGTTGAAGTAAATAAAACATTAAACACATAAACGGTCTTTATCAACGATACAATGCAAATGAAATGAAAATAAATGAAATAAACAGATAATCCACCATCATTTGCTGTGTATCATTGATACAGTAAAGACAGTTTATGTGTTTAATGTTGTATTTACTTCGATCTATATTTTGTACCAGCTTTTGGTTGTTTGATATATTACTGATTATGAAAGAAAAACACAATTTAACTAGTACTGAGGATGCTAATAAATATGGCGAAATGTCGATTAAATTAAAAAAGTAGTTTTTATATTTCGATTGGCCTATTCCCACTAAGTTATAATATGTAATATCATTATATAATATAACCAGCCTCCAATTTTTAAAGTAAATAATTTTAAATTTGGCGATCCTATCACTAGGCCATTAGGTGGGTGGTTTGAGTGTGTTTGCCAGATGAACATTTTTTTTTAAGTATGTGGCAAATTTTATTATTTTAGAGATGATGCATTTTTGATTATTTTCGAAGGTGATCCTCCATATAATGAGGTAAGTTATGATGTCTCCAGACAATGGCATTTATCTGGATGAAAAATTTGGAGATACAGAGCTTCTATTATGTTTTATTAAAATTCAGACATCAAAGTGATAAATAAATTAAAAAAAAAAGTAGTTGGTAACTAGTAAACTAGCTTGATAAGAAGTATCTCATTGACTTGATCCGGCCCGGATGTTAACCAGTGTCGTTTGGGTATCCGCTACACCACCAACCCAATACATTTTTATGTTATTATTGCATTTATAATTTCTCTAGTATATTTTTAATTTTTATAACTATGGAACATTTGGAAACCAAAAATACTGATATTGATTAAAATGCAGAGCATTCTCGTCGTCAAGCACAAAAGTGAGGCGTGTACACGGTTGAAGAAAAATCTGTCAATCTCATCTCTTTCTTGTATTTGAAATGATTGATGTAAATATTGTAAAAATGATCGAGATCTAAATGTTATATGTACCATTTTTAACATTGACTTAATTATTATTTATTTTAATTTTGATATCACTTTTAATCTACATATATGCAATATTTATTTTATAAATTTCCTTCCAAAGGCACTGAGATTTGATATCTTAATAAAAAGACTGCTAAATATAGAAAAATAGAAGGGTCACTTATTAAACGATGAAACATTTTCGGAGTATTCTGTCTAATATAGCTTCACGAATTATGGAATTACTACAACATTTTTGGAAAGTATAGTCCAATAAATCACTTAATTGTCTAGTCTTATCTGATGACAGTTATGTTAATAGGTTTAAATGAAACAGTTTCCACATAAATCCTAAAGTAAAAGTAAACGAATACGACAAAACTATAAACCATGTTATAGATCAGTGTATCTGTTTCTGATACAATGCTCCATCTTCAGTAAAACAAAAGCGCGCATTCTTATGAAAAAGATGCAAAACAGGTCGCATTTGACGATTTTTGTAACATTGAAATCTGAAGAGAATGATGGTTAATCTGTGTTACGTATTTGATACAAGTTCTTATGCGTTCTTTCCACCATTTCTGTAGTTGGGTTGCTGTGCTATCTTAAATATCAATGTTTAATTGTCTCTTACTTTGATATTATATTTAGATTTGGATCTAAATATAATATACTCAATATTTGACAATTTAATCTGTTTTTATAACATTTGACCAATTTAAATTGTTTCCTTTTGAGATTATATTATTTTAAATTTTACATAGATTTTCAGAATATTTTTTGAAATCTGTTTTATAATCTCATTTTTACTAGGAGATCGTAGTTTAAACTGAATATAATCATACAATCAGTTATCAGCGTTTCCTAGTTTAAATTATCAACTTGAGGTTTAAGTTAATAGTTTCATAATTTTGCAGATGTCACAAAAACTGAAACATTTGACGACTTCGCTTGTGAAGTAGAATCAATTTTAGAAAATAATGGTTTGAATGTTTTATTTAATAATGCAGGGTATTCACCAAAATCAACAAGGATACAATTCGTTAATGCCGAACAAATGATGCAGACTTTTGCAGTCAACACAGTAGGTCCATTAATGTTAACAAAAGTAAGTTTAATTTAAATTGCTTTGATATTTTATAAATTTAGTCTCTGTAGAATGGTTTTTTCTTTTTACCTCATGTATAAATAAATCCATTTTTGTATCGTATTATACAGGTTGTGTACTGAATCGTTAGACATGGGTCTCTTAAATGTCAACGATACAGTGTAAACCAGAGGCAGGCAAGCCGTCGGTCGCTTCTCAGCTAGGATAACAGAAAATTCATTTTCCCTCTAGCTATCGTGCGGTTGACAGTGCTCACTGCCGCCAATTTACAGTCTTGCTTCAGTATACTATGTCTAATGATTCAGTACCTAACCTGTGTATTGAAGTTGTTGTTCATGCCAAATACAAAATATTCTTAATTTTTACAAAAAAAAAAAATGACGCGCGAATCTTAAATGGTTTTTACCTTTCCATTCATTAATTATTATAAGTAGACAAAATCATGCGAACCTCATTTTATAATCTATTATAATTAGAGATCGGGAGATAACGATACATTCCAGATACGACTTTGACTTATGTATGTAGATAGAATATTATATTGTAAACACCTAATGAAACATTCCCAAACAATATGAAATGAAATGATAACATGTTCTTATTCTTATTATTCTTTATGAAAATGAGAACAAAAAATGTAAGGTTTTTATCAGGTAATTAGAAGGCTTGCCAATATAAAAAAACAATTACTTACTAATCGCTATATCTTTATGGCGAAATGCTCCTCTGTCAAGTGTTCAATAGCAATGCACAGATGGATACCTATAGGCGGATCGTGTGGCTTGACCGTCACATTTACTTCTACTGAGCCATGTTAGATAGATCATTGACAATCTGTTTGAAAAAGAACATAATACAAATCAGAGCGAAATTAGAGACAATGGAGGTTAACTTTTTTTAAATGTCTCGTTCAATTAATGCCTTCAAAGAATAAAGTGAAGTTGTGGATTTAGTGATTTCCCAGAGTTGCAATATAATGGGAGAGAATTATAGGTATTGCCTCAAACAGTTATAAAAAGTATATGTATCACACATATGTGACAGTATTAACCAAAAAATTATTCTGAACTGAATGACAACAAGTCTGGATTAGCATAGATAAAACCACCAATGCTTGAGGTTGGAAGGTGGCAAATATTTTAGTGGGTGCGTTAATATTCGTAATATACTTTTATTCTTGTGACCACTAGTTAAAAGTACATGTGTATGTTACTGTTCACTAATACTTTCAGTCCTCTTCATATTAACATTATATGTTACTGAACTTCCCAAAATAATCACAAGGTAAGATACATTGTGTCATATATGCATGAACATATTTACGCAGTGATACACCACCTAGCATCAACCTTGGAATTGACGTCATTTATCGCCACTTCCCATCCTCTAATTATAATAAATACATAAATAATAAATGAACACCATAGAAATTAGATACTTCTTGAATTCCAAAGCCGAAACTGTCTGGAAGGGGATTACACTCAGAAAACCGTGACCATACAACCATTCCCATCGACATATCTAGTGCCGGTGACGAGATTCGAACCTATAGCTACGATAGAAAATTTCTACTCACACTGGCCATCGCGTGCTTTAGCCAATTACACCACCGAGCCCTGTGTAAACACAATAAGCTGAAACAAAACACTATGCTTTACTAACTTTTACTCCACTTAACCTTTTTATTTCAGCGAAAAAGACGTTGGGAGCGATACCACAACTTGGTTATTGAGTGTCCCCTGTATAGCAAGTAATCGTATCATCTTCTTCATATTTTGTTATTATTTACGGGATTATTTTTCTTAGAATATTTCATTCAATTGCGCCTAAGATATCTAGGTCTCTTCAAAACTGAGTGTGTAGATTTCGTATAATATAAGTGGGGACAGATTTGCATGATTTTGATTTTAGAAATGTTGCTGTTAGGGAAGGTAAATAAACATTTTCATCTTGAGCAGGTCTGAAGTCCATAATAGCATTTTTGTGAACTTTGTTGTTTCCTCTAAAAGTCGTGGTTTTCTCTCAATAATATCTAGATCGTCAGCGTAAACCAACAACGGTAATGATCTGTTCCACTGGTTCAGTACTAGAATCCCTAATGAATTTATCGAGAGCTACATTAAAGAGTATGTATGCTAGCGTATTATATGTATTAACTTTTTCCATGTAGAGAAAGCACTAAATATATCATATTGGACTATATTATCCTGGACCTTAATATATAGCCCTATTTTGTGCATAAGAATTTCCATGAGGTTCAGATTTGATGGAATTTCAAAATAGATCAATTTGAAGTAGTATTATTTAGATATGGTACCATATACCGTAGCAAAATTTATCTATTTGCATGACCAAGTAAAAGTATTAGTAGTAGTACAATTGGAGGACGCTGGCGCCTAGCAAGTAGGCCACAGACGGGCGCTTTTTATCAACCCCTACCACTCCTTCACATCTCTTGGCTAACATCTTGATGTCTTTCCATTCGAGAGGCTTAACCTCTCCATTGGAAGAATCCCAGCGCCTAGTATTTCATGTTCGAACACCTCACACTGCGACAAGTAGTAGCAGGACGTTTCTTCGTTCTTCTCCATCACAGGCAGGTAGTGTCATCTCCACACTTATTAGCGACAGGTATCTCCTAAGCATGCAGTGGCCTGACAAAACTCCGATCAATCTGTTCAGTCTTCCTATTCAGGCCAAGTAGCCAGGCCGACCACTATTTGTTCGGCCCAGTCGTAATGTCCTAAGCTTGTCTGCAGCTATTGCTTACCATCCAGTGCTTCCTTATGTCCTGCGACTCATTCATTCAGTGCCGTTGTGACCTGCCTTCTTGTGATGCCTAATATAGGCTCCACTTCGACACAGGTCTCCTCCTCTCCAAGTGTAGCCGATTCGTCGGTTTTCTTATTTTTTGGGAGTTCTATATCCTGGGACCTACACAAGTTTTATCTCTTTGTGCTCAGCTAGCTATCCCATAGAATTTCCCTACTCCTAAACAAGAGCCGACATCATTCTAGTAGAGCAGATCGACTTAAGGGCCATTTGGTTGCCAGAGTAAATTATACACTTCACTCCATACTATTTTTAACTTCTTCCTTGTTTGTCACTGCTAGAATGGCAAAAACATCTACCTGAATGACTGTGGTGTACGACCCCAGAGCAAAGTTCTTTAGCACTCCCCTACACACCAGGTATATACCCTCCCTCACGGACGGTGCGGCAGCTACACGAGAATCACCTGTGTAGCACGCCATAGAGTTCGGAGGAGTATATTTCCCTTTCCTGTACTCAAAAGAGTGAAAGGGTACTGCCTTTCCAACCTTAGATAGTCTCTCGTTACCTGAAAGGCGCCCCCTCCGCCAATCCAGCGATTGCTGCATGACTTTCAGCTCTGCCTCTACACCGTCAACTTCCTGAGTTCCGCATTCTTAGGTCGACAGCCATAACCTCCCTCTTCTCTTAAATACAAATATCTGGTTAATATTCTTCTGAATAACCCTAAATAGTGCCTAAGAGGATATTACTACAATTTGGATATGATATAAGGAGCCGAAAATGATAATTTTTTGCTCTCATTTATTCGTTCGCCTAATTTATCCCATGGGGTAAGGACAACGAAGTGTTGGTATAATCACAATAATTAATCAATTTATATAATTTTTATTTCATCGATGTGCTGCTGTAATTAAAAACTCATTCTTAAAAAATACTAACAAAAGTATAAATTTTCTATTATCATCTCAAGATGTCACGTTCTATCCTCATAATAGTCATAATACGATTTTCAAATCTTTTGAATGTATACTGTTTCAGACAAAACAATGCAAACTTGTTTATGCAATAAAAAAATAGAAATCAGTAGCCGCGTCAGCGGTTCAAATTGACAAAAGTACAAATCATATCAATACATATTTTTTATTGTCGTTAAGAACTTTGTTTTGTATTTTAGGCTCTTTTACCTCTTTTGAAGAGAGCATCGGAAAATAACCAAGAAAAACCCTTAGGTAGTTCAAAGTCAGCAGTTATAAATATGTCATCTATACTTGGGTCTATAACCATGAATGATAATGGTGGATTATACCCATATAGATGTTCTAAGGTAAGTAGTAGTATAATATGCAGCGACCATTTAATGATAGCTATTAAGGGAGGAGTATGAGAATTATGATACCAGACGTAGGCGAGTATCGTAATGAATACGATAAATGTATGTAACATACACTATTCTTCTACGACTAGTCATAATAATGCAAAAAACACTTTATTTTTAAGGTTTACGCATCTTATAATGAAATTATGAGTTATAACTAAAGCTGGCAGAAATGTGCGGCGGGACATAGGTGTACGTATCATAATAAGCGTAATGAAAGAAATTAATTAGTAACAAAGGCAATAAACTTTTACAATTTATAACAATGTATGCACAACTTACCCTCTTAACTAGCTTAATGAACTAGCTTGGTTATCACAAACTGGAGAAGATTTGTAAAAACTTTGCAGCATCAGGTATTTTTCTATTGTTGTCTCCGTGAGTGATGTTCACTGTGGTGAAAAAATATTGTTATATTTTGAGAACGACCGTTCGACATCTATTGATGTAATACAGACATACTTAAAATAGTCTTTGAACGTACTTAACGGATCTGGGGTTTTACCACCAATACCATCACAAATTTGTCTTAACCTGGTAAAACCCGTGTCTTGCTTCAACACTCGTGCGAATTTTTCTCTAACGGGCTCATTTTTGCGTCATCTATAGAGTGTATCGTTCGATTTACTTCGTCCACTATTTGCAGTGACAGTGCACTGTTTTGTAAGTTTTGTATGGCGTTATGTAGTCTTTTATAGCTTTTGAAGCTGTTTCAACGAAAATATCTTCGAATTTTGTCTGGCTCTCCTTAATACCTTCAGCCTCATCAGGATTGATATGTAGTATCACAGTTTTCATTTGTTGTAAATATTCAGCATAATAAAAAGTTGCCTTCAACCATGGTCTCCAACGTGTAAGAATAGGCTGTGGTGGTAAGGGAATACCGGGACACTTGCTGTGAAATGCGCAAAAACGTTTAGGAGATTTAAGGAACACTTTTTCTTTGTATTTGCTATTAATGGAAAACCTTGTCGAATAGTTTCTGACACAAGATGTAAAGCATGTACTTTAGACGTAACATGTACCAACTTACAATTGTGTTCTTGAAGAGAACGGCCTACCAAACGCATTGTCGCGGCACCATCGGTCGCAAACATCAACACCTAACTTGTTGATAGATCAAATTTTTCTAACGTCTCCAACATCACCCGCGTAATTGTTTTGCCAGTACACTCAGTCTTTTGCTAGCTAGTAATAGTGGAAATGTCGGTTTAAGAGGATCCAGTACTATAACATTTACGACGGAATTTTTTTACGATCTGTCGTCTCGTCAACACATAACCACAGCCGTGTATTTTTTAATACACATTTGATCTTATTTACGTCCTCGCGTACAGTACATAGTTACGAAATATTGCGCGATTTGGTAATGTCACCTGGGGATTGTATTTATTCCGGAACTCCCGAAATGGTTGTTTATCGAGTATGTTCAGCAGAACATCACAGGCAATTAGCGATAACAGTAAATCGAACACAAACTGTGATTTCGTAGGCACGCTTTTTTTTTAGTTTTATGCTGCACAGTATTCACGTGACATCTAAAATCATATTTATCCCAGCACATCAGGTCTGCCTCGCACACCTTACAAATTATTGTAACACCATTATAGAATAAATCCAGGAATTCATGATAAATTTATTCACTTTGTCAGCGTATGGCTGCTTTTTACCCTTGCACGTCTGACAAAATACAACAAATGATATCATCAACAATACAACAACATAAAATACAACGGAGAGGAATAAATTAGCGCGTAAATACAACGACATAAAACAATGGACGTCTCGTGGCTCGCTTCGATTTGTCCGCCAGCCGGTCATTAACCTCACTAGATATCGATGCATCACTGAATAGCCGCACGACTTGCCAACTCTTGTTATAATAACTAAGGAAATGTTATGGAAACTTTATCACAAATAAAACATAGAAATACTAGAAAATCAAGGTTTAATAAAAGAAGAAGGAAATTTTAAAATTATTCCTTTTGATTTATGTTATATTCTGGATATTATAGTTATTAAAATGCAACTGCGGCACTTCTGACAGTTTTGTAACAATACTAATGGATGCCATTGTATATGTTGATGGAGTAATGTTTATTAAATTGCCTGTTTGGCTGTACTCAATCTAATTCAAAATTTGACTGGCTACTTGACATTATTTTAAATTGATTCGTCAATGGAGTTTTCGACCACTGTTGTGGATTTACATTCACCGTGACGTTTTAGTGAAGTGATGTCACCATCGTCAACTAATATTAGTAGTTTTTTATTTGCATTACTTTTCAGATCAGTTCAGTTAATTTTTGTTTTTGATTGGTTTGGATCTTAAAAGACACTTTCTAAACCAATCAGAGATGAGAATAACTGAACTAGATCATAACTGACCTGATCTGCAGTGCAAATAAAAAACTATTGTGGTAGAACTGCGGCGAAAGCAGTGTTCGGTATATAAATTGCCATGGTACATTTGCCGTTTACATAATTGATAAAAAAATATGGGTTATAAAATTTTTGGGACGAAGATTCATGTACGTCTTTCATATTTCATAAAATTTTTCCGTAACTGTGAATTTTCGTGTTGTTTTTGTTTTTGTATCTTTAATTGTGACTAAAAGGGTTGACCTAAAATCATTGTACATCTTTAAATTCCAATTTGTGTAGCTCATGCCTTCTACAAGCTTCCATAATACCAGAGATACATGCCACCTATGAAAAACGCAGTTTTTTATGTACATTACATTGAAAATTAACATCTACTTACCTTGGACAATAAATATTTAACATCTGGGGCTTCTCCAATAAATTGTTTCATTTTATTTGTATAAAACGTTGTTGATTTTTTTGATTTTATACCCTTCAGATTTCCTTTTTTAAATAAGGTATGCAATTTAGGATATTTGGATATATCCACTTTATGTTTAATATATTGACGTAGATTTCAAAATTGAATAATGTGTCCATAAACTTGTGGATTTCAATTTTTTTTGATAACTCATCATAATAAATAATCACGGCCTTTTTTGAAAAGCTGCTAACCTTATTTTTGTGTCTCTAAACTGAGAGTAAAATGTTGCTATATTTTTGCTGCTTTTACGGGTAATAAATTGTTTGCGGTTCATGTGGCCTGTTCCATTTCTGGTGGAGTTAAATTCTCCATTTCACTCTCACTATCGCACATTTTTATCGATTTTATTTGCAAAAAGCAAAAATTTTAAGAATTTACAAGGTAAACAGTAAATATGAACTGTCAAAATTGATAAATATTAGATCTGTGAGCTCATGGCAATATTTGATATTGACTGAATATTGTATCAATGAAAAATCTGTATCATAATGAATTTCATTAAAGTACGGGTAGTAAATGTCTAATAAATCAATTAAAGTATGGGAAAAATGCATTTTTCAATTTTCAATTTATTAAATATTTATACATAACTAATTTTTTTTTTATTCTTGATCTTCTGAGCTTGAGATGCAAATCTCAAATAATATTAATTAGAAAATTATTGTAAATAATAGTTATTTTTGTCCTTAAATTACATGTTTCATTGCGTATAGTGCAACACCCCCGTCGAATTGCTGGCATAACACAATAAGCTGGGGGTTGTACTTATTGACCGGTAGCTCAGTGAGCAGGTCGTGAATATGGGCTTAGATTGATTTAAGTTCTCACCAAAATCTAGGCTGGGCGCCAGGACTTTTGCAAGTACCAAATAATGAAAAGTTTACTTTAAAAGATAAAGATAACGTTAGAACTTGAATTCGGTTGGGAAGGAAGTTGAATAAAAAGATATTATTTAGTAAAAAAAATATAATAAAGACTGGTATATGTACAATATTTAAATTGGCTCAGATGGCCTCTTTTAGTCAAAAAAAATTTACTTGTGGTTGAAGACTAACAACAAAAAATGATATTGAAAGAGAAAAAAATTAAATGCCTGATCTCTTACAAATTTCTTCTGACCAAATATAACTTTCACTGGGGACGAAGATCTTACGTAACTTCCAATGGGTTAGTCCAGCGAAGGATCCACCAACTGCTAAGCTCTTAATGGGTTCGGTGTCAGTTTGAATCACCACTGTCAGTACTGCAGTTACCCTTGAAAAAAAATGCCAGTTGTATAAAATGTCGTTTTCCTGCTCCATCCAGTATATAATGATCAGTTCGATCCACCAGTTATCCTCTTCTCTTGGTCCAGGTATTAACATAAAAAGAGGAGAGTTTTATGAGATCAGTATTATAGGCAAAACAAAGTTAAAAGCTGTGACGTTTGAATTGTCCAGCTACGTAGACAAAATATTAGTTAACACAAATTTACAGAGTAAATTGCAAACGAAACAAACTAGGATCGGTATCCCACAATATTTTAGGAAATTAAAGACTTCAACTAACTTAAGTACCAATAAAAGTTACGTAAATGGAAAAAATACTAGTCCAACAAATAAACTAGATGTAGCTACGATAATAAACAGGTGAAATAGGTATTCACTAAATGTTAAGATATTTTTTTACTAAAAGAAGTTAATCTTCAAGAAAATATAATTTAGAATGTCTGTATACAGACAGACAACTAGAAAGATAACGTAAATAAATATTTGCTAAATATAAAACAATATGATAGTTTTCAACTTGAAGGTAACGTTAAATTAAATTATTTATTAGTTCCTCGGAGAGGGAATAATGAATTGCAAATAAAGTTAAAGATATATAACTTGACTAAGGGTTTACTGTA
This sequence comes from Rhamnusium bicolor, assembly GCA_029963845.1. Taxonomy (NCBI): domain Eukaryota; kingdom Metazoa; phylum Arthropoda; class Insecta; order Coleoptera; family Cerambycidae; genus Rhamnusium; species Rhamnusium bicolor. The sequence continues at coordinate 255,179 of JANEYF010003248.1, read as the reverse complement.
GATAATCAAAAGTTAATCAATTGCCAGATAACTAGGCAGGTATCTTTGCCAGAGAACCAGGCAAGGCTCCACTAGAGCAGCGTTCCTGACTAAATACTAAGTAAACGTTCAAGTAAGCATTCGATATTTTAAATTTAGAAAAACCTTACGTTACTGAGGTGTGGTTGATAAATATATGCACTGGTATAAAATAATCCACCACAAAACAAATGCACCACATTAGATAATTTTCACAAAGGTTATAAACAAATAGGTTTGGTCCAACAAGGTGTACCAATCTCCAAATGTCATCAGTCACCACTGTTCAGAGCGCTACCAACGTAGCTAAGTAACCTAAAACATCAACAGACAAAGACAGAAAACAACTAAGTACAATACAAAATGGCGACATCCGTTGCCGAGTAAATCTAAAATTTACAATAACTGAAAGTTAGTTTAAATTAGCACACGAACTTATTACAATATCAGAGGGATATTAGATAAATTGCCAACAAGGCACGATAAATCGATACTAATCAATATTAATGATGCCTGTTCTAAAGAAGAACCAAGGTGAACTGATCACCGAAAAGCAAATTCGCCCAAGGCGTAAATTAAGATAATTACGGTATAATATTATTATGAAAATTACCTCAAAGGTACTTTAAATCAATATAGCAACTTTTTAAATAATGATGATCATAAAATCAAATGATAATACCAGAAAACATATAAATTTTACCAGACCGCTGAATTAGAGATGGTTTCCATCAGAACGCTACACTAGTAAGAAGAAAGAAGTCCTGTTCTGTCCTCCCACCCAAATTCGGTTATAGTTTGGAAAGAGACAAACATTTGAGAGTAGTGTATGAGCAATAAAGGTAGATAGATATTTAGTGCAAAAATCTGCAAAACCAACTGTTCCAGTAGAAATCAGTGACGCCATCTCGACTAGACTGGCAGAAACTTAATTCATCGTGGAACACAACAAACTGAAATGAAATGGCCTACAATTTCGTTACAATAGCGATATTTTAAATTGCTCTAAAAAACAATAGTTCCATTATTGAATACCTATCTTGTATTGCAATATTAAGATACAAATAATTCCAAAACGATGGCTCCTATCGAAATTTAGTAAGAGCACCTTTTTTATGCAGTTTTCAACACTGGTGACTTTTTCCGTTTTTAATGTTAAAAAAAATAAAACAAAAAAATTATAACGAAAATTCATTCTCACTCCTCTTGTAACTACCTCAACAAATCATGATATTTAGATAAAAATTTCACAAAATATGTAAAATTGCGGAAATAATAAATGGTTCAAATTTAATTTTTTGCAACTTAAGGCGTTTATTGAAATTTATTGCCAAATAACTATGTTGTAGGGGGAACCATTTAAGGGGTTGCAGCTTCCTTATGAATTGATTTAAGGCAAATGTTTATATACAAAACTCAACTTATTTTTTTCTAGTTCTATCATCCTCTTGAAGGAAGGTATTTAATTATTGGACAACCTATATATTATCCCTCTTGAATTTTTTAATTTTCAATGAATTTCCTTATAAAGTTTTTAGAAATATGTAAATACAGCACCTGAAGAAAATTGAAACTTCTTGATTCAGTTTAGGTAGTTTATTTTGAAAATTATTAATTATTATAACAAATATGGAATGTTCTGTTTACACCTCTTTTTTTTTTAAATAGCCTTTATTCTTTTCAAAATGAAATTTAGATTAAAATAAACCAGAATCTAAACTACTGAAATGTCGAAATAGTTACAACGGAAATATAATATAGTACATAGGGTGTCCCAGGATCAACTATACTGTCAATTTAAGGTTTCGTATACAGGGTGATTCAGTTTTAATATTGAATATTTTGGGAGAATATTTTCTGGGTATTATTATTTCGAAAAATTATACGTGCCTTTCACTCGCTTCCTAAGAAATATATAGGGTGTCAAAGTTTACAAAAATAAACCATTTTTTTATCATACCTTCTAGGAAAAAGGAGCAAATGAAACAAAATGTTGTATGCATACCTGCATTATATAGGGTTGTTTTTTGAACTTATGTTCATCCAAATATGACACACCAATGACGTACAATGAGGATACATTGAAATTATTTCAAGAAAAAAGTACGCCACGCCACGTTTTTTTTCAGTCTGTTTCTCATTTTTCAAAATTCTCATTCAGTTTAAAATAAAACGCACATTTACAAATCTTAGTTTAAGGTAATATTTTTAGAGATATTTCAAAAGCATGCAAACCCACAATGGAACAGAAATTATTTTGAGTTATCTATGAAAATGCATTTATAAATAATATGAAAACGTCTGATGCTTTTAAAAATACTTTTTATTGTAAAGCAACAAAAAGGAAAGACAAGAAGATTCAAGAAAACGCTTGAAGTGCAATCTGCCGTTCTCGACACATTTTTGACAACGTCGAATTAATGAATTTATGGCATTTCGTGGTTTTGCCTGGGCTTATTGCAAGTATTTTTTATTTTCGGAATTAATTAGTCGCTTATTGGAATGGTTGCTCTGTAAACTTTTATTGTCGCAATTCCAAACGAGGAAATCTAAAGGGTTTACAGCTGCCGAGCGGTCCCACATCAAGATTCAATTCAGTAAAATTGGCGTTTGCCATCCGACTTATCCAAACGTATTTCTCGTTTAACCACTCTCTAACTTAATTTCTAAAGTGTGCAGGCTACTGCAGGCACCTCATTCATTTGAATCAAGCGTCTTCACAACAAATTAATGGTCACATCTTCCAATAAGTCTTCCCAAAGGTTTACAAGAGTCAAGAAAGAGCATTCAAACGTGGCAACAAAAAAAATATGGTTACGAAAATTATTACTTATCACTCTCTCCAGACATTCAGGCTAAATTAATTTTAAAATGAGGTAGGCCTAATTTCTCTTGATTTTCATGCGCCCAGACATGTAAATTATAGAAGTTAACTATCCCTGCTCTCGTAAAATGTGCCTTGTCAGTCAACAAAATTATGTACAAGAACTGCGGATTACTTGCAACGGAATTCAAGATCTAGTTACAGAAAATCAAACGTTTTTCTGCATTCCGTGGCTTTAATCCTTGCACAGGTTATAGATGAAAGGCTTTTTAGTGATCTTTTTTAAAGCTCTGAATAACCTTGATGGGGACACGTTAAGATTTCTAGCTGCCTGTCTTGTAGACAAGTGTCTGCTGGCATTGAAAATCTAAAAAATTCTGCTATCGTCTCTGTTATTCCGATTTTGGACTCGATTTTGCTCACTAGCTTTTTTCAGTCCAAATTCTCTAAATCGGCAATGCGTATCAACAAAAATTTGCACATTAAGAATGCTTCTTTGCAGAAAACAGTGTTAATTCCTAGACTGCATATTCTTTGCATTTTTTTCTTATAACAATAACACAGCTTCAACAACTATTACTAAACAGAAGTTAAAGATGAAAGGAAATGTGAATTAGTGTTAAATTATCTGATACAGAAACTTATAGTCCGACCGTGTTTTAACTTGCAGAATTTCATTCCTTCACTACACGTTTTTCAAGGGTTGCGTCGATTTAAAAATTATGCATTTCTAAGAAAAAGCCTAACGTCTTGACAGTTATTATTAAGCTTTATTTCAGCAAGACTCTAGATCTTTTTCGCTTACTCAATATCATTGTGGTTTATTTCACATGTTTTCACATACAAAGACAATTTCATGCGTCTACTTTTTAGACTGAAAAGTGTAGTGTTTCTATCGACAAAAAATATGAATAGTGAATCAGAATGTGTTTTAATAATTTACTAATGAATTGAATAATTGCCCGTCAAGCCATTTTGGATATTGACTAGTCAATGCTTTTAAAACACCTTGTGTAAATATTATTATTGTTGCATGTTAGTCATTAGCATATCAGAAATATGGGTGCAAAATTTCATTCAAATTGCTTTATGTGCTTATGTAATTGAGTTATCTTCCAATTAGGTAACAACTATAATTGACTACAACGATATCGCTTACTACAATCCAATGATATTGATATAATCTTTAAATAATGCCAATATGTTTTCTATGATCAAACTTCAAGGTTTGTTAACATTTTTGAATGGTTGACCCATCCTGTCGTAGAAACGGTAAGTAATAATTATTACTAGAAACTGATTGATGGCTCTTAATTTACAAGTTTTGCTTTGGAAATTTTGGGGTGGTAAAAATAAATAAAACCAGATTTTAAATGGTCAACATTTCGTCTTTATTTAAATACATCTTCAGTATTATTTAATATAGGTTTTCCTTGTAAATTGGTATTTTTAACATACCTGTATAAACATAAACAAGGCATAATCAATTAACAGAAACTGTAACACTGAACAAACAAACCGAATCATTGAGTAAACTTATATGAGTTTAATGAATACTGAACAAACAAACTGGATCATTGCATTGACTAGACTTATACGAGTCTAATGAATTTTTTTGGACAATTTTATAACTTCGTTGTAATTAATAATGATACAAGGAAGCAATCAGATAAATAATTTCTTTTATTTCTACCGTCTAGTGTGATATTCAAATATTATTTAACAAAATTCCATTTAACTCTTAAGGTAATATTGTTATAATTTTCACAAACACCAAACACTATTCTAAATTGATCATAACTCGAAACAGGCTTCTCCTCGGCTTTATCTTACCATGCCGGCCTCATCAGGAAATCTTGAAATCTATTTTTATTAATTTCCAGATGATGCCAACTTGGTGCAATAAATGTATTGTGTTGAATGTTAGCGAAAACTATTTAATTAGGGACTAATTTCCTACAAACTTACGAAAATAGTATCTTACAAAGCGCGGAACTATAATATTCATAGAGATAAATTTACGTAAAAATTTAGTAGATAATGCAAAATTTAAATATCTTGCGATGATCTCTAAAGTGATAATGATATTGTTGTTTTAGAATTAGATTTTAACAATAGTGTATAACACCGAAATATATTTATCATACATAATTTAATTTATTTTCAGATAGCTGTCAATATGGTAACTAAATCATTAAGTATTGATCTAAAAAAAGATGGAATAATTGTAACCTGCATTCATCCTGGATGGGTAAAAACTGATATGGGTGGTTCAAATGCAACAATGGATGTAGAAACTAGTGTTTCAAATATTGTTGAGCTTATACGGAATCTTTCAGAAAAACATAATGGTCAATTTTACCAATGGGACGGAAAACAGATTCGATGGTAGAATTAGAAAAAAATAAATTTTAGGAAACTTTTATAATATATAAATTAAATATTTATAAAAAATATATTTAGTATTTATAAGTTTTTTTAATAGTTTTGCAACCATATTTTAAATTCATAATTTATTTTAAATACTAACCTTTAAAATATTTTCATATTCTTAAAACACAAAATCTGGTATTGGCAATTCGATGTACAGTATATCTCACTTAACATCTATGCGTCTATGAATATATACGACATTTCACAGTATCTTTAAAATTTACCTGTGTATATTGTATACGCAAAAAACTGGAACCAGTTTTCATACATGTAGTTAAATGTGCCTACTACGATGCACTAAAAACATAATTAGAAGAGTCAAGTTACCAACCTATGGCGGCAAACAGTCAGAATGTATCAGGTAATGTGAGGTTCCTTGGATTTGTATAAATCTTCGGCCGTGGCTTGTTGCAATTAAATATTTTTGCGTTTTAAAATAATTAGCCAAATGCGCCACTGAAACTGCTAACAGTAATTTAGAAGATATTGAAAAAATGCAATATATTTTTCTCCCAATTTTTGGAACCCTTTATTCTAAAACTAGAAAAGATAGATTGACTTTACGTTACAATTTGGTATGTAGAATATCATTACATGTTCTTTTCTTTTCAGACAATATAATACAAATGTATATGCAAATGTATGTATAAAATTAGTCAATTATTTGAAGGTTTTCTCCATCTGAGTCCAATCAAGATTTTTTACTTATTATTTATTCTTTAATAAAGTTGGCCAATGGCGGAAAGGTAAATTCTTCTCATACACCTCAGGTTCTTTCTCCAAACACTTTGCTGATATCGTCACTGGTGCCTGACAAGTAGGCCATAGACGGCTCCTTTTTACCGACATCCTACCGTCTCCTCAACTCTCAGTTCCACGTGTTACCTCGTGGAACCTCCTCGACCTTCTAATCAAAGTCATAATATCTTTTCATGCGAGGGAGTTTACCTCTCACTCGGAAGCGTCCCAGCACAGAAGGTTTCATGACTTAATCACCCGAATGCCTCACACCGCTCCAAATAGTGGTAGGATGTTTCCTCGTCCCTCCCACATCTCGGACAGGTAGGGTCTTCCTCAATATCTGTTAGCGGCAAATACATCCTAAGCTTGCAGTGACCTGTCAAGACTCCGATCAACATGCTCAGTCTTCCTGCTATTGTCAAGTAGCCAGGGCTCTTCCGCTTCAAGTCTAGCCAATTCGTTGGCTTTCTCGTTTCCTGGGATCCCACTGTGTCCTAGTACCAACACTAGCTAGCTTTTCCAAAGCATAAAGCATCCCCACACTCCGTAAGAAGAGCCAACCTCGTTCTAGAAGCAAAGATCGCCTTCAGAGCCGCTTAGCTATCAGAGCAAATACGTACACCTCGCTCCATTTTAACTTCTTCCTTGCGTGCCAGTGTTAGAATGGCGAAATCCTCTGTCTGGAAGACTGTGAGGTATACAACCCCAGAGCAAAACTCTAGTATTCCTCTGCTCTCCAGGTATATTCCCGCCACAGAAGATGGTCCGACAGCCACACGAGAACCATCTGTGTAGTACACCATAGTATTCGGGAGAAGCTTATTTTCCTTTTATCTTACTCTTCTCTACTCGGAAGAGTGTCCAATTTAATTCCAATTTAAAAACATTTATTTCACATTCAAAAACATTATTTACAACTCATTTAGTGCCTACTATATTCAGCTATAATAAATAATAAATATTTACACAGACAAAATATATATACATAGCCAATCGGCTTTACAAGATATTTGACTAGTGTCGGTGTACCGCATCTTCAACCTTAGCTAGTATCTCATTAAGTAAGACGCATGCTTTTCAACGCCAACTTTTAAATATTAAATTACAAATAGATTTAATTATGTAAATAAGAAAGTAATGATTCAGCTCATAATTTTTCTAAAACTGATTATTATCGACAGACCTCACATTTATTTTAATCTAATCCCGATACTATAGTCTTTGAGCCTTCAGTGGAATTTTCTTATGAAGTCTCTCAAATAGGTGGACTATCTAAACTAAGTCGAATTTTTGAATCATTAGCCACTCTATCGTTTTTTTGCTAAACATTTTATCCAATAATTATTGTAGAACCTTGGACTTTTAATTAGGTTAAGCATTCCCATTTAATACTGTAGACCTGTGGATTTGAGGGAATTGCCTCATATCCATTGTCCATTGACCATCGATAAAGCTTTTTCTTGCAAAATTCATGGATTTTCTGCAAATTCTACTGATGTGTATTTTTCGGACAACTAATAAAATTCTCTGGAAAATTATCTGCAAAATTTTTCAAAACATGTAATATTTTCCGGTAAATTACGAAAAATTTTCCAGAAAATTATCAATAAAACATTTTTATTTTCTACGATACATTCTGGATTTTTCATTTAAAACGCCAAAGGTTTTAAGGAGTTGTGTAAATTCGCGCAGCACTTAGCACAAAAATTAACGACAGATTCAAATGAAAAGTCTTTCATTTTGTAGAATTATCATTAGGAAAATTTCCCGCACACCACAATTTAGATATTATGTCATTAATTTATTTTAGTTTCAAATGCGTTGAGCGATTTGCCTCTGAACTGAAATATTTTTTTCTTACTATGTTACATGGATTTTCACTCTTATGTTAACGGAGAAGAGACGCCTCAGTAGGCTGGGACAGTGCCGTAATAATATTGTTTTAAGGTAGCCGCCGCTAAATAGTCAACATTTTTGCGGTCACAACCTCAATGTCGTTTTTTACAACTTATTTTGTTACTTTTCTATTTAATCATTTATGAAACGTCGACCTATTTCAGCCATTCTTTACTTTTAAAACGCAATTTCTCGCAAACTATTCGAGCCCGTATTTAAAAAGTGGTCAATGCTTATACGTTAGGCTTAAGACCAATGGGTCCCGGGTTCGAATCCTGTCTAGGACATGGATGTATAGTGGAGGTTTTAAAATTCCGAGAAGATAGCACAGTTGGCTAGAGCGTTGTTGTGTGGCAGAACACGGCTAGTCACTATCTATCTTTCCTGAGTTCGAGTCTCAACCGCGGCATCTGGGAAATTTCGGAATGGTTGTTGTGCGTGTCTGTCTGGGTTAAGTGGTGAAATAGCGATGTCCTTAACCTCACCAGGACGTTAATATAAACAAGACGACAAAAAAATACCGTCTTAAAGAGAATTTAACGAACTTTAAAAACGATATGCTACGTGACCACCTTGCCATTTAAAATTTTAGAGATGGTTTCCATCACCTTAACCACCACGCTTAAAGGCTGACTTGGCGCAATAAAAATTACCCAATGAAAGTGTCCCCATTGAAAATAAAACGTTTTTCTGAAAAAATGGGCTTAAATGCAAAAAAACACGCCTGTTTCGTTTTTGGTGGCCTACCCTGTGCAATAAGTAAATTTCTTCATCAATATCATTCTATTATTTTTCAATTGACTGCATGACACTAAACCCAAAACAAAACCAAAAATATAGTTATACTGAAGATTGTCATAGCTTACGGTTAATTATTTATAAAACAAATAATAATTATTGTATGTAAAGGTTGAAATATAATCCTTTTGTTACGCAAAATATCTGATGTGGCCAGCACATAACTTTGTTATAATAGTATATCATCCTGATCTAAAAAAATCATTCTATTTAATTCTTCACCTCGATTAAATTTTAATAGCCTACCTTGAAATGTTTCATTCAAATTTTTAAATAATTATCAGCGTCCTTCGATACTGTCAATAATAATTTATGTCATATATTTCAATAATTTCTTCTTATTGACATTTGATATTTTTGTAACTAAATTAGACAATTGATATGTCAAACGGCTAAATTTATTCTAACCCCATTTTATGAGGTCAAATGTGTAAAAAACTTCAGTTTACATCAGCTTTATTTAAGTACATTTGATATTTTTGTAATTAAATTAGACAATTAAAATGTCAAGTGGCTAAATTTATCCTAACCCAATTTTATGAGGTCAAATGTGTAAAAAATTCAGTTTACACAGCTTTATTTAAGTACTTGGAAAGTATATTTTATTGGATTGATATAGTAGACATGATTTATAATCTTTCATCAAGAATATATTTTTTTGTAGACAAATACAAAAATGTTTGGGGATCGTGGACCTCCTTTCAGCTGGCCAATTTTGCTCATCATCGACTTTATCATTGTCTTTGGCCTTTAGAACATGTGTACCAAATTTGAAAGCTTTATCTCAAAAACTAAAGCTGCTATTGCGATACTACAGACATGCAGACAGATTTTTTCCATAAAGTTATGTCTTTTCATTATAATTCGTCGAGATTCATCCAGAAATGCAATAACAATTTTTTAATTTTTTTCCACAAATTATAGGTACCTTTTTCCTTCTTTCATTCATTATGTCTCTTCTGGTGGTGACATATTCACCAAATTTAATGTCACCAAAAATGTTGTTGAAAATCTTAATTGCCAAATTTGGGAAGTCTCCCATCAGTATTTTTTGAGCTATTGCGGCCACACACATACACATACACATCCAAACACACCCCCACACACATCAACACACCCACAGGAACCGACAGACATCATTCGGAAAATAGTTAGAATGGATTCAGGAGGATTCAAAACGTATATATCAATCAAAATCGCGAGGTCGAAAAAATCACGATACCTTAATAGTATTAAGGTAATTAATTTCATATAATTATTATTTAGCTCTGAAACTAAGTCTTTTGTTAAAATATTTTTTTTATTTTTCAGTTACATCCTTCCAAAATATTTCAAATAATGGTTTTCAAAATATCATGTAAACAAACTGATTTTTAATTTCAATTTAATTACGTTAATATTTAAGTACCATGTTCTTAGATTTATTATTAAGAATGATAAATGATTGAAATATAAAAATTTAAATAATGTATACGTTAACTATGAACGTGAGACGTTCTATGAAAATAATCGTCTCATTCTCTGCTCTTCTTCCGGACAACCAAACCATATTTGTGCTGTTGGTAATGGAGATTGCTCTGTAATAATCACCCAATCGTTATCAAATTTCCAGAAGAGTTCTCCTTTGAAAAAATATGTGGCACCTGCAAAATTAATTATTCAAATTTTATTTTGAATGTATACATTTAATTTATTAATCGAAAATGGTATCAGATTACTCTTATTATAGAATGTTATATGAAATATTTAGTTAATAAGTATAAGGCGTAAGGCAAAATAACAACAGTAAATATCTTTTGAACCTAACCGAAAATGACTCTTATAATTGGTTACTGTCAGATTCATGAATAGTTGAGGCGAAGATCAGGCTTAACTTAAATTTTAGTTCGAGTTCTTTCTGTTTTCCCTAGCAATGCATTTATTTAAAATGATATTTTTGTTTTAGTATGGTACGAATACTCCTTAAACACAACAAAAATCTGAAAATACTCAAGACAAGTAAAACCTTCAAGTAAAGTTGTGTTTTGTCATTATTTCGTCAAGTCTTACAGAGTGGTAGGACGCACAACACCGAAAAAAAATCACACAAAACAACACCTAATAGGGTAACGGTGCTAGCTGAATGATTTATTAGCATGTTCAACTTAATTACTTACCATCTTTCCAAGTAGTTGCAGCATTTAAATTTTCAGGAACACCTCTCCATCTTTCCATATGTAATGGGTACCCTGAATCCATTGTTTTTGAAGTTTCGTTATATCTCCAAAACCTATCCTTTTTGTAAAAATACGTTTTTTCTGAAAGAATCATATTCTTTGTATTACATTTCCATAATGAATAAAATGATACTTACTATTTCTTTCCCATGTTTGTACAGCATCTATATCATCTAAGTAATCAGGAAGTCCATAGGATGTTATTGGTTTTGGACTGTTTTCTCGAAAGTTGGTTCCATCGTATACCCAGAATACTTTACCTGAAACATTTTGACAGCAAAATTTTATATTATAAGTTTTAGTTAGATTGTCTAAAAAGCTAATTCAACATCAATATCTTTTAGTTTCAATCATAAAGTAAACTATGAATATTAAAACTAAACATGGTATATAGGTAAAAGGGCTTTTTCGTAAAAAACTAGAAAACTAAGACATCTACTTTATTCATCGTAAAGTGCAATTCAAATAATTGATAATTTTTGTATTTTTATGTGTGTATTAGGAAAGTTGACTATGGTTATAAGACTATTTACCTAACATTCTGTTCTGGGCTGTACTGTACCTGTGAACATTATTATCATTCCATCTGGTCTCTCATAGGCTGCATCAATTTTCCTAATACTTTTCGGAAGATCCGGAAACATTTGTGTAAGAGCTATGGGATACCCTGGCAACAGTTCTCCCTTTTCTTTATATCGCCAAACGAACTGAAAAATATTTTAAAAACATGTTAAAACAGCTCAGGTATAATCCCCACGTTTCCTGTGTTATGTTGTCTCCATAAAAGGGCTGTTGAAATTCAAAACTACCTACGTATTTTAGTATTTAATTTTAATTTAGGTTAAGTATTGCTATATTCACCATTTATGACTAGTTATTAGTTTACAAATTAATTAAACATTCAATATATCTTTGTGATTTGAAGCACACGTAATTCCACTCGAAATAAATTATTTTTCTCTTTGCCGCCTTCATGGTAAGCGAATTGTCTAGTAATAGAAAAACATACTTACCCCTTCTTTAAATACAAATAATTCATGTCTTAATGCAGCAATAGCATCAACGTATCCATCGCATATATTAGGCAAACTGGGAGAGTTAGTTTTGGGTATATTATGCTTTTTATCGTGTTTTTTATGATCATCCACATATTCATCGTCCCCTTCATATGTAACGACATGATCTGTTTTAACAGTTGTTAGTGTATTTAAGAATTCTGTAGATGTTGGGATGCTAGTTGTTGTTGGATCTAATTCACTCGATAAAGTTGAGTACTCTGTTGTAGTTGAGCTGGTCCATACTTCAGTTGAATGAATAGTAGGCGAACTTTCTGTTGTATATGGCGTGGTTTCATAATGGTCCTCAAAATTAGTGGATGGAGTGTTGTAGTCTTCTTTCAACATCCTATTTACTGATAATAATCATTTTTAGCTTTGGCTTTCGAGTTTATTATATACTTAACATATTTTATTTAAAATTGTACATATATTTTTTAGTTAATAATTCGTACGAATTACGATGAACCGATGACCATTTGCTTTTATTTACAAAACCATTTTTTACACGGATTAAAATCTGTTAGTTGCATTTATATTTTTAACAAAATTTATAATTAAAACTTAATATTTGCAATTAATTGTATTTTTGATTTATTACAAACAGCAACTCGTTTGGCACTATTTATTCTGTAATAAAAATATAGTTATTAAAAAATATGATATATAGTAACTCAAGAACAATAAGACCAAACCAGAAGTAAGAAATGATAGCAAATACAATATCAAAATGGAGAATCTGAAAATAAAACAAAGAGGACCGATCTTTCAATCTATTCATCATGTTAGCTTACTCAGACATTTTTTCAACATAGGAAACATTAAGACTAGTTTTTCGAGAAACTGACGTTTTAACATTGAAAGGCATAACATGTCAGTCAACTAAATAAAAAGATTATTAATGGTCAGAGGACGACAACATTACAAAGCAAATGAGAAATTTATCAAGGTCCAAACAATCAACAATAGGTATGTATTTAACAAGCAGAGTGATGAAAACATGCAAGCATCAAAGACAGAATTAATACAGCATGGAGAACAACAGAAATAATATAACTTTTTCCTTTTATAAAGAAAAAGAAATTTAGCTCGATATCGAGAAACGGCATATACCTACCTCAGAAAAATTATATATATGAAGTTAAACGGCTATAATTACTAAAGCGAACAGACTATTCTTACGAATATATGAATAAAATCATGAAAACAACGTACCAACGTAAGAATGAATGAAACACATATGTATGGATAATCGATATTTAGAAAATGAGATACTGGAGCAACGCGCCAAAGAAAACATGAAAACTTAGGTGTGAATATTTGAGGATTGGAAGACTAGGATTACGAATATATGTAGACTGAATGTTGAGAAGAAACTGAAATGAAAAATTAAAATATTTGATTTGAGTAAAAGGATTCAGAAATAACATATAACACGACGCAATAAAAGTGATGACGAATACGCATCAATGTAATGAATGCAATAAACAATATAGAAACGGTTTTACTCAACAAAACACAATAAGTTACACCTTTATCGTGTCACATTTTGCGGAATGGGACACATAGATACAGAACAGATATTTACATAAACAGTACTGCACGAAAAATCGGGAAGGCCCAAACACCACTAGATTATACCAACATAAAAGTGGTAGTTTTATGTTGGTATAATCTAGTGTACAGATAATTTGTCATTTTTTCACAGTTAGATGTAAGTAACAAATAATAACGTTCAGTTTACTCTGTTATGCCGATAATAATTTATATTCCTCGCTAATCAGCTTTATATGATGCGCATACAGTGTCGGTACTCAGTACACAAAGAAACGTCGTTTATTCTGACAAATAAGTCATAAATTATGAAGACATTTTTAAACTTCTTTCATATAGTCCCGATATGAAAGAAGTTTAAAAATGTCTTCATAATTTTTTTTAGTAAAGCTGTAGATGACCGGTTGTAGGCGTGAGTGTGAGAAAATCTTTCTCATTCTATACATGTGTAACGGAAGTATGACATGTCATCCCTTGAACGATCTTCCATATTTCCTATCGCTCAAGATACCTGTTGACTCAAAATGGTATAAAATTTGTACTTTAATGGCGTTTTCCATTAGGTTTGAAAGTATTTAGAGCAGTGCATTGAATACCTTTAGGTTTATTTATTTAAAATATAATGACGTGATTTTCCACAAAATACCGAAAACCTCATTACTGCATGCGACATGCGATTTGTCAACGAAGTTGGCATCATCTGGAGATGATTAAAACTAATTGTGCTAACAATGTATTCTATTTCAGTTCACTGAGCCATAACAATAGGTTGAGAAATTTGAAATCTCTTTAAATTTACATTTCCTAATTATATTATTTTATCAACTAAACTTACAGAATATCCATTACTCACAGCTATATCTTTAGCCAATGTCTTTTCATGTTCAGACCTCTCCTTACTGAGAGAGAAGGTAATAGGTAATGAACTACGAAAGTAAAACTTGCCATTTTATGTTGAGTACAATGATGATAGTCCTTAAGTACTAGTATATTTTCTGTGTATGTAAAATTCTAACTTATTTTTAATATTTCTAATTATTAATTCATCTGAAGTACAGGTTTTCAATTTCATATGTGGTTTTAACAGACGTGAAACGATTGTTTAATTTAAAAACAAAGTTGTCAATGTCCGTGACTTGTATCAAACACTGCAAAAATATCATCCACATGCCTAAGCCAAACTCTGGGGAAATACTCGAATTCTTCTTTTGCTTCTGCTTAGAATCTGTTTAAGAAGAGACTGGTAATGAATGGTGACATAGAAGTACTCATTGCTGTTCCTTTATGTTGTTCGAAGAAGTTGATATTGAATCGAAAACAATTCTGTGTAAAAATAGTATAAATAGTGACAGAGAGCCCATATAGTCCTATTGGTTAACGAGTTACGGTGCACTGAACCGTAACAAAACTTTATGTATAAATGGATACATTGGTAACATAAGGTTAGTTGTAATAATCTCCAGATTATGTTCCAACTCACTTCAGGG
Organism: Rhamnusium bicolor; assembly: GCA_029963845.1. NCBI lineage: Eukaryota > Metazoa > Arthropoda > Insecta > Coleoptera > Cerambycidae > Rhamnusium > Rhamnusium bicolor. Next base: position 240,157 of record JANEYF010003248.1, on the reverse strand, counting down.
TTAAAATTAGTGATGAGGACTATCGAATAATTTGATCTATTAAATAATTACTTAAGAATGATTCCAATTGTTGAATGAATTCATTCAACTAGAATTTTTCTAAAAAACATCATCTGAATGATGTTGTTAACTTGCTAATTAATGCTGCTGAGTTTCACCTCTCATAAAAAATGGGTCTTTAGAATCAGAACCAACACCTTGTATCAGTCACATGTCATCATCAGTTAGTTGGTAGTTACATTTTGCTTATTTTGTTGTTTTGTTTACACTGTTTATCGTATCAGATAATAAAATGTGTCTCTTATGCATGAATAAAATACCATCTCCGTCTATGCATATTCATAACCTCCATTCTTAAATCCAACATTTTTTAAATTCATTCATTCGTAATTCAACTATCGAAATATTCGAATAAGTACCAACTGTCGAATTATCGATAGTTCCCAACACTAATTAAAATACTTACTATATAATTTATACATCCCCAAGATATCATCATAATCTAATTGAGATGATGAGGTAGAATCAGAATCTTTGTAATAAGGGAACATTACTGAATTAGGTACAGGAGAATGTGCTAGACCTAAAGAATGACCGAGTTCATGTAAAGCCACTGCATAAAAGTCAGTTCCATCTTCAGATGCGTTCTCATTTTTGTCCATCCAATTTTCGTCATCATCAAAGTGGATGTCTCCTCCAAGATCGGAGCCTTCATATGGAAAAAATGCATGAGCTAAAATGTTTCCACTTCCATCGAATGGAAATCTAAAATACATAATATGAGAAAAGACATGTTATTTCACTTATCTTATTATACTGCATGTACTTCAGACTCTTTGAGAGTTAGACAATTTTTTAGTAGAGAATTGGAATAAAAAAAAAATAATAATAAAACATCTATGCATCTATGCACTCAGGATTGGCGCAAATATATAATACCAAATATGCTAATAAACTATTAAGTAAGTTTGTAGTAGAATACAGCGATAGTAACAGCAAATATAAAGTATAACCTGGTAAACAGGATAGTTAAAAAATTATTTGGTATTGGACTGGTTTCAACCCAGAAGAAAATATTTACTTTGCAAATGTTTTCGGTTAATTTCATACACATTTAACAAAAGTACCACTCATTTCATAATATCACTCGAGTTTTTTTGTGTGGCAATGTGTGAAGTACCTTTGCCAAGTCCAAAAATATTCCAATACACTTATTATTATAATTAATATGGTTTGCTATTTTATTTGTAACTTGATATTATAGCATTGCAAGCACTTGACCCATTTAATAATCCATACAGATTTCTTGACATAATTATTTTTCCTTTAAAAACCTGATTAATCTTATCATTTAGGCATTTTCAAAAACTTTGGTAATATTGTTTACTAGACTAATTATTGCCTTAGAATTGTCTATGTTCGGTTTAATACCCGCTTCACAAACTGAAGCAACATTTGTATGTTTATAATAATTAGTAACAATTCCAGTCTTGGATATTAAATTAATATGAACAAGTGGTTTATATTTTCAGCAAATATACCATTGATTTCAGGAGAGCTTTTGTCTTTTAGAGAGTCGCTATGTTTAACAGAACAGGTTTCAAAAACCTGGACGAAGTATTATTATAATTATTAATTGTAGACTTATTTAAAAGATGTACAATGTTATTATCCAGTTTTACGCTAATAAAATATTTGTTACAATTACAATTATAATCAATTCTTGTATTACCATTTAAAAATGGTTCAGTATTTCTATAAAAGTTTTCATATATGATTTCATTTAAGGTTCAATTATAATTTTGGAGATTTTTTAATATTAGTTTCATTATTAAGTTATTTTTAAGAACAAAAACTAAAAGATTATAGTTGCCTTACGTAACTGTTATTAGTATAATAATTATATATTTTCATAAAAAAATTATCAAAACTATTGCAAATATACAGGTAACTATAATAAATAAAGTAAAATTTATGTTCATTCAGGCTGTTGTAGATTAATTGAATTATGAAATATTAGATGTAACTTAAGAGAGTCGCACTAGATAATATTGTTAAACAATGCGTTTTTCTCTGTGATTAATTTCTACACTTCATCATCAGCATTTAGTGGTACTTACGAATCACCGTGATATCCTCTTCCAAATGCAACAATGATATCCGCATCCGGACTTGGAGTACGATGAAAATTCAGCCTACCATATCCTCCCCATGTATCCAAAGCTTTTTGAATATTCTTTACAACAGTATGTTCACTCAGCTTGGGTGACCAGTTGGCTATGCTAGAAAGTATGGGTAAGTTATAAGTATCTATTTAAGACATAACAAAAATCATCTAATAGTATTTATTACTGTTAATATATATATCTCATATAAGCTACTAATAGGAATGAACCAAAAACACTACTTAATTATTTCGGATTTATCCAGTATTTTTCTGTTATTTAAATTAAATTATTTAAATACCTACATAGATTAATTATACATAGATATTCCATCCCATACTAAAATTTATCGCTCTAAAATCTGGACCCCAAAATTTTATATCGTTGTGAGCAGTGACTGTTTAGGATATCATTAGTTTAGAAACTGTAAATATATTATAATAGACCATTTGTATTTATTTGCTGTCAAAATTGACGTTGTTCGTGTCGATTTAAAAATTTCGGATTCAGGGATATGGAGCGATAAATATTGAAATAAGGACGGACTATCTATGTATATTTAATCTATATTATATATAACAAAAATGTTAAAGATATTCTTATCGTTGCTCAAAAACGATAAAGAATCTATAAAATAAAATAAAAATTCATTATAGGCCAGGCGACAGGTCGAAAAAAAAAAGCCTCAATAAGGAAATAATTAGTGGAAAGCTGAAAATTGCTTTAATCGCTTTATTTAGACCCAGATATTACTCTCCCAAGTTTTCCCCCTCGAGCGAAGTCGGCGTTGGCCCTTCTGGCCCCTTTGAAGGTACCGTTTTTCGGTTTTTTGCAAATATCTCCCAAACCATCAACTTTATCAACAAAATACCTATTATAAAAAATAATCTAGAGTAAATTTGCCACAAAAATGTTTACCATTTGTCTCTAAAGTGAGCCGTTACGATGCTACGACCATTCAAAGTGATTCTTGAGGAAAAGTTATCGAAATCATATGCCATATCAAAGTTTCTACATGTTATAAATATTTGTCAGCATTCCAGGTGCACAAGCTGTTAACTTGTTACAAGTATAACAACTTTTCAATGTAAACAGATGTGGCAAAGTACCTACGATTAGTATTAATATTGACTAGTATTGACATAAAATCACTCTTTTCCACACCACCTGGCGGTAGAGTAAATGGCGCGTTTTTTTGTAAGTGGTGTCCCCAGGAGGCCTAATCCACTGTTCAAATGTCAAAGTTAGTCGACCAGGTGGCCTTGTCGATGTGGAAGAACTCTTGAAGAATGTTTTCGCGCAAGAGCCGTGATATCGATCCTCTGCAGCGACAAAATCATTTACATGTGCAATTCTCCTAGTAACAGCCTTGGCCCATGCATCATCACGCTTACCAGCTGTCTCTACCAGTGTTGAAATGGAGTGTTTCCACGCGATGAACAGTATCGCGACTGTCAATGGGTTTTTTAATAACACTTTTTAAAAATTCCTCGGATGCATTTTTGCCGCACAAAATACAATTAACCTTGAAGTCGAACTGTTCATACGATCGCGAGCTTCGGTCCGTTGTTGCCCTTTCCCAATATTTTATTGCCGCGGCAATATTTTTGTCTTTGGTATACGATTTTTAGCACTTAACATGAACCGTAACATTCTGCAATCCTTGTAATTGCACATGTCTATTATCACGTCTTTTCACACTACTTTCACATAAGGTTCTTAATCCTCTCTCCTTCACTATAATAGTGTCTCCATCTTCTAAACCTTTTTCACAAATAAAACAAACGGTTGGATTACCAGCCGCGGCCATTGCCGCACTTTCTCAAACTACAATCTTGATTGATTATTTTGTCCGTAAACACGTATACACTCAACCAGATCGTTCATGACACTGCTGTGGTATGGGAGCAGCGTTGCCAGCTGTATGGGAGGCCGAGCGCGGCAAGCCAGCTGCATCTGCAGGTGTTACTATCCCCACGTACACAGTGTTGCCAGCGCCCCCGGTGAGAAAGTAATGAAGTCTACTTGTAAAATGTACTGAATCTGAACTGAATGTACTTATAACATGTAGAAACTTTGATATGGCATATGATTTAGATAACTTTTCCGCAAGAATCAAAAAGGGTTCCACTTTGAATGGTCGCAGCATCGTAACGGTTCGCTTTAGAGACAAACGGTAAAGAACATTTTTGTAGCAAATTTACTCTAAATTATTTTTTTTAATAGGTATTTTGTTGGTAAAGTTGATGGTTTGGGAGATATTTGTAAAAAACCGAAAAATGGTACCTTCTTAGGGCCAGAAGGGCCAACGCCGACTTCGCTCGAGGGGGAAAACTTGGGAGAGTAATATCTGGGTCCAAATAAAGCGATTAAAGCAATTTCCAGCTTTCTACTAATTATTTCCTTATTGAACTATCTGTCGCCTGGCCTATAATTTATAGGGAAAGATTAAAAAAAACAGCAAAATCTGTCTATATAAACAATTTTTTGAACCCTTTCTCGTTCATAATTAACATTGCAAATATTTTAATATTGGTGTTCTAGTTCAATATTGAAATATTGAATGATTAAACCATCGTTTCTATTTTCAGATATACCTACCTACATGTTAATTTTCAAAAAAGTGTAATTTTTGTTTACGTTTGATTTTTTTGCAAGATGGGTTCTCACTGGAAGCCCTCTTTTTTCCAATTGATGGAAAATTAATAACTTACCATATTTATGTTTACTTACAAGTATGTTATATTTCTCTTTTCCCATCCTTCCGATCCTAATACAAATCTTCTTAGACGCTTTACGTCTAATTACATCTGGTACTCCACAACGCCGAGATGTCATCAACTAATTAAAAAATTAATTATTAATAATATAAAAGAAAAACAACATTAAAGGCTAATTTATACATTGCTATTTTATACTGAAATTATTAAACTATGTTGCCTAACTTTTAAAGTTACACGACAAATATTACAAAGTTAGTTTTGAAAATGTCAATCTTAAAAAAACCGCCTTTTTGGGCATACCTTGTATATCAATGGTGTAGTACAGTAGCCATGTTACTGGTTTTGTAGTAACATTATAGGATTAACAAAGAAAAATTTGATAAAATCGTCCTAATAATAACGGAATTGTACGTGGATTATATGGAAATATGACCTGTTTTTTCCTTGGTGCGAGCAGTGTATCCATTCCAGGGCCGGACTCATACTATATTGTTACTTGATTGTTTCCAAATATTTATAAAACACAATCATAGTTGTCATAAATGTATTATAAGCTTTATGTAAATTAGTCCAATAACAGTTATGTACCTAGGTCAATCAATGTTTTATTTTTATTTATATATGAAGCCATTTATATTTTATATATGACAGTGATTTGTTTTAATCCTGTGTACATAAAATGGGTGTAGTTTCACTTTGATTGTTATTACGAAATAAAATGGAATCCACACATATTTTGCAGCATTGAAAATTGTAAATATGTACATTTGCTGGAGGAAGGGGTGAAATTAAACTGACAGAGGAATTTTTACTGTAAACTTACATAAAATACCTATACGAAACAAAGGGCTCTCCGAAATATTAAAATTGTAATAATAATTTAATTAATGGAAACAAAATTTGTTTTTTCTCCACAATTTCAAGGTGTACAATAGATAGTAGGGTCATCAACACTGCTTAAAATATCAATTCTTCAATTAAATGCGATTTTAGGGAATCATTTATGAGACATTTTAAAGATATACTTTTCGTTATGAAAGTATACGCCATGAAGCTCAGATCAGAAACAGGCGGCGACATCGGACGTCGGAATATATAGCTGTAGGCCTAGCATAGATCACAGAGTTAGTTATTTCCTAACCTAAATACTTTTAGCGAGGTAGAGTTGGTCAAAAATATATCAAGAGAATTCAGAATTATTAATTATTGTTATGTCCGAAATCGATATAATTTAGTAATAATTTATAATGTTGTGATCTTTATTTAAATGTAGGCATGTAGAAATATTTGGGTGTAAAAAAAATGAATAGCAGCACTGCATTAATGTCGTGTCATTAAAGAGAGAAGGGTGAATGAGTTTGTTTTTAAATATCTTTGGTGTTCTACGCAAACAATTTTGCTAAATAAATCATTCTTGTTATTAAACAAGATGTGTTAATCGACCGCTTTAATAATAATTCAAATTAAAGGTGCATATAGTCGAGTGGAATCTGAGATACCACTTCTACATTTTTTTAACACTAATTACATAGTTCTTCCCGTAAACTTATACGTATATAGGAACTGGTGCAACATAAATAAATGAACAACTCTTGGGGTTCAAGAGGGTTTGAGCATTCTTAGGTAATCGCAGCTCAGGCAAGTTTGATCTTAAAATTTGCATTGTCATTGACTGCAAAACGACTTGGTACAGATGTATTTGCCTATATTCTTAAATCATTCTGCAATATAATATTAAGTTATGTTCAACAATATATGTTCGGTAACACATTTTGTAAGAGATTTGTTAAGTACTTAGGATTATTTAATTTAAAAAAAATTGTATCTCTGCTATAATCAAGTGGTTCAAGTTCATTACAAACAGTGTGTAGAGAGGAATTATTTCAGCTGTATCACTGGAGGCTTCAGTAATACTACCAGTGTCATATCTATACATGAAATTGTTTTTTTTTTATTGACAACGATAGCCTCAACTCGTTCAATAGCGTCAAAAATTCTTCTGCGTTTTTATCCATGGGATAAATCTAAATATCTATTTCTATGTATAGTTATGATAAAACACCAATATTTGCAAGACATCACAATTTTTGTAAATGATACAAACTTGTTACATTTTACGTAATATTAACAGAACCTCTCAGTATGCACCTAATATGTAACCCATTATTTAGCACTGATAACATAAATTAACATAAATATTATAAATTTGTGTTTCATATGATTTATAAAATACTATTTTATCAATATTACGTAAATGTTGTTTCACTTATATGACTCTTACGTAACAAGGAAGAAATATTACCACATAATGAACATGTTAAAAATATGGAGCACAAATACGAAAGTAGGACAACATTTTGTTATAACACAAAGTTCTTCTTTAAATCTCATCTAGTTATATAACTACTACAAGTTTAGTTGATTGGGTTATGATTTAAAAAAAATTATAAACACTTTTTTACTTGTCTAATTTTCACTTTATTTGTTATTTTACAACTAGTTTCATCCCATTCGGACATTTTCAAGTAAACTTGAAAATGTCCGAATGGGATGAAACTAGTTGTAAAATAACAAATAAAGTGAAAATTAGACAAGTAAAAAAGTGTTTATAATTTTTTTTAAATCAAAATGGATTTTCACAAAGTAACTTCATCTTCAATCAACTTTTTGATTGGGTTATGATGTGTGCACATTGATAACAAAAATATACAGAGCAAGCCCAGCCCATATCCAGTTTTAACAAAGAACAAGCTAGTCGGGTGACCATTTAGACCAAAAATTATATAAAGTCAATGTTTTGTTTACCCGAGTGTGCAAATTATTGTATTAATGTATCGGTCGAACTATCGGTACCAAAGATAAAAGGCTAAGATTCTGCTCTTTTTTATGCCCGACAAAAAAATCACTTTATTATCTCTTCATTTGCGTGATTGTAATTATGTGCGTCAAATTGTATTTTTGCCTTGGTCGGAGGCCAAGGATTCCCATGCTAGCTATGGACCTACTGAAATTTTTCTTGGTTTCTAGCCTGGGCAGTTCGACCCTGAGCGTATATATAAATCTTACAATAACTATTTAGATCCAAAATAGCCCTAACAACTTCATTTGTTAAAAAACTAACAATAATATACTATGTATTTACGTTTACCTTGAGTGTTGCATTATCAATTTGTCCAGTTTCTTCAATAGCTCCAAACTTTTGTACTGATTTAATTATTTCTGAGATACCATTTTCTGTGTACAAAGCCTCAGAATCACCATCATCTTCTTCTATGTATCCAAATTTTTTCATGAAATCCAACTAAATCAGAGACAAACCGCAAGTTACAATGTAACAATTAAATATGCAGAAATTTCAATTTAGTATTGAACAGCAATAAGTAGTATCTATAGCAAACGGCATTGAACAAAAATAAATTTAGAACATTTCAGCTTGCAAAAACATTATCACAAAATATTTTTTATTTGTATTCCGATATATACATAAACTTTAAGAATGAAATAAAAAGTAATTCCGATTTCGTTCGTTTTGTATATACATATTTTTAACAAAAAGATGTGTATTTTCGAGTATTTGCTCACTTGTTTTAATAAAATATTAAGGTCTGTATTTATCTATAATTATTCATTATGTATCTCAAAAATTGACTCTAAGATAAAAATAGAATTATTTTCAATTAATATTATAGTATAGTGTCCCAATAAACCAAAAAACTCTACAAGAAGTGCTAAAAAGGTTTCTTAAAGACGTAAAACGTCTTATGAGAAGTCTTATGCGAATATTATCAACTTCACTGAGAATTACGAATGTCAGCCACAAACAACATCTTAAATATGTTCTGTAGCAGTAACAATTTATGTTTAAAATGTAAAGTGTATAAACTATGCAATGCATTTCTTGATAATCTGTTCGCTACCTGGAGCTGCCGACGGCATGGTTTTAATTCTCATGCACTATGCAACGTGATATAATACTTATACAAAGTGTAGGGGTCGCAGGCTTTCACACTTTACTTCCTTTAATATTGTGATATTTCAATAGATTTTAAGAGCATTGTTCATGGTAAATTAAGGACATTGTATGCCGAAAAAACAAGAGCGCCCCAAAAGTTTTAGGAAAAGAAATTCTAACTTTTCTCTTGGATACACAAATTTGAGTGATTTAATCTGTCAACATACAAGTGATTACTTTATTAGTGGTTTAAACTACAAGTAGTATAATTAGATTGACCAGAATTTCCCAAATTCATATTTTTATTCACTTTATTTTTGCCAGCATCACAATGGCGGCGACAGTAAGTATATGTCTGTTTCTTACACAAAGTTGGTCGCCATTATAAAAAAATAGATGTACGCTATACCTATATGAAACATGTTATTTATAGGAGTTAAAGGGATATTTGTCTAGAGTATTTATAAAAGTGTTGACAAATACTAAACGAACTTACATAAAGAAGTTTTACTGAATTTAAATAATATATCAATAATGCGATATGTATAAGTACTACAGAAATCATACATTTAATAAGAGTATAAAGATAACTACCAACTATCTATATTAATCTATGAACAAGACTTCTAACTGACTAAGTTAGTTAAATAAGCTTCTTGGAGAGGTATCTTAGTAGTTACGTCTGTAGCAGTTTTCTATACATCTGTTAGCTTAAAATAATGCTTTGCAGAAGATTTATATACTTTGCATTAATAATTCACATTTCAGCTGTATTTTAGAACCCTCCAGGATGTCTGTAACTTGATAGGTTTACTGGGGTGTATGTGCATCGTAATTGCAATATGTGCTGAATTTGTAACCACTCTAAAGAATATGCTAAATACATATTACACATTTTGAATGGTTTAAATGCTGCTGAGAAAATCCCGGTGAGTTCGATATCGACTCTGCTTCATTACAGTTTCTCGACATAACATATCTAGGACGGTGGAGCCCAACAGGATGGCCTGCTTGACCGCTGGATTTAACTCCATTTCATTTCTTTTATGGGAAACTTGCAATAAAGTGGGATAAGAGACTGTCACCAGGCTTTTTTATTATCAGAAGGTCCAGGGAGCAAATTTTGAACATTTTTTTAAATTCACAAATTATGTAAAATTTAGTAAGTTTAGTAATTCAGTAAACCTTTTCGATATTTTAAAACTTATCGATAAAAATATTTGAAAATCGTGAATTATACTAACCTCAATAAGACTTTTAGAATTAAGACTCATTCGACCGCCCTACCCCGAGTAATTTAAAATTGACATGACTGAGGGAAAATGATGGTTGATTATTGAGAGGAATTCGATGATTAAGTATCACCATGTAAAATGTCATGTACTCGTAATAGTACCTAATTTCATAAGATTCAAAAAATTAAAAATATACTTACCATCTTTATGACTGTTTGACAATTAATTGTAGTATTGAAACAGTCTTATTATACTCACTCCAACGTTATTTTTGCTTAATTGTTGCTGGTAGAAACGTATTAAAATTTAAAAAAGCGGATTTTACTTGGATAAAAGAAAAATATTGGTTGGCTGCAAATTACCAATCATACTATAGTTGGAGTCAAATTAAAATTTACTTACCCATCCTTTGGCATTATAGGAAACATCGTTTTCATCGAATCTAAATTTCACATTTCGCTCCATATTATAATCTGTTCAATCTTTGTCAGAAGTAACAAAAAGAATATTTTTTTAATCAATTTTATAAATGTTTTTACAGATTACAGTTATAAATATGTCAGAGCCAACTTTGATGGAATTATTATCGTTTACATGTCTTGTTAGCTATGAAAATAGAAGATATGAAAACCCCTTAAATAATATGAAGCATTATTTTTTCTCAAGGAGTGCCTGTTATTTATTCATAGCAAATCATAAACAATATTTTTAATAACAAATAAAGGCGTAATAAAAATTAAAATATCAATAAATTTCAATAAAGAGGGTAAGAATTTACAAATACTGACAAATAGTAATAGAAACCAAAAGTAATACCTACCTAGATATAAAAGGTACAAAACGTAATCCTGGAACTAAATTATTTAACTGAAAATTAAATAGCTTCAGACAGCGTAAAGTAGTCTGCTGAGGGAGGGTTATGTAAATAAGAAGAAATGTGTCTTCACAATCGACACAGGAGCTACGTCATCAATAGTACGGCCAGGATTCATAACGGGTTTCCAAGTAAATAAAGGACAAAATGGATTGCATTCGGACAGCTACGGCAGATAAAGTAGCGATTCATGGGGAAGTCGACATATAGCTGCAGAGTTTGCGTTTATATTTAAAACATCAAATTATAGTAGTCGACATTACAGATGACTTCATTTTGGGATAAGAAGTTATGGAAAAGTATGGATTTGTACTTGACGCGGGAGAACGAGTTCTCAGGATTGAAAATGAAGAAATTATTCTTTCAATGGCAGATTAAAAATTCCATAATATTAGGCTACTAACTTCGAAGACAGTAAAAATTCCTGCACACATAGAGAAAGTAATTGAAGCAGTCCTGGAGAAAAATTCTGTGGGATACCGCTTTGGCTTCGTCGATAAGGTTGATTCAATTAAAATGACAGACAATGTGATCCTTGCAAGGACTTTAACACAAACTACAGACAAGATACCGATTAGAGTGGTTAACCTAAATTCCCACTCAGTGATGTTCAAAGGGGGCGAAGCAATTGGCACCTACGAATCAATCACATGAATTGCGAGATGTGAAGAAGAAGTCGTTGGAGCTTCGTCTATGGATATGGACCAAGAAGTTGTCAAGATGTTAATTGCCCAGTTGGAACATTTAACTCCAGATGAACATAGGGAAGCTTTAAAATGTTTGAAGAAAGAAAGTACGGTAGTTGCAAAGGACACAGAAGCTCTTACAAAGACCAACATAGTCAACATCAGATAAATACTGGTGAATCACCTACTATTCGTCAATCACCTAGGTGACTCCCATTAGCAAAACAAGAAGAGGCTTCTGCAATGATACAAGAGATGCTTAAAATTATTGAGGATTCAACCAGCTCTTGGTCGTCGTCAGTAGTTTTCGTTGCTAATAAGGATGGAACTTTAAGATTCTGTGTCGACTAAAGGAAGCTAATTGACACAGAAGACACAAGAAAAGACAGTTATCCGTTACCCCGTATTGATGAGACACTTAGTACGCTGGCAGGTTCACAATGGTTTTCCACTCTAGATCTTCAAAACGGATATAGGCTAATAGGGCTTCATCCAAATGACAAAGACAAGAAATCCTTTTCGACAGGGAGTGGCCTTTACCAATTGACTGTGATGCATTTCGGCCTGTGCAATGCGTCAGCGACTTTTGAAAGACTAATGTAACTAGTACTACGAGGACTAACCTGGAAAACATGCCTAGTTTATCTCGATGATGTGATGGTTATGGAACGGGATTTTAAGGAGCATTTGAAGAACCTTCAAGAAGAATCAAAAATGCACACCTGAAGTTAAACCCCAAAAAGTGACTAATGTTTCAGCAAGAGGTCAAATTCCTTGGACATGTCGTGTCCTCTGAGGTAATAAGAACGGAACCAGAAGTACGAAGTATGAAGTACGAAGCTTCCTTGACCTATGCACTTACTACAGACGATTGTGGAACAATTTACTGGTATTGCGAAGCCGTTACACCGACTCACAGAAGAGAAAGTTCAGTACCAATGGACACAAGAGTGCGAAACATCATTTAGAATACTAAAATCAGCATTATGTTCAAGTCCAGTTCTTTCATACCCACAACAGAAAGGTCTCCACGTTATTAGACACGGATGCCAGTAATTCTGGACTTGAATGTGTTCTTTCTCAAATTCAAAACGGACAGGAAAAGTAATTGAGTACTTCAACAAGACGTTGTCCAAGCCAGAACGTACCTATTGTGTAACACGGAAGCTATTGTCAAATATATAGATCATTTTCACAAGTACCTATATGGACAACATTTTAAAGTTCGGACCGACCATGCTGCATTGAAGTGGTTATTGCAGTTGAAAACCCCAGAAAGCCAACTAGCTCGCTGGATAGAAAAACTGCAGCAGTATGGTTTTAAAATAGCACATCTTCCAGGGAAATCCATAGAAATGCAAATGCCCTCTCCAGGAGACCATGTCAGGAAGACTGCAAGCACTGCTACAAGGTGGAAAAACAAGAGATAATAATTGTAAACACTGTTAACATTGATGTTCCTGATGATTGGATAAAAGAAACATTAAGAGAAGCAGTTAAAAGATAAAGAAACTGGTCCTATTCTGGAATGGAAAGAAAGAGAAGGACGACCCGACTGGAGGGACATTTCAGACCAGGCAGTGGTGCTGAAGGCTTTGTAGGTACAATGGGATTCCCTTAGAGTAAGGGATGGACTGTTGAAAAGAGGTTGGGAAAGTCCAGATGGGAAGGAAATTACTTTGAGATTGGTAATCCTCAGGTTTCGCATACCAAAAGTACTCCAGGAAGTGCATAATGGAACGTCTGGCGGACATTTTGGCATTAACAAGACTCTGACAAAAGTACGTGAAAGATTCTACTGAGTGAACAGTCGCCAAGATGTGGAGGCTTGGTGCTGCAAATGTGTAGTTTGTAGTAGGGGGCCACGGACAAGAAGTAAGGGCCAAATGGAACAATATAATGTCGGGGCTCCTTTAGAGAGAATTGCACTATTTTAGTGTGGCGTGAAGCTTATGCCATACCAAACTAAGAAACAGCCACTGTAGTCCAAGTTCTGGTAGATAATCTTATATGTCGATTTGGCGTGTATCTAGAGTTGCATTCGAACCTAGGAAGAAAATTCGAATCAGGGGGTATTTCAGAAGATCTGTCGCTTACTGGGAGTTCATAAGATAAAGACAACGGCACTACATTCACAACCAGATGGAATGACGGAGAGATATAAAAATACTATGGAGGAGCACCTATCCAAAGTGGTTGAAAAACATCAGAGAGATTGGGACCGTCACTTACCTCTTTTCCTCATGGCATACAGAGCCTCCATTCATGAAACAACAAAACAGACGCCGGCTTGCGTGATGTTTAGACGTGAGATTAGACTGCCATGTGACTTCTTGTTTGGTACACCAGATGAGGAGCGACTTTCCATAAATGACAACGTCGATGAAGTTGGTGAACTGCTGAGGAATATCCATGAGCTTTGACGAGACCGAATTGCCATAGTAAGTGACCGCATGAAGGCTCTTTATGATCTTAAGGCAAATTCAGGAGGATTTCAGGTGGGATATATGGTTTGGCTATATAACCCACAACGAAAGAAAGGCCGAAGCTTCATCCCCTCGGGAAAGACACTGTCGTCACCAGAATAAACGACGTCGTATACAAAATTCAGCAAAGTTCAAAATCAAAAATGAAGGTGGTGCATATAGAGAGACTAGCCAAGTATGCAGGGAATATGAAGTGCCTGATCGGGACGTTCAGGCGTAAGGAGGGGACAGTATTACGCCACTGGACTGTGTAGACTGGTGAGATGAGACTGGAATTGTACGAGAATGGCCGGGAATGTTCTGGAATATTCTCGAATGGATGTGAATGGATGTGTAAATAAGATGCACGGTTGGCCGAGACTCAGTCTTAAGTTAAAAGTGAACGAGTAAAGAAGAAATAAGGTACAGACTTAAAAGTGTTTAATTGTGATTATAGTTAAGACAGTCATTAATCTATTGTTGTTAATATATTAAATAGTTGAAGTTAAAGTAGTGACTAAGTGTTACCTGGACTTTCAATCAACGAATCCATGAGTATAGGTGTTTATGGAGATAGCAGACACGTAACAATATTATAGATGTCTTGAGTAAACTAATGAGTAATAGGCTGTAAGTAAGCCGTGTTTGTTTATTTCCTCTTTAAGATTTATTAAGGGTCAGTTGTACCAACATGGGTAAAACAAAGTTCAGCTGAACTCGGTTCAGGATCTAAGGGTACCATTCTTGAAACAATCGTAACCTTAAATTTAAAATCCAGTTCAGCTCAACTTTGGCTGAACCACATTCGTATAACTGGCCCTAAGGCGCATACTTTTAGCCACTTTTGAACATAGATTGTCTATATGACTAGAGAAACCAAGTGTTGAATCTAGAATAGTTCCTAGAAATTTTGTATCGTTACTGGTTTCTGCACAGTTTAAAGTAGAAACTGATTTGAGTAATGAACTATGAAAAGAGACAGCAACTGTCTTTTCCTAGTGTTAAATATAAGCGAATTTTTCTGACACCAGTTCTCAAACTGATTAATTATAAGTGCCTTCGATTCTAACTCCTGCGCACTTTTACCATTTATGACCACCAAAGTATCGTCAGCGTACATAAAAATAGCTTCGTGTCAAAAATGCCGGTAAGTCAATTATAAATATTAAAAAGCAACTGACCAATAATCGACCCTCCCCCACACCGATATCCATACCTATCAAGTATTTTTCAATTTTCTAGATACGACATTATCCACTTTAATATATTGCCTCTGATTCACAGATAAATTAAAAGATTTTTACCAAATAAATATGCGCGACGGCCACAGGAAGAATTTCCATTTATTTGGTAAAAATATTTTACTAGTGGGCAATCGCAATTTAAGCCTAATCACTACTCTTTTTATGATGTAAATAATCAAGAAAATGTGTCAGTTACTTTATTTATTTTTCAATTAAATATAGTGAGAGGATTACGACACTTACCTTTTATCTAGGTATTACTTTAATATTTATTACTATTTGTCAGCATTTGAAACTTCTCATCTCTCTTCTCTCCTTTGGAAGTTTTTGGTATTTTAATATTTATTACTTATATGCCTTATTTGTAATGATCACTGATTTGGAGCATTTTTCCAATTTATTATATTGCGATCGACATTGGTAGATGGTGTAACCACTAAATCGTTAGTACTCTACTATCACATGCACAGAGATTTACAGATTTATGATTTTGAGATCCTCCTTGTTAACGCTGCAATATATCTACTTCGGAATGATCTTACTACTTCCTGGGGCAGTGTGAAGCGTTCGGGCGCTTTTCGGTAGTGACGCGATTCTAAGGTAGGAGATGAGCTTCCTCGCACTAAGTGAGATTCTGACCTTCATTAGAAGATCGGAAAGAAGAGTAGTACATGGCTGAGGGGACAGCTGTGGGTTGGTAAAAAGGGCTTGTCTGCGGCCTACTTGCCAGGCGTTAGCGTATCATTACCATACCTATTTCGCACTGACAAAGGCAGTAACGAAAAACCGCTCTGTGAATAGTATACGTGACGGCCTCAAGAAGAATTTCCATTTATTTGGTAAACATTTTTGATTAGTGGGCAATCGCAATTTAAGCTTAATCACTGCTCTTTATATGATATAAATCATCAAGAAAGTGTGTGTGCTACTTCATTTAATTTCCAATTAAATATAGTGAAAGGATTACGATTTTTTGTACCTTTTATTTGGGTGTTACTTTTGATATTTATTTATTTGTCGGTACTTTTATTATTTGAGTCTTCTGAAATTGCTTAGTTACTTCACTTTACAGAGTAATATTTATTCCGCATTGTGATGCGGCAATTACAACGAAGTTTTGTTTCACAAAATACATTAGGTCTCAAAATTTGGATTTTGTTAGGTATTAAAACTAAATTATCATTTGTGGTAAATTAAAACAACCATGTATTGCATATTTCCTAATAAGTCTGACCACAAACTTTTGATTTCAGCTGAAAATCATAGATTGATCAGTATTAAAAACCACTGTTACAAATACGGAAAATTTCGTTTTTTCAGCAAAAAAATTATCGCGCTCTAATAATATTAGAGTACCGCTGTTTTGATTTTAATTTATTTAACCAGCACAAGCGTTATATACAATATAACGTATAGTGAATTTCAAAAATTGTTTTCTTTATGTAGCTTTTAACGCTCTTTTAAAGGGTTAAACATTTTAACCTAATTAAAATAGTAGCCTATTGTGATCAAAAATAAAGCGAAAAAATTGAAAAAAATACATTAGGATTTTTTTTTTCGAAAAAGTCTATTGGGAAAAGTTGTTCGGAATCATCTTAATAATTTGGTATTGTTAATAAAATCATGGCAATCGTACCACAGTATAGATGTAAAAAAAAATTCGATTTAGTTCTTCACTTACCTCAATTAAATTTTAATAGCGTACCTTGAAACGTTTCATTAAAGTTTTTAAATAATTAATCATCAGCGTCAATCGATACTGTCAATAATAAATCATGTCATATATTTTAATAATTTCTTCTTATTGACATTGACATTTTTGTAACTAAATTAAACATTTCAAATGTCAAACTGTTAAATTTATCTTAACCCCATTTTATGAGGTCAAATGTGTAAAAAATATTAGTTTACATCAGCTTTATTTAAGTGCTTGGAAAATATATTTTATTGGCTTGATATAGTAGACATGATTTATAATCTTTCATCAAGAATTTTTTTTTGTACAGGGCAAATACAAAAAAGTTTGGGTTCCATGGACCCCCTTTCAGCTGACCAATTTTGCTCATCATCGAGTTTATCATTGTCTTTGGCGTTTAGAACATGTGTACCAAATTTGAAAGCTTTATTTTAAAAACTGTGGCTGTTATCGTGATACTACAGACATGCAGACAGATTTATTTTCCATAAAGTTGTTTTTTCATTATAATTCGTCGAGATTCGTCCAGAAATGCAATAAAAATTTGTAATTGTTTTTTCCCGAAATTGTACCTTTTTTCTTCTTTTATTCATTATGTCTCTTCTGGTGGTACCACATCACACCACACCAAATTTAATGTGTCACCCAAAATGTTTTTGACAATCTTAACTGCCAAATTTGGGAAGTCTCCCATTAGTATTTTTTGAGTTATTGCGGAAACACACATACACACACACATCCACACACACGCACTGACAGATATCATTCGGAAAATAGTAAAAATGGATTCAGGAGGATTCAAAACGTATATATCAATCAAAATATAGAGGTCGAAAAAAATCACGATTATTATACTTATATTAGGTATAAGAAAGTAAAAAGTGTAGGTAAACAAGAGTGATACCTATACTATTAATTCAAAAAGTTGAAAATCAAACTTATATACCAAATTGAAATAAATAAATAAGTCACCAAAGTAAGACAATATGGCAATACCTCTGTTCTAATGTTGTAGCTTCAAAATGTTATAATATATTTTATTCTTATTAAACTATAAGCTCAGAGATAATATAATTTTTGACGGTTAGTGGTATAATATTAATACTATGTGATTTTTATACCTTAAAGCATTGAAAAAATATAAGATATGGAGAATGATATGGGACCTATGTAATATTCTTAAGTTTTTTCCCTTACTTTTTGTAGTCATAGTTTTCATTTGCATTGTCTTAAATAATTACTTAATGTCGATATTACGCATTCCTAAGTTGAATTTGGTTTTACTTCGTTTTTAATAATCTTGTTGAAAACCTCGCAAAAAAAAAATTCGCTTACCACTTTGGACGAAGGTAACTGAGGATATTTTAGCTTTGGTAACGGAGCACAAATAATACCTAGGTCCAGTAGGTACAGAACTAAAGAAAACTGTATTAAGAACATAACTATACGCAATTAAAGTAACACTTAAATCAAAATTTAAATTTGTTGACCCACTTTTATAATGAATGGTAATTTAATAAGAATGGGTATTGTTTAGCATTTTTCTTATTTTTAAATAACCTTATCACATTAAAACTCAAACTAATGTTGGCATATTCTCTTCAATAGGTATTATTTGAGGCAGTTACAATTTTGATGATTAAATTGTTGCCTAAGGCTGAGGTTTTTACACCACTAATGTTGCTGAATTGTAATTCATAAGAATGACCACATCCTATTGAAATACATAAATAAAGTGTTTTCGCTGGAAGTCAACAAACGTTACTACTAACCTAGAAAACAATTTATTAAATTTATTTATTAATGAATTTAAATAACGACAGGATACTCTTATTAATTAATAGATACCTCACCCAAAAGGTAATATTTGAGGTCTAGTAGAATATTGGTAATAATATTGTCTAAAGATCGGATAAATAGAAATAATGCTTAAAAAATACAAAATTTAGACAAAAAAAGTATTCTTAAGCAAAAAATCAAAACAATTATTGTTTAAACAAGTTTCGTCATAACTTATAATTTTAACCCCAAATGAATTCAAAGTGTACATTTTTTTTTTTTTCATAAATATGAGAATTGATCATTTTTACACTAGCTGCGTACCTACATCACAGTTAGCATGTTACTTCTATAAGTACATACTTCCTTATATTAGGTATAATAAGGTAAAAACGTTATCTTATGTTTTGAATGTAAAGAAGACAGGACAGAACATTACGACAACTTTGAGTAGATCGCGATGGTATTTCAAGATTGTGGGACAGTTCCTGTTTCTCAGTGGCGGACCACTTTAATTTTTATTTTATGACAAATTTGAAAATTTATTTGTAGTTAATATTACAAAGGAATATTATTAGTGTATAGACACTTAAAATACAAAGAAATACTATGGCTTCTATATATTAAAAGCGGAAACAAATACGTAATATAAAGATAAAAAAATAACGACCACATCGAACAAGGCTCGTGATTATTCTAACGTACGATACATGATATATACACACCATGCTGGGCCACGCACCCATCTCAGACAAGTCGCAGAAAGGAAAGGGCACTTATTACTAGAGCTGTCCGAGGTCACCTGGCCGCCAGAGCCGTCATATGACTCATATGTTTACATCATATCATAATACTTGAATAAGTATATTAAATGGAAATAAATTTTAACAATAATGTTACATTTTATAATAATTTGTATAAAACTCACCCTTTTAAACAGATTTATGAAGTAGTTTGGTTGTCGTCATCACAAAGTGGGGAAGATCTATAGTATAATAGCATCAGGTATGTTTCTACAGCTGTCTCTGTCAGCGATGTTCGCTTTGGTGAAAAAAATATGTTTGTATTTTGAAAATGACCGTTCGACATCTACGGATGTAATACAGGCATAAGTAAAACAATCTGTGAACTCACTTAACGAAGTTGTAGATGCACCATCACAAATTTGTCTTAATTTGCTAAAATCAGGATCTTTCTGTAATACACTCTCGAATTTTTTCACTAACGCGATTATTTTTTGCGTCATTTATAGCCTGTAGCTGTGTTTTTACGTCGTCCACTATTTGCAGCGATTCCACTAACGACAACGAACTATTTTGCAATTTTTCTATTGCGTCGTGTAGTCCCCTATAATTGTTATTAATACTTTTTAAATCTGTTTCAAGGGAAACGCCTTGAAAGCTTGTCTGGCTTTTCCTAATAGCTGCAGCCTCGTTAGGGTTGAACTGTAGTATCACAGCTTTTATTTGTTGAAAATATTCAGCATAACAAAAAGCCGTGGAAATGTTGGTTTAAGAGGGTCCAGTACACGTACTATAATATTTAAAATTTTTTTTTACAATCTGTCGTCTCGTCAATACATAACCAGAGCCGTGTATTTTTTAATCCACATTTAATCCTATTTACAATGTCTTCACGAACAGCTGGAATATATCTACATAACGATGTACGACTTGGTAAGTTCACCTGGGGATTGTATTTATTCCAAAACTCCCGAAATGGTTGTTTATCCAGTATGTGTAACGGAATATTACAGGCTATTAACATTAACAATAAATCAAACATAAACTGAGTTGTCAAAGGCATGCCATTTTTTTATTTTGATGTTGCACGGTATTGATATGACGACGACAATCTGTTTTGTGCCAGCACATTAAGTCTTGATTGCAAACTTTACAAATTATTTTGCATAAATTTATTCACTGTGTCCGCGTACGGTCGTTTTTTACCCTTTGGCGCGTTTGACATTATGTATAATTTATAGGTACAACCTCACGCATTAACCTTTCAAATAAAACTGCAGCGTAAATCACTTATAAATCGGCCTGTGTGATGACAGTGCAAGACCGTGGCTGTACTCCAGGCACATCGGACAGCTCTACTTATTACTTACAAAATTGTTTTAAATAACTTTGTCATGTTCAAACTGTACCCAAGGTTCTTTTAATTTCATTTTAATTATAATTATAATTATGTTACCAATAATACCATCATCATAAACATATTACCAACTATTTATCAACATCAGCATATTACCCAAAGGATCATTTTCATAAACATAATACCAGTTCATCGATATCAACATATTGCCAACTGATCATCATCAATCATCATGAACATAACACCAATGATCATCATCCTCTATTATGAATAATTAATCAAGAATCATCAGGTTACATTTTTATTACTCGAGCATTTTCCCTCAGTAAACCCAACATTTAAGTAGTGAGTTGTGCCTGTCTCTCAAAAAGTCTTTGAATCTCCCAAAACCTTTGAAAGATCAATAATAAGAGTCAGGACCTTCCTATTTCAACTCTCTTAGGGATTTATTAAATAAAGTGCTTCATTTTGTATATTTTTGTTGTATTTCTCTTAAGAGTGAATAAAAACTTTGTAAATGCACCTGCAGTTATAGTTTTTAAAATATTACTATGCTAAGATTTGTTAAAATATATTAGATTGACCAATATGTGAATAAAATAACATTTCATTACAGTTAAATATGCCATTATTTTCAAATCAAAAATTTTTTGACATAGGTAATAATAACTTTTTTAATATTATATAAATTTAAACCAAATAGTGGATACAAATTAATAAAACGCTTCATAAACTAAAAAATAACCAAACTGCATGTAGTATAAATGATGAGTATATATATAAAATAACTAAAACCATTTAAATTGACTATGACCCATAATATAAAATAAAACAGTAATGTCTTTATTTTTAATACTCAGGTATAGTTTTTCTAGTCTCAAAATGTTTATTTTCTTTATACAAATTTAAGCGTTGCATGAATTACCAATATCCATATTCATTAGTTCAGTTCTTAAATTACAGTTTGAAATAACAACAATAATTATGACCCAAACAATGAATACTGTAAACCATTTTATTTTGCGAAATTCTGCCATATCAGAATATAAACATTCCTGATGACATGACATGTTTTCCTTTGCACAATCATATAAAGTTTACTATTCTTTCAGCGCTATTTTGGCGCAATCCATTTAATGTGTACAAAGCCGATTTCGTTCTGGACACGGCAAGTGCTGAATCATTTATATTTTAGATCCATTCTCTAAGATACCTGCATTGAAATTATATTATAAACATTCGCTACCCAAATCAATTGAACATTTAATGCATTTATTTTCAATAGGAATAATAACTTAATAATTATAAAGAAAATACACTGGAAGAATTGACTGAATGCACCGGAAGCACTGAATGGAAGAATTATTTAAGACCGCAGTTGGTTATGTAGTACTACCACCGTCGCCGAGGGCGTTGTAGTCGTTTAAAAACAAATAAATTTTCCGTTTATTTTGCTTAATTTTTGTTAGATAGCGCATAGTATATAATAATTGATACAGTTTTTATTTTGCTAATACCTGTACTACCGCACGAGAGATTGGGGTGGAAATTAGGGATTGGTGTGACAAACCTACATAGTAGAAAGTAAAATCTCGCGGGGGTGTTAGATCAAAATATATTTTATGCATTTTATTACTCTTTGTTTTTGTTTTGACGGCTGTGACGTCTCAATTCGAGGCGCCATATTATTGTATAGTAAAATGGTGGGCTCTTTGAATCGTATTTCTAAATTAAATTCAGACTTTCAGTTTGAATAAAACCAGTATTTAAAAGGCAAACACAATTTTCTTTGGCAGAAATTGTGTTTGCCTTTTAAATATCCGTTTTATGCTTTGGAGAATGTATAAATGAAACACGTTTTATGATTTTTATTTATTAACCATAATAATACATATATTATTGTACGTTCATTTTAATATGATAAAAAAAAATTAACAAAAACAAAAAATAATTGTAACGTAGATAGGTTGATCCCATATGAGTAATTATTCATGATAAAGGAAACAGAAAAATTCTCATAAAATTCCTTTATTAATGTCAACATTAATAAAGGAATTTTATGAGAATTTTTCTGTTTCCTTTATCATGAAAAAATAATTGATTTAACACAGTAACAAAATATTTATAATACATAATATAAATATTATTTATAGTAGTCGCTATCCACTAAAGTTTCCGATTCAAGATTCGCTGAAGTGTAATTTTGCCAAATTGATTCAAAGTCTTTCATTCGCTTAATGTGTATATCCAGCTTTACATGTAATAATACAAAATGCAAATTTAAAAAACCACAAAATACCTACTGAAAAATTAGGACTTACATAGTCACTTGTAAATTAACCCGTTAATATTTGGTCAACCGAGTCTTATCAAAAAAATCTTTAAAATTTGTGTAAAATACAGAAAACTCCATTTGTTTGGTACATCCTTTTGGAAATGGCACATTGCAACTTTTATTTTCTTAAGAATTCTGCTAAAAACAGTATGCCGCTGCTCAATTCTCTACAATCACCATCGCTGGGGCCCAGATTATTTCACTTTGTTTTCATTCAACAATCAAATCAACCGAAATATAAAATAACGCAACCGTATACATCATAATCAACATAATTTTTTTTATTTTCATGAATAGAAGATAATATAAATAAAAACATAATTTTACTTATGAAGAAATAATATGATAGATACTTGTACTAACGATAAATTCAAATAACAGAATCAGCTAAAATAAACAGGATAAAATTCAAATATGATAGTCGGATAGTCATTGAATATTGTTATGAAAATTATTGTAATATAATAAAACAATTAAAAAATTAACAAAATGACAAATCGTTTATGAATGTGACAGCTGTTACTCTAATTCGGATATGGGACTCTAGGTTTTTCTAATAATCTTCCGGGTAAGCTACCGTTAGGAACATCTAAATTATTTTATATTAAATGATGCCTATAAAATTAACTACACATATAACATAAAGAAACATATATAAAATAACATTTATAATCAGAATCTAATAGCTAAAACACAAACATGTTAAATAGAATTACGACCGATGACAACCGCTGGTAACCTTTAGTCGTTCGAAGGGGGATATTGCATAGACAAAAATGTTGACGTATCAGCAATGCTAGTTTCAGACCAGAAAAATGCAAGTTTTATAAAATCACCTTTTTTGAAGTGTTTGGAGCAAACAAATTTATTCTCTGACCACTGCCAGTGCTCGTCTTTCTCAAGAATTTCCAATCACTTTTCCAATATGTCTCCTTTAACAAATCTAAAACACGTAATTTGCAGAATTGAAAAAAAATAACAGATCAAAACTAACTTACCTATGAAAAGTGATCCCTTTAGGTTTAAAACGTTTTACGTTAGAACATCTCTCCACCGCACAAGACACTGTTTACAAATGTTTTTTACGAAAGTACCAAATACAATTTGCACTTAATAAAAAAAGATATTATTTCACTACACATAGTATTAAAATATCCTATCGTAGTAATAGCAAGTCGCAAGAAATTCATATAATGAAAGAAATCGCACTATATCCACAGAAAACTAAACAATAACCATTAAATGAATGACATTTCTGATTTAAAATGGCGGCACCCATGGTGTCGCCATATTTTTTTGATGCGCAAACGTTTAAGAGCATTCTACCTACCCCATGTCTCTGTTTCAGACCCGTGGTAATCAAGCTTCCTACAATTTTGCATCTGTCAGGAAATAGCTGAACTAAAATAATTTAGTTTATTTTCGAGTCTTTTGATGGTTCCAGAGAACAGGATAATTGAAATTATATAGTGGAAATTCCCATCAATGTTTATTACATTAGGGTTTACTAGTATTCAGTTTCTTTGCATCCTTCAAGTGAGCTGTCCAGAAGACGCTAAAAGCAGAAACACATGTCGGAAGATGTTTTAAAGTTTTTAAAGTAATTGTTCAACTGGTGAGTACCTCTTGTTTTATTTATTTTTGGTTTTACTGAACAGAATAGTTGGAATTAAAAATAACATTATTGAGTTTTGGCAAATGGCCGGGAAAATAATTGTTTAAAAAGATATATGTTGTATTTATCTATAAGTTTTGTAAAAGTAGTAAATAATAATTAGCAAAAAATTTTTCAGCGTTATTATTTTTTCATTCCACTCTATATTTTAAACTTTTACCAAGAAAAGGAAACCTAATTTAATTTTATTTCTAAATTATTCTATCTTACGGGGAATTTTCACTATATAATTTCAATTATCCTGTTCTCTGAAACCATCAGTGTTTATTACATTAGGGTTTACTAGGATTCAGTTTCTTTGCATCCTTTAAGTGAGCTGTCCAGAAGACGCTAAAGGCAGAAACACATGTCTGCAGATGTTTTAAAGTTTTTAAAGTAATTAATTATTCAACTGGTGAGTATCTTTTATTTTATTTATTTTTGGTTTTACTGAACAGAATAGTTGGAATTAAAAATAACATTATTGAGTCAGTCACACTGAACATAATATGCATATTATCTTTTTTGTAATCCAAGTTTCAGCGTTTTGGCACATAGTCGGGAAAATAATTGTTTAAAAAGATATATGTTGTACTTATCTATGATGTTTTGTAAAAGTAGTAAATAATAATTAGCAAAAAAATTTTCAGTGTTATTATTTTTTCATTCCATTCTATATTTTAAACTTTTACCAAAAAAGAGGAAACTTAATTTAATTTTATTTTTAAAAAATAATTCATCATATTCGTTATATTATCCTTGTTAAATATACATCGTGTTTCTAAACATTTCTAATAAATTATGTGTTATCCTGCACGAAGAAAATAACAAGAGCTTCCATCTAGCGTCAAAATTTGAATCGACCCTGCTCTTAAATCTTGTGATTTACCGAGTCATCCACACAAAGTACAAAATGCTTTTGTAACAAATTGTTATCAATGAAAAAATAAAGACAGTAGACTGGTGGGCGACATCTATGATCCAGGCGGGGTAATTACCTAACCGACATCAGTGGCTAAGTAGCAGGATTATGGTGACTCTGCTTTACCGGTGTGTTGTATAATTTAGTCGATAGGTGTCACGACAGGAGAGCAATCTGGGTGAGGTGGGCAACTAGTCAACGTGGTGGGAGGAGAGTCGGCGTCCACATTGCTTTGTTGTAGTGACGAGAATTAATTGATATTTTAGTGATAATAATTTGAATCTTAACAATTCAGAAGTGGGATAGATTCACGTCCAGGTGTGGTGTTGTGCGGGACAGTGTTTTGACAAATAATTTGAATTAACAGGCGGTAAAAAGTGTTGGCGTTTGATGACGGGTTGTGTCGTCAACATGGGGGAAAACCATGGCGATCTTGAACTTAATTTTGAGGAGGATATGTCATTATCGGGGGATAATGTCGACACGGAGGCGGTGGTGATGCGTGTTTTCGAAAACATTACCTGGTGTAGTAGAGGGTGTCAGGAGTTCTTCAGGTGGAAGTACTACTGGTAGGAGAGCAGGCAGTGGCGGAGAACTGCGAATGGGGAGTGACATGATGGAGCCGTTCAACCCAAATGACAGGTTTGTCAATGTGGACAAGTGGTTGTCCATAATTAATCCACTGGGCGAGGTGCATGCTTTATACAGATTAAACCGCGTGGTTGGGCGAGAGCCTGGTTCAACAGATTTAATGATTTCTCTTGCTCATGGTGTTAGTTGAGGGCGAAGCTTATGCAGGCGTTTCGTAGGTAGAACGAGTTTGCGGTGTCCCTGGAGGAGTTGGTAGCGAGGCGTAAGTTACCAACGGAAAAAATGACGACATACTACCATGCAAAGTTGGCGCTTTGTGGTCAGTGTGGAGTTGTTGGCGAAAAGGCGGTTTCGTGTATCATTCGTGGGCTTCCTGAGGAGTTGAGAGCGAATGCGTATGCGTGTAGGTGTGCCACCCCAGAGGCATTATACTCAGAGTTTTTGGCAGGTCTAGAAGGCTACCAGACTCCCGTGGCGGCAGGGAATTCCAGAAGAGGAGACCAAGTGTCAACAGGAAGTGGGTTCAGGAGAGCAGGTAACACATCGCCATCTTCAGAGAAGCGGACGGCCGCTCTGAGGAAGGAGAATCTGCGGTGTTACAACTGTCAAAAATTGGGGCACTTCAGTGGCGAATGTCCAGAGCCCAGAATGGAGAGGTGCAGGTCGTGCCAACAGGTGGGGCATAAACAGGCGGATTGTTCCAAGCAGCGGCGTATGGACAGCAGGAGCGACTCGTCAGGGGGACGAAATGTCAAGGTTTGACTGGTGAGTACTAATTTTGATAAAACTTACAAGCGGGTGGTTTACATTAAGGACAAAAGTGCGAAGGTGTACCTGGATACAGGATGTTAGTGTAACCTGTGTGCTGAGCGTCTTGGGCTCCAGGTAACTGGAGAATCAACGTTTTTGTAGGGTTTTGATGGTGGTCTAGGTGCGGCGCATGGCACCTCTGAATTTCAGATAATCATTGATGGTA
Organism: Rhamnusium bicolor; assembly: GCA_029963845.1. Taxonomy (NCBI): domain Eukaryota; kingdom Metazoa; phylum Arthropoda; class Insecta; order Coleoptera; family Cerambycidae; genus Rhamnusium; species Rhamnusium bicolor. The sequence goes on along the minus strand of JANEYF010003248.1, from coordinate 212,760 downwards.
TAGACCTAAATGTTACAGCGTTTGTAACATTGTGTGATATATCTGATGCCGATCTGATTTTAGAGCAACCGGCGATAGGGGAGAGTGGCGTAACTCTTGTCGTGCAGGATGGAATGGCGAGATTCTGCAAGCGTGGTGATGCTGGCGAGGAGTCTAGGGTTGAGGCAGAGATAACGAGCATCTCACTGGAGGAGGCTAACACAAGGCGTCGTGTTGTCCTCAGCCAGGATATTATCTTAGCGCCAGGTATGACTGAAATGGTGGGCATCGCCATAGAAGATGCTCAACCAGGCGAGGAAGTATATATGAAGCATAAGGTGTTTGCAGAGCGTAAAGGAGGAGGTATTGCGGCGATACCCAGTGGAGTCCTGTACCAAGGCGATGAGGTGAAGGTGTCAGTGACTAATATTGGCGACAAGGTGCTACAATGGATGAAGGGGCGACTGATAGCAAGGGCGGAACATTGCAGGCAGGCGAGCCAGGAGGATATGGCGAAGGAAAAGAGGAGTCAGGTCAGTATAATTAAGCACTTTAACGCTTTAGATAAAACTGTTGGCGAAATTACATAGAAAGATAAGGCAAAATTAGTGGCATTGCTTAGGCGCAAAGCAAATTGTTTTTTCAGCAGGACAGTATGATTTAGGATTGACTGATCTAGGCGAAATGGAGATTAGGCTTGACACAGTGGCGAATGTGTATTACCAACCTTACAGGTTGTCTTATGCAGAGAGACAGAAGGTGAGAAAGAAAGTGCAAGGATTGGTGGATAGTGGTGTTGTTCGAGAGTCAAATTCTGATTTTGCAAGTTCTATAGTTCTGGTGGCTAAAAGGGATGGCGGTATCCAGTTGTGTGTAGACGACAGGGCGTTGAATGTGTTGACAGTTAAATATAGGTATCTTTTACCTTTAATTTCAGATCAGGTGGATTGTCTGGCGGACCATAGGTATTTTATTACCTTGGGCATGGCGTATGGGTATCATCAGGTGTCGATGCACCCTGACTCAATTCATAAGACGGCGTTTATCACTCTTGATGGCCAATTCGAGTATTTAAGAGTTACTTTTGGTTTGGCGAATTCACCAGCAGTGTTCCAAAGAATTGTGAACAAGATGTTAGGTGGGTTGCAGCATGACACGGTCCTGGCGTATATGGATTACATTTTGCTTTCCTCGGTGACTATAGAGGAAGGGTTGAAGCTTCTAGAACAGGTATTCTTTGGTTGAGCAGGCGAGTTTTAAACTGAATCTAGGTAAGTGTTTCTTTCTCAAGGATACTCTCGAGTACCTTGGACATGAGATAGGTGTTGATGGAATTCGTCCAGGTGCACGTAAGGTCAAGGCGGTGGCACAATTTCCTACTCCAACAAATGTGCATACAGTTACACAGTTCATTGGTTTGGATAGCTATTTTAGAAAATTTGTAAGGAACTTTGCACTCTTGGCGTGACCACTTACAGAGCTAACGGCGAAAGGGGCTGAGTGGCGGTGGGGGGAGGAGCAGCAAAATTCCTTTGATACCTTAAAACAGTACTTGGTGGAGAGACCAGTTTTAGCATTGTACGGTAGTAATGCGGCTACGGAGCTTCATACTGATGCTAGCAAATGGGGATTAGCAGGCATTCTATTTCAGAAGCAGACGAACGGTGAGCTTCAGGTTATCTCTTAGTTTAGCAGAACAACTACGGTGAGTCAGCTTATCATAGCTACGAATTGGAGACATTGGCGTTGGTGAAGTCGGTGAGGCGATTTATCGTTTATCTTATCGGTGTACACTTCAAGGTGGTGACGGATTGCTCGGTGGTTAGGGCAAGTCTGTTAAAACGGGATCTGGTGTCCCGTATTGCAAGATGGTGGTTGACAATACAGGAGTTTGACATTGAGATAGAATACAGACCAGGTGACAAAATGCAGCATGTCGATGCGCTGAGCAGGAACCCGGTGTGTGTGTGTGTGAATGTAGTCAGTATGACTGAGGCGGATTGGTTTATGACTATTCAACTACAGGATGACAGAGCACAGGTGATCATTGGGGCGTTGACACGTGGCGAGGAGGATAAGGAGATCAAGAAGAGTTTCAAGGTGAAGGATGGGCGTTTATGGCTATAACACAGCACGGTGATCGGCTGTATGTGTCGGCGATAGCAAAATTTAATTAAGAAAGCATCATGATTAAATAGGTCACCCTGGGTTCGAAAAGGAACTCGTTAGGTGGAAGTTTTGGTTTCCTAAGATGAGGAGGTTTATCAGGAAATTTACGGCGGCGTGCATGCAGTGTGCATTTGTAAAAGGCGAATATGGCAAAGTTGAGGGATTTCTGCATTCCATTGAAAAAAGGGCGGTTCCTTTTGACACGGTGCATGTGGACCACCCAGGTCCATTTGTCAAAAGCGTGCGGCGAAACAGCTATCTATTGTTGGTGATTGATGCTTTCACTAAGTTTACTATAACAAAATCCACACATTGAGTTCAGCTGAAACAATTGAGCAATTATGGTGGATATTTGGCGAATTTGGGTACCCAAGGCGAATAATCTCTGATCAGGGACTGGCGTTTACTAGCAAGGCGTTCGCTGGTTTTCTGGCGGAAACAGGTGTGAAGCATGTAGGAAATGCTATTGCGACACCTAGGGCGAATGGTCAGGTGGAAAGACCAAATCGTACAATAGTCGAGGTGTTGACTGCTAGTGCGGAGAGTGAAGCGAGATGGAATGAACGACTGCTGGAGATCGTGTGGGCTATGAAGCATACAGTGAATGCAAGTACGAGATTTTCTCCAGCAGACTTGTTGTTCTCCTCTCGTAGTGGGCTGGTGCCAGACCTATCTGGTAATAGTAGTGATTTAGCTCAGGCAGGCGAGTCGAGACTGCTAGCAGCTAGGCGGAAGGCTAAATAGCGCTTAGCTGAGACATCAAGTCGACTGAAGGCGAGGTATGATAAAAGGCGTCAGGTTGCAACCGAATATAAGATGGGTGACTTGGTGTTATGGAGGCGGGTGGCCACATGTCTCGGAGAGAAGGGCATTAATAGAAAGATTGCAAATAAGTACGATGGTCCTTATCGTATAGCCCAGGTCTTGGATAATGATAGATACGAAATCGCTTCTCTCCAGGGTGTTAAGGGATATAAGCGCTTTAAGACGGTGGTAGCTGTGGATGTTTTGAGGCGTTATCGGAATGGGGCAGGTGTGGATGGTGTTGAATCTGATGGTGACTCTGTGGATGGCGATATTGATAGGTCTGGACGTCAAGATATAATCGATTTACTTAAAAGTTAGGTGCAATTATTGAGGACATTAATTTTTTTCAGGATGGCCGAATGTTATCAATGAAAAAATAAAGACAGTAGACTGGTGGGCGATATTTATGATCCAGGCGGGGTCTTAACCTAACCGACATCAGTGGCTAAGTAGCAGGAATATGGTTACTCGCTTTATTATTAGTGTCCCTAAAATTCGCGAATCATACATGTAAATACTACTTTCACAGTTGTTCTACAAATTTTATCATGTTTTCATTTTATAAAAACCCTGAAAAAAAAAAATAGATTCGTCTCTCGTCTCATTATCTATCCACAATACACAGTAAATAGTGATCATTTAAACTAAAATTAAATTCCTCATCAACGTCGACGTCTGCTCTTGGATACATTACATATTTTCTTCATTTATAATATTTTCTGGAGCCCTTGATGTATAATTTACATTTAATAAGTTTAACTGGTCGAGAGGGATACAATTTCCAAGTGCTCCGAAATCCTGCTCGGCATGATTTAAAAAAAAAATTAAAATGCCGAAATAAATTGCCGACAAGTGGGATTGTCGTATCCTCCATGGGATCGAATAGATCTAAAAAAACAATTCAATGTGGTCCAGGCTATATTTTTATAATGGCAATGGCATTTTGATTGATCTGAGCTATTAAATTTAAAACATATTAAAATTTTTTTTGCAAAACATTCAATTAAAAATTTTGCCCACAACAAGCCGTTTTTAAATGGTATACACCTAATTTTCGTGAATTTATTTCAAATTTTTATAATGTGAATAAATAGTTTACAGAAGTCACAAAAAAGTATTAACACTGAACTAATTAAACGTGTAATCATTGTTCTTCCAAAATAACGATTATTCAAAAACACATAAATCGCTGAATAAACGTTGGTTAAATTCTGGGAAGCAATTCTTCTACGCTAGACTGATCACAGACTCACATATAAAATAGTTATGAGTTATAGATAGTTATAGATGGTATTTGTAAATGACGCCGATGATGTCAGTTTCGTCGCAAATCTTGTAACAGTAAATATCCGTTTGGCTCCTTCCTGTCCTCTCTATATTCAAAGCGTTTTTTCTTTTTTGTTTTAGAATTAGTTTCGATTTCAGATAGTTCAAAAAAATGTGTATATATATATATATATATATATATATATTGTAACGAAATTGCAAGCTATTTCATTCCAGTTTGTTGTGTTCCGTGAGGAATTAAGTTTCTGCTAGTCTAGTCCAGATGGCGCCACTGATTTCTACTGGAAAAGTCGGTTTTGCAGATTTTTGCACTAAATATCTATCTATCTTTATTGCTCATACTCTACTCTCAAATGTCTGTCTCTTTCCAAACTATAATCGAGTTTAGGTAGCAGAATACTACGATGCTACTTTCTTCTCACTAGGGCAGCCAGAGACAGTGGTTGTCTCTGGTGCCGCGTTCTGATGGAAACCATCTCTAGTTCTGCGGTCTGGTAAGATTGATATGTTATCTGGTATTATCTTGTGATTGTATGCTCATCATTATTTAAAAAGTTGCTATATTGATTTAAAGTACCTTTGAGGTAATTTTCATAATAATATTGTACCGTAATTATCTTAATTTACGCCTTGGGCGAATTTACCTTTCGGTGATCAGTTCACCTTGGAACAGCCATCATTAATATTGATTAGTATCAATTTATCGTGCCTTGTCGGCAATTTATCTAATATCCCTTTGATATTGTAATAATTTCGGGTGTTAATTTAAACTAACTTTCGGTTATTGTAAATTTTAAATTTACTTGGCAACGTATGTCGCCATTTTGTATCGTAGTTAGTTGTTTTCTGTCTTTGTATCTTGATGTTTTAGGTCACTTAGCCTACGTTGGTAGCGCTCTCTAAACAGTGGTGGCTGGTGACATTTGGAGATTGGTACACCTGGGTGGGCCAAACCTATTTGTTTATAACCTGTGAAAATTGTGAAAATTATCTAATTTGGTGCATTTGTTTTGTGGTGGATTATTTTATACCAGTGCATATATTTATCAACCAGACCTCAGTAACGTAAGGTTTTTCTAAATTTAAAATATGGAATGCTTACTTGAATGTTTTCTTAGTATTGTCATGAACGCTGCTCTAGTGGAGCTTTGCCTAGTTTTCTGGCAAAAATACCTGCCTAGTTATCTGGCACTTGTTTAACTTTTAATTGCCTAAAGTAAACATATAGTCAAGTATATATCTTTATTTAACTTTATCTACAATTCATTAGAACCTCTCTCCGAGGAACATGAGTATATCTTTATTTAACTTTATCTACAATTCATTAGAACCTCTCTCCGAGGAACATGAGTATATATCTTTATTTAACTTTATCTGCTATTCATTAGAACCTCTCTCCGAGGAACCAATAAATGATTTATTTTAACGTTACCCTTAATTTGAAAAACTCGTATTGTTTTATATTTAGCAAATATTTATTTACGTTATCTTTCTAATTGTCTGTCTGTATACAGACATTCTAAATTCTATTTTCTTGAAGATTAATTTTTTTTAGTATAAAAATATCTTAACATTTAGTGAATACCTATTTCACTTGTTTATTATCGTAGCTACACCTAGTTTATTTGTTGGACTAGTATTTTGTCTATTTAACGTAACTTTTATTGATACTTAAGTTAATTTAAGTCTTCAACTTCCTAACCTATTGTAGGATACCGATCCTAGTTTGTTTAGTTTGCAATTTACTCGGTAAATTTGTGTTAACTCATATTTTGTCTACGTAGCTGGACACTTCAAAAGTCACAGCTTTTAATTTTGTTTTGCCTCTAATACTGATCTCATAAAACTCTCCCCTTTTTATGTAAATACCTGGACCAAGAGAAGAGGATAACTGGTGGATCGAACTGATCATTATATACAGGGTGGAGCAGAAAAACGTAATATTACACAACTGGCATTTTTTTTTTCAAGGGTAACTGCAGTACTGACAGTGGTTAGTCAAATTGACACCGAACCCATTAAGAGCCTAGCCGTTGGTGAATTCTTCGCTGGACTAACCCCTTTGAAGTTAAGTAAGATCTTCGTCCCCAGTTAAGTTTATTTGGTCAGAAGAAACGTTGTGAGAGATCAGGCATCTCATTTTTCATTGTTCATTTTTTTTTTTCCTCACCATCATTTTTGGATACTTTTTGGTCTTCAACCACATTTAATTTTTTTATTAACTTGTAAATACTTGTACATCACATATACTAGTCTTTATTATACTTTTTATTAAAATAAGATCTTTTTATTCCACTTCCTTACCAACCGAATTCAAGTTTTAACGCTATCTTTACCTTTTAAAGTAAAATTTTAATTAATTGGTACTTGCAAAAGTCCTGGCGCCCAGCCTAGATTTTGGTGATAACTCAAATTAATCTAAGCCCTTATTCACGACCTGCTTACTGAGCTACCGGTCAATGAGTACAACCCCCAGCTTATTGTGTTATGCCAACAATTGGACGGGGGTGTTGCACAAATTGGCGCCTTTCAACGCGAGGCTTGGCTATTTTTTGGCATTTTTTTTTCTTGAGTTGTCACTGAAATTTAGTTTCGTACCTGTTCTTGAATTCGGGGAAGTGAATAAAATATATTTTTTTTTTGACCAAACAAATCATTTGCTGACTATTAACATTATTATTTTAACTTGATAAAAATTATCTTGAAAATTTTTGAAATTTTTATTTTTCTCAGTTGCTGTTATCTAATTGAGATATTTCTTTATCTATAATTAACTATACTGGGTACTTGTGTAGTACATACTTATCAAAAGTTTCATACCAGTAACTGTTTGAAATATTCTTTTCATATTGTACCGTATCTTGACTTGTGTTATATCTTATCTATTTGCATATTTGCTTAAATATTTTTACCGATTACCTCGTATAGTATTTGAGACTGACATTTGGCTTACATACCTACTTAGCTATAACATTTCTTATCTTATTATCGCTTGCTTTATCTATCTTTTTCTAAATATCTTTTTCAACTTGTAAATCCAAGATGAAACCAAAAGACCTTAAGCCCGATCATACAAATTTAGACTCTGATGACCAAAATTCTCAGCTTTCAAATTCTTTGGATTCTGAATGAAACTAACTACCGATTAACGATATATATATATATATATTTTCTTTTTATCTGGCTGCATCTCTCTCTTTTCTTTTCTTTAGATGCAGGGTTGTAGGGTGGGATCTATTTACACTCGTTGCATGTGTGTAGCATATGTTGTCGGGCTTCACAGGTCGTGTTATTCACAAATTTGTGCCGGGTTGCTTGATGATATGTGTTGCGCATGTGTGATGTAGTGTTTGAAGTCTTCTAAGATAGCAAAATCTTATCTTATCGTACCTTTTGTCATTTTCATATATAGAATATTACCGTATCTTATCGTTTATCGTTGTATGTAGAACTCACTGTATCGTACCGTATCCAATATATTTTGGATAAAATTTTGAGTGGTTTTACATAATATATTCTATATTAGCCTTAGTGGCTTCAGTTATGATTTTGCTCTTAGAAGATTTCAACTCATTGACATTAACATCGTCATATTTTTCTCTTTTCTTTATCTTATCTTTTCTCTTATTTTTCATGCATACTTACAAGGTTTGATCTGTGTGCACTCATGGCATGTGGGTGGTTGCACCCGAGTGGTGTTTTGTTTGAAATTCCCTAAGAGCACAAAATAGTACAGTAGTGTACCTTTTTGTCTTTTCATTAATAGAATATTATCTTATCGGTCCGTTTATCGTGATCGTTTGTAAAATTCACTGTATCGTACCATGCTCGATACATTTTGAGTAAATTTGGAGTGATTTTTACTTTATATTCTAAATTGCAGCCTTGTGGCTTCAGTTTGATTTGGCTCTTGAAGGATTTCAACAAATAGACATCAACCTTGTTGTATTCTCTTATCTTTTCTTGTCTGTGCTTTTTTCTCGTTTATATCCGTTATTTTATCTTTTATCAGGGATTCTCTTGGAGAACTTTTATCATTTTATATTTTAGTCCTGGTATTTTCCAGTTTTAGCGATGACAACGGCTATACTGTTGTTAAGGCGGTAAACCAACGTCTTTGGAGGCCCAAGACATGAGGTTCCCCTCCTAAATTTCTTATTAGGTTTCCTTCTTTGTCGATTTGGAATTTTCTTGGAAGATCATTAGGCTTCTGAGTTCATTCTTGCCAGTTGACATGGGCACGATTCATATACGAGGCATTTCCTGCTACTAGAATTTGCGCAATATGGATCTTGGTTAGGTTTCCTTCCATCTAATAAACCAACCACATGTAAAAGGGTTTGGAGTGTTCTCTGGGGTAGCTCTTGTTCTTTCATGCAGAATACAACGGCATAGATATTTTAGTACTTAGTAGTTACTTAAGTACCTCTTTTCTCTTTGTTTTAGGGACTGGGAGATTAGTAGGGATGGTCTGGTTTTCATCTAGCTGTCTTTAATGACAGGCTGTCTAGGAAGGGTGGCCTTGGCTAGATGTACGTTGCTAGTCTTGTTAGGTTGAGGCCTGCATTACGTCTGCTGGACAGAGTGGCGTACCATCACTGGGGTTCATCTCAGGTCCTTTACAGTTGCCGGGTGGAAAGATTGATCATCGTACTACTCTACTGGAAGACTCCCGTTTTAGTATCTTTCCTACAAGTGTTATGGTCTTGAGGCGCATCATGACCCAGTATTTTAAGTCTCATATTTTGGCTAATGTAATAGGCTTGAGGTGTCCTATTACAATGTCTTTTAAACCTCTATGTATGCTGGAATATATATTCCTTGAAGTTTGGTATACTTCAATGTTTTATTTTGATAACTTGACTGTCTGCAATGTGTGCTTTTCAAGTTTATAAATTTCCTTTAATTTTTTCTCATTTCTCTATCGGGTTATGATTGTTTTTATGAAAAATTTGTAACTCCTCAAGTTAACAAATTTTTCTTCCCGTAGGAGAGGTGGTGTGTAACGAAATTGCAAGCTATTTCATTCCAGTTTGTTGTGTTCCGTGAGGAATTAAGTTTCTGCTAGTCTAGTCCAGATGGCGCCACTGATTTCTACTGGAAAAGTCGGTTTTGCAGATTTTTGCACTAAATATCTATCTATCTTTATTGCTCATACTCTACTCTCAAATGTTTGTCTCTTTCCAAACTATAATCGAGTTTAGGTAGCAGAATACTACGATGCTACTTTCTTCTCACTAGGGCAGCCAGAGACAGTGGTTGTCTCTGGTGCCGCGTTCTGATGGAAACCATCTCTAGTTCTGCGGTCTGGTAAGATTGATATGTTATCTGGTATTATCTTGTGATTGTATGCTCATCATTATTTAAAAAGTTGCTATATTGATTTAAAGTACCTTTGAGGTAATTTTCATAATAATATTGTACCGTAATTATCTTAATTTACGCCTTGGGCGAATTTACCTTTCGGTGATCAGTTCACCTTGGAACAGCCATCATTAATATTGATTAGTATCAATTTATCGTGCCTTGTCGGCAATTTATCTAATATCCCTTTGATATTGTAATAATTTCGGGTGTTAATTTAAACTAACTTTCGGTTATTGTAAATTTTAAATTTACTTGGCAACGTATGTCGCCATTTTGTATCGTAGTTAGTTGTTTTCTGTCTTTGTATCTTGATGTTTTAGGTCACTTAGCCTACGTTGGTAGCGCTCTCTAAACAGTGGTGGCTGGTGACATTTGGAGATTGGTACACCTGGGTGGGCCAAACCTATTTGTTTATAACCTGTGAAAATTGTGAAAATTATCTAATTTGGTGCATTTGTTTTGTGGTGGATTATTTTATACCAGTGCATATATTTATCAACCAGACCTCAGTAACGTAAGGTTTTTCTAAATTTAAAATATGGAATGCTTACTTGAATGTTTTCTTAGTATTGTCATGAACGCTGCTCTAGTGGAGCTTTGCCTAGTTTTCTGGCAAAAATACCTGCCTAGTTATCTGGCACTTGTTTAACT
>JANEYF010003248.1:0-197500 GCA_029963845.1 Rhamnusium bicolor | reverse complement strand
TTGTACCAGAAACATGCCAACTTTGTGAGCTCACTGTGACGTAATGGAAGAACATTTTGAGATCTAGATTATGTCAAAAATTGTCAAACACCCTGTAGTTTACGCTACTGTTATCGGATCTAACGAAATCGGTCATTTTATACCGGATGAGTCAGGAAGCGCTAAAACTATTTTTTCTCATTTTTATCAAATGGAACGCCCTGTATATTATGAATCCAAAAGGAAAGCCCTTTGAAAGAGCTTTCCACTGATATAAAGGTTCAAGGGTCTATCTATCATGGGTGCCAAGAATTTGAAGGCAAGGTGCACAATTCGAGGTTTATTAAAAAATTACGCTCAATTTTCAATTGTTTTGTGAATTTTCGCTGAAATCGGCTCTTTTCAGTAAGACAATTTCGAAAATAATGATATCAACTTATCTGCACCATGATAGTTCTCTGCAGACAAAAAAAAAATCAAGAAAAGAGGAAACGAAAACTTTATTTGGAAAGAAACTGGGTGGAAGCACTGGAAATTAAACTAAATGTTCAAAAATGTTCCCATTCTCCCTGATACACAGTTGTAAACGATTTTCAGTTGTTCTTCGAACATCGGCTAGTGTAGCTATTGAGACATTGCGAAATGTTGCAGCGATTCTTTCCTGCATATCCTCCCTGGTTGTGGGCCTCACTTTGTAGACCTCCTGCTTCACATAACCCCATAGGAAAAAATCCAAAGGAGTTAGGTCTGGAGACCGTGCCGGCCATCTTATGGGTCCTCCACGACCAATCCATTGTTCCCCTCTCCAATTAGTTAAAAAATCTTTTACTATTCGATGGTTATGTGGGGGTGCACCGTCGTGCTGGAACCACATGTTCTCTCTAACGTCTTCATCTACATCTTGAAGCAGCCCCTCTAAATTCAAACGCAAGAAATTGTGATATCTTCGGCCATTTAATGCCCCCATCCTCAAAAAACCACGGTCCAATGACATAGTTGTCTAATATACCACCCCATACATTAATTGACCATCGATTTTGGTGATCCACTTGCCTGACCCAGTGCGGGTTTTCAGTCGCATAATAATGCATGTTATAGCGATTTACTGTCCCATTACTGCGAAAGGTAGCTTCATCGGTAAATAAAACCTGTGATAAAAATTGGGCATCTTCGTTAATTTTATTTAGCATTATATTGCAGAAATTAATACGATTTTGAAAATCTTCCCCATAAAGGTCTTGGTGTAGTTGAATGTGATAGGGGTGATATTTGTATTTATTGATGATACGATTTACAGAAGTTTTACTTACATCGGTTTGTTCTTCAATTTCACGACAACTTATGTGAGGATTCTCTTGCACGTGAAGCAAAACTGTCAATTCGTGTTCTTCATTATTTACAACCATGTTCCTCAATTTTCTTTTGGTATAACACACATTACCAGTGTCCTCAAATCTTTCTCTCAAGTTTTTGAATGAGTTGGGATCAGGAGTTCGTCTCTCGGGGTATTTCATTCCATAAATCCTTGATGCCAATAAGCAATTCCTATCAGCTTCTCCCAAACAATATATCATATCAGTTAACTCTTGTTGGGTGAATTTCATTGTTACTCGTTCGTTTATACTAAGAAAAATATCAACACTCGAAATTTTACAACAATAAAGTAAATTATTGACAAGACTGGTACTTTTATGACAGGTACCTACTTGATTTTTTTTGAATTTATTTCGATAAATTGAAAGTTGGAAGCAATTTGAAATTCTCTACAATTTTTTTTATTTATTCTTTCGATGATAGTACGTGGAACAACAGCTTTCCAAACTTAACAAAAATTTTACTATCTTTCATTGAATTGAAAATAAAAGTATTTTTTGGTCTTATTTTAGAAGAATGAATTACACCATTTTAAAGCTGAGAAAAAAATACTACGAAAAGTTTAGTTTTATTAAGCACCGTTCTAAAATAATAAATCATTTCGCGACAAAATTACGTCGGGCTAGAAAAGACTTGTCATGACATGAATTTATATACGCATTTCAGAAAAAAAAAATTAAATTTATCAGGCGTTGACTATTTTATACTTAAGTATTTTTCTGCACTGAAGTACGGTATTTTTCTCCGAGTATAAGGATAATTATTTTTGAAATTTTCTTACTGAAAAGCGCCGATTTAAGCGAAAATTCACAAAACAATTGAAAATTGAGCGTAATTTTTTAATAAACCTCGAATTGTGCCACTTTGCCATCAAATTCTTGGCACCCATGATAGATAGACCCTTGAACCTTTATATCAGTGGAAAGCTCTTTCAAAGGGCTTTCCTTTGGTGTCATAATATACAGGGCGTTCCATTTGAAAAAAATGAGAAAAAGTAGTTTTGGCGTTTCCTGACTCACCCGGTATAAAATGACCGATTTCGTTAGATCCGATAAAAGTAGCGTAAACTACAGGGTGTTTGACAATTTTTGACATAATCTAGATCTCAAAATGTCCTTCCATTACGTCACAGTGAGCTCACAAAGTTGGCATGTTTTTGGTACAAACTCACCCATATTATGGTACCGACCCATCGCAGACCCATCAAGTGGCATATCGCTTGAGTCGTCTTTAAAAGTAGAATTCAAATATGTAATAATATACCTAGTGTTCCATTTAAAAAAACATAAGTTTATATCGTCACGCCTCAATGGATCACCCTGTACATTTCAAAATATTTTTAGACTATGTACCTTTGCGCCCTCTATCACCCCGTTTTTGAAATTTTTCGATATCTCTTATAAGAGAGCCAGGACATTTGGCCGACGCGAGGCTGGGACACCCGGTATATATATATATATATATATATATATATATATATATATATATATATATATATATATATATATATATATATATATATATATATATATATATTACGTTGTTTTTTTTTTTTTTTTTTTTTTCAGGTTTTCGCGGGTGGTGAATGTTAAATTCGTTTTCCGGGTATACTCCCGCGTAGGTGATAGGCCCCGAGAGGGACCGTGGCTGTCTGAACGACGCCTCGGCAGAATCCCATCTGCCATCTTCAGGTTCCAACCGACAACTGCTCACCGCGGCCTCTGGTTATTTTTCAGTTCGAGTAACCAGAGGCCGCGGTGCCGGTGGACCTAAAGATGGGAGATTCTGCCGAGGCGTCGTTCGGAAGCCACGGTCCCTCTCGGGACCTATCGGCGGGAGTATACCCGGAAAACGGATTTAATTTTATATATATATATATATATATATATATATATATATATATATATATATATATATATATATATATATATATATATATATATATATATATATATATATATATATATATATATATATATATATATAACCACTCGTTTTCCGAATAAAATGCAACAGTACTATTTTCAGAAATGTGATTAGAAATTAGATGGTTTGATCGAATTTACAAAAAACTCATTGGCGTAGATTCGAGATTTTTTGAGTGGTAATGCCTCTCAACATCTCCGCCACTGGTTGTCATATTTATACACAAATGCAATGGATCATTACCCTTAATTAGTTAAATAAATCACTAGCCCAAGTTTAATGAATATATGTCAAACATCTGAGATATTTGAGTAAATGTGATCGGTGTTATTCTGTAAGTCATTGAAAAGTTTCTAATATTGGATATTTCCCAACAATTAGAAAGATTTCAATGACCTTGTGATTTTCGAATTCTGTAACCATATTGGAATCGGTTTTTGCTCTTGCTGTAAAGTTTCCAATAGAACATAACCTAAAACGTTTAAATTTAATTAATTAGTTTGTAGTTTGTGCAACTATAAGAAGACATTTTTGTTATTAATAATGCTAATAGATAATATATTTTCATTATAAATGTCTCAGATCTGAGATAAATGCAGTCGAAAATATTTTTCAAGTGTGAGTATTCATATAAATAACACGGGAAATTAAGTATTAGAAAATCAATAAATATTTTGGCAATGATTTTTGGTTACACAGAAGGCAGTTAAGAAATTCGTTGTTTGAGGAATCGTTTCAGTCAATTTATAGGCTATCGCGAAAATGAGCTAAATCTAATTGAAATCCCAATAAATTTTATACCAGATGGGGACAGATCTACATGCATTCCAAAATATATGAAAGTAAGTAGGAGAAAATTATATATGTATGTGCTTCATTAATCATTAAACATCCATTTTTTTCAGATATTTGTAGCCCTTCATTTTTTTGTTCAGGGCAGCTACCGGATAGCCGTGGGCCAGGATTTTTTCTAGCTGTTAGCCAGTCCTTTGTAAGCATATGTACAGCGGGAGTAAATTCAACTTTGAAAAATTTGAACCACAGTGTGACAACCAGGGAAGGACAGAATAGTAAAGTTATGTGTTACATAAATTCTTTTTTCTTTTTGTAAAATTTGGCAAATATATTTTCAAACTGCAATTTCTGATAAAATTTATTGAAATATAGATGGCATTTAACTCGTTTTAATGAACTCTTTTATAAACCTTATATTTATTTTAGCAATATGCAACTCTGTAACTTAAAACACATAATAAATATAGGGGACATATTTTTTTAGTTACAGAAAATTATGCAATTACTCCTAAAAAGCTTTTTTCAGAAATTGCAGTTTGAAAATTAGCTCATTTATTTAAATTAAAAAAAAACAAATTACTCGTTTCATTTTACAAATGAACGTTCTCTAATAAATTTATTAAATGAATTATGCTTTTAATTGCAACCATCAATGCCTCTAATAGATGTTTTAAATATGTTGCAGTGAATAAAAAGTGAGGTTAATGTTCTTCTTCTTTCTAATTTATTGCCCATCTCTTGTCAATAATTGTACTACCCATTTTAAATTTAGTGACTTTGATTGTATGTTCCCAATATGGTTTACAGAATAGCAAAATTTCTCAATATGTTAAAAACACTCTTGAAAATGTAATTGAAACATAAATCGAAATCTATTCAATATTGGAAACTTTTCAATGGTTTACAGAATAAGACCCATTTTCAAAAACTCAACACCATATATCTCGGAAACCAGTGACTTCTTTAGGACCTAAGTTTATTAAGATTTTTTGGGTCTAAAATGATCTAAGGAACAACCTCCTGAAGTTATAATATGGACTTAAAAAAACATCCTGTATTTTAACAGAACTAACGAAACATTAAACTTTTATGTGGCTTCCTGTAAATATTCAAATATCTGAAACTGACACAATTCGGGGACGATGAAGTTATAAACAATATCATATATAAATAAATTCTGTATTTACGATGCGGGTTACACAAATGTCACAAAAATATAGTTCTATTCTAAGAAATAGCAGGACAATACTTATTTATTTGTTACCTACTTAAATAGTAAGCTACAGTAATATAATCTATATTATCAACAAAATTAACCTACTTTAAAAACTTTTAAAAGTAATTATTCTACTCATTTACAGAAACCCAATTTACACAAAGCTTCTCTAATATCATTGTATATGGTAGGATCTACGACTGTTCCAGAAATCTGTAAAGAATACATTTTTTATTTATTTTTTGGATCAAATATTTTATATATTCACTAAAAAAAAGTGCACTCATGAACAATCTACCCAATTATACATACTTACTTTTTTCAATTTATTTCTGGAAAGATCAGCAATGGATTTTCTACAAATTTTTCCGGATCTAGTGAGAGGTAGACCTCTAACTGCAATAGCTTGTCTAAATGCTGCAACTGGACCTATGTTTTCTCTTATCATGGTTACTAATTCCTTCGAAATGAGAAATTCATTTAATATGGCATCTAAAATAATAAATATGATTACTGATTACTGATCGATTTTATACCAGTACATATTTAAAAATTGTATCACTGCTCAGAGTTTATAAAATGCCATATAACAACTGTTTTTAAACATTTATTTGAATTTATTTAAAATTAAGTAATATAATTGTTATGTTTTGAATGAACATCGATAACTAGCAAGTTACCCCATTTCATTAAAATGATGTCATTATTGACATGATCAGATCCGTTTCTGATATTACAATAAGATATCACAAACTAAATGTAAGCCATTAAGTCTGTTTAATAAATATTTGACAAAACATTGCTTGAGAATATGAATGGGACAGAGGTTGACCGTTTTCTTATTTATTCGGATTACCGAAAAGAAAAAAAACATTAGAGAATCTATGTTTGTACTTTATACTAGACTGAAATGCCTACATGATAGAAGAAAATCATTAAGTCAATGCCCAATTTGCCACCTGTGATTCTCTCTTCTATTGGTTCGAAAGCGAGGTAACCTTTTAATTAATTTACGGACCTTGTGTTGTTACACCATAAAGCAATTGAAGCACCCCAGCCCTGGGCTGCTTCATCGCGCATAAATTTTCTATAATTTTTTACATAAAACTAAATTATTTCCAAACATTTATCTCATTAAATTCCAAATTAATTATTGCATAAAAAGGTTAAACCATTTTCTTATAATTATCTTAGAAAACCGTATGCATCAAACTATAAAGTCTAAATTATTAAGCTAAGTAAAAGAACACACAGTATTCATTTAATATTTTAAAACGTTGACAAAACTGTACAAAAATTCAAAGCATTCTCCAGCCGAGAACCGATAACATAAACAAACCAATATAAACACGAATGGTTGTAAGAGTTTTACTAATAGGGTTAAAGGCTAATAAACATAGTCATTATATCACTTTTCACCTAAAGCATCTTGAGTTATATTTCAGTTGGAGGAACACAAGTTATCGTTCGGCTATGTCCGTCAAGCTTTCAGGTTTGAACAACGAACTTACTCACGGGAAATCATATAAATACGCGAGATTTCCTATGATCTGGGAGGTTCTCTGTGTCTGGGTCACATCTCTGACAACCTGAAGCTATACGATTTGGTTCTACGGAATTGGGTACGAAGAGATTGTCCAGCTCTCCGTGGTAGAGTCATGCCACATCTCTGACAACCCCAAGCTTTACACTTTAGTTCTACGGAATCGGGAAATAAGAGAGTGGCCTCGTCTCGGAGTTATAGCTATCCACCAGCATTGGGAGCCGCGCTTCATTATCGTGCTATAGCCACCGACGCCGCCGTCAACATGGAGGCGAGTAACTCAGGTGTTACTCCAGAATCCAGGGAGTGGGCCCCGCGGAACTCTCCGTGTATACAAGAATTGATAAGGACGGCAAATATTTTTTATACTGCGTTGCCATTTTCTACATACTACTAAAATTCATTAAACTAATTCAATTTCTTTGTTACGAGTGAAATAGCAACGTTAATCAAAGTACGACTCTATATGCTTGGGTTTCGCGGTTTTTAACAATATTTGACCGGTGCTACCAAATGATTTACAGATAGGGTTGTTCTGTTATAATGCACTGCTCCATACATTTTTATTAATAATTAGTACAGCCTATATTAATTCAGATAGGGTCAGTAATAGTAGTTGGAACTTTCATTCACTTCTCCAAATCAAGTTAGGTCAAAATAAGATAATGTACAAAATAAATAGTGTCCAGTTGAATTTGCAATATCTGTAACTTTATCAAATTCCACTTCTTGTGCTAGGATCTTGAGCGGTCAGCTGGCAGATTAGTATGGTCAGGTGCCGATACCACCACATGCAGTCTTTTGAACTCTCTGAGTGCTTTGATCAGTGGGCCCTTTCTCTCGACGGGGGGCTCAGTGGCCGACATCCAGTGAGTATCGTTTAATGTTTTATGACCACAATTCCAGTTAGGTTTGTTGTGAGTACGCGTGCTGTGAATGAGGTTAACGCCTGCCAACCCCTACACAAAACTCTACAGGGTAGTTCGTTTCATCTTGGTTTAAGCAGTGAGGGCGGGGTGTATTCGGCAAGCCCACAAACAAATGGACAGTTGTCCCAACGAATATTAATTGGCAGCGTTAGTTGTATTTATGGTATTGTTGTACGGTGACAACGAGTCCGCGAATTAAATTAAAGCATGGTGTCTGCACCTGTCCATCTTCTTTGGCAGTGGACGTGCTGGTATCTCATACAAGGGAAGTTTCTCTTGCAACCATATGTAAGGTTTTACATATGTTATTTAAACTACGAAGCGGGTTTCCGCGCAGGTAACCAGATTTGGTTGCTTTGCAGGTTCAACTAGTTAAATATCCATGTATTTCTTGTGGGCATTTGTCTGCCATATGTAGGGTTCTACATATGCCACTTCAACTATTTAGTGGAAGTTTCCGCAAATGCAACAAGGTTTTGTTCATGTCACGTTTTGTAATATTTCTTATAGACAGTTGTCTATGACAGAAATAAATTTGTTAAAACGTTATTTGAATTCCCTTGACTTATTTCCACTTTCAGGCACAAAGGTACATTCTAATTAAATCAATAATCACAATGAAGATAAAGTCAAATCTTACTTATATTTTTCGTTGTTAAAACAGATATCAGTGTAGTGCAGGTTAAAGGGTCATAATAATTGGTGAAAGTAGGTTATCCAATTAAAGCAAATTAAATCTAATAACTGAAACAAAGTAATACCAAACTTTATAAACATACCTGGGTGGTTACTATAACACAACAAATTTGGGTCCTACCACTAAAACTAGACGATCGCGAAAAAGGCCAATGAATTAAGTATTACCTGTCGCTTCACGACAGGTGAGATTTATCAAGAGGGGAATCAAGTAAATAATCAAATTAGTAAAACCAGAGTATCTACTAGAGTAAATATTCGCCATAAAAATAAAACAATAAAATAATCGAGGGGGGTGGGCTGTTACACTGGTGCCGTGACCAGGATAACAATAAACAATAAATACTTATACGAGGGGGGGGGTTGAGTCGTCACACAATTTATTTTGTATCATTTGAAACTCCCACACAAAAATTTATTTGAATCAAAATGAAAGAACAGGAAAATTAAATTATTGTATCACAGTGACATACTAGTAACACGTAGTCATAGAATATAAGATTCTGTAGTACTGGGCAACAATATTTCGTATTGAATCTTTAAAATTTATATTTTTTTGTATTTCTTAAATATTTCTATTTTTTGGCAAGAATTCTATGTGTTTTAGGATATATTTTAGTTTAAAATAAGGGAACTTAATTAAGAAGGTAAAGACGTATTTTTTTTGGCAAGAATTCTATGCGTCTTATGTAGTCTTAGCTTGAAATACGATAACTTAACTAAAAAGGTAAAGACATAGATCAAGTTCTAAATATAGGTACAAAATGTGAATGAATACACGATATAACACAAAATTATCTAGAACGATGATAAATTATCCAATTGCATGCGTAAAACTGACCACAACGTAGTGTAAAAAACAAAATAATTTATCTCGGAAATAAACTGTAATCGTTTAGATTTCGAGTTACATGTTGTTAAAAGTAATAATTACTAAAAACGTTTTCCAAATGCTCTACCTATCTAAGATATTTTAACTTCATCTAATATATTCTTAGGATTACAGAAAAAATGGTTGGTGTGGGGTACTTGTAAGTAAAACATATCTGTACCTACCTTCTTTCATTACAAACAAGCATAATGGAACCTCGTTCTTAATTTCATCAGGTACTGAAATAACGCACGCCATTGATATATCTGGATGAGAAAGAATTATATTTTCTAAGGCTAATGTTGATAATCGGTGTCCAGCAACATTAATAATGTCATCGGCTCTAGCAGTTACATATAATAAACCATTTTTATCCATATATCCAGCATCCATTGTGT
Source organism: Rhamnusium bicolor (assembly GCA_029963845.1). Lineage (NCBI taxonomy): Eukaryota > Metazoa > Arthropoda > Insecta > Coleoptera > Cerambycidae > Rhamnusium > Rhamnusium bicolor. The sequence continues at coordinate 187,773 of JANEYF010003248.1, read as the reverse complement.
CGTAGTAACCCTGTTGCAAATAAATTCAACATCAGTGATCCATTTTTAATTAGTAATTCTGTAATACAATTAACAATTTGACGCGGTTGTGGCTGAAAGTAATTAGATTACAATTAATTTTGACAAATGGATTAGGATACATTATTAAAGAAAACTATCAATACAGATATTAATTTTCTGAATACAAATCTAAAGCTACATTTCAAAGTCGGGGAGGAAATGCAGTATTACTAATCTGTGCCTTGTCAGTAATTAATACATAATATAATACACCATCAAATTTATATTGTAGATTTTTGTTACATCCTCTTCTATGATCTTAAATTAAATTGTTTTTGCTTAACACTTTCAAAGATAGATATTCCATAAGCTGTTTGTAACAAAAATACTATTAATATTCTCGAAATGGTCTTTCATTGATACATTGGAGATATCCTGTGTTAGAAAGTGAAGGTTTTATTTTACTTACCGGGTATTTAGTAAAGTATGTCTTCACAAATCTTTCATTTGCTTTATATAAAGTTGATAAGGCTCCTGGTGGTAGAGGAAGCTTGATAGCTATTCTTCCAAGTTCATTGATATCAGCGATACTTCCGTCTTTTCGTAAAATTTTTACTACAAAAAAATAATAATCATTGGATGAAACGCAAACGTTTTGCTTTGAAATATTAAAATTTTTCCTAACCGCCTGTTAAGTCACCGAAGTAACTCCCAGAAATCCTAGGATTTTATGTTGAGTAAAGAGAAACGAGGCCCTATAGTTTATTGTGGAGCCCGAACCACATTTAGGGCATCGACAGTTTTCTCCCATCTTAATCCGAAACAAATTACAAATAAAATATCTTCTGCTACTACTTTATGTAACATTACAGTAATTTATACTAAATAGTCTATATAATTGGGGAAATTCTAAATTATTAATCCCCTTGTTGATTTAGTCAATAACTGGTTTTTAATTTCGCCCATAAGTCTCCTGTAGTAGCATGTTGCTTATTGTAGGATAGGTCCTATAAATTTCAGTACAGAAAATTGCAAGTAATATGGCTGGAGGAACACCAAGAACATGGGCAAACCATAGTGAAATTGTTCTGAAAATTTTTTGGAGATACCTCAAAATGTTCATGTATTGTTCGACTAAACACTGGATATTTTATCTTTGGCTACATTATCAGTAGTCCGTTTTCAAACTAAAATGAATTATGGAAAAGATCTAGCAGTAAGGCAGTATTAGCAATTGACCTTGTAACCAGGTCAAGACAACCTTAAAATAATGGTTTAAAATCAATGTATTAGTGATTAGAGGGAAAGGTTTTACTAATACTGCCTAAATATTTTCTAAATATACAGGGTGGCCCATTTCGAGCCTCATTATTGGGATCTTGGAAACCGCAAGAGATACAGGGTCGGTTAAATTATGGCAAAGTTGCGCAATTTGATGCTTATCAAAATGTTGTGTTGGAATTTGGAAAATTCCGAATACTTTCTGAAATGTCCGGAAAAAAACGAAATTTCATAAAATCTTTTATATTTTTTTCTGACGTTATTTGGCAGCGCCACCTTGTGAGTGGCAATGACGAAGTTTTATTAGTTTTAAAATTTGTTTTCAAATAATGTCAGAAAAAAATATAAAAGATTTCATGAAATTTCGTTTTTTTCCGGATATTTCAGAAAGTATTCGGAATTTTCCAAATTCCAACACAGCATTTTGATAAGCATCAAATTGCGCAACTTTGCCATAATTTAACCGATCCTGTATCTCTTGCGGTTTCCAAGATCCCAATGATGAGGCTCGAAAATGGGCCACCCTGTACATTGATTAGTTAATATCAGTTAATGTCATACTATTATGTATAGATTAAATATATATAGTTAGTCCGTCCTTGTGTAAATATTTATTGCCCCACATCACTGGACCAGGAATTTTTTAAATAGACACTAACAACAACAGCTATTTATTATATTGTCAATTTTGACTTAGCAGATACGTACAAATAGTCTATTATAACATATTTATAGTTTCTAAACTAACAAAATCCTAAACAGGCACTGCTCACAACGATATAAGAATTTTGGGGTCCAGATCTTAGAGCGACAAATTTTAACATGGGATGGAACATCTATGTATATTTAATCAGAGACTATATGTAGTCTCTGATTTAATCTATATGTTACGATAACGGACTAGTTCTGGGCTGTGCCCAAAGATGGCGTTACCAGTATTGAAACGTAAATTAAATAGCTGGATTTATAAAGATGGAACTGTACAAGAACATCCAATAAAGTTCTAGTCCATACATGGATGGATATATAAGGCGTACGGTGGGTAGAAGAGCTCAGTCTTAATTTGGAATTGTACTAGTAAAGAAGAAATAAGTTAGAGACTAAAGTACTGATTTCTAAATGTTTAATTATGATTACAGTTAAATCCGTTATTAAGTTATTGTTGTTAATTATTAATTAATTAATAAAGTAGTGAGTTAATGCTAACTGTATGATTTGTGTGGATAGCAAACACGTAATACTTAATATTATTCAACTAATCAACTGTTTTCTGTCAACAAATATAAGAAGAAAAATAGTTACATTTAATGTAAAATAGAGTGGCAACATCTAAATTAAATTAAATATATTTTATATATTATTCCTTTAATAAGTATTAAAATATTTTTTTTCTAAACTGGTTTAATCACTAAATCCAAAATAAATCACAAGCATGCAATTTTATTTGGCAAATGTAACACGTTATACCGACCCAAATAAAATTAACAATTAACCATCAAGTTATCACTCCATATTAAAAGGCAGAATTATAAATCAGTCTACCCGTAGGCTACTCTGTCAATATTATATAGTATTAACATTTAATTATTAAGGTCAGCGTGAATACGTCGCGTCGTTTCCATTCTAGAAATGTTATTTATATATTTAAGTGGGATGTTATTCAGAGAAAAATAACATTTTAATTTAAAATAAAAATAGAAGTAAAATGTTATTAGAAGAAATCTTACCATTATATCCTGCAAATGGAAGACCTGTCGTAAGCTCTGTGTCTGTACAAGAATTTTTAAGTCCTGCACATGTTCCTGATATAACAGATCCAGTTTCTGTTTGCCACCAATGATTTGTTCCAGGCACACCAAAAATTTTTTTGTGTCCATGTTTTCGTATTTAAATCCAAATTTTCCCCTGCTAACCATATTTGTCGTAGACTTGATAAGTCGTACTCAGTGCTGTACTTTCCTTCTGGATCAGCTTGTTTTAATACCCTCATTGCTGTTGGCACCGTGAAAATTGAATTCACGCCGTAGTCATTAATAATTCTGTAATACAAAACCTGGGTCTGATATTGGAAATGTACTTATTGTATACGGTGTATCCCACTTTAACTGGAATCATCCGAATATTTCAGTTAGTATTAACCGAATCAATCTGGGTTTTTTCCACATATAGAGCTCTAAAATAGGCACCTGTGTACTTCTCAAAACTTTTAAAAGGTAAAATTCTATTATAATCATAATAGAAGAAAGATACTAAAAATGGCTAAATCATATTAGGCACATTTTAATCGAAAAATTTTACTAATGAAATTTGATTAGAATGATGCGTTTCCCGAAAAAATAAAAAATGTTTAGTTTATTGATGGAAAAATTTACACACCGTAAAACATGATCTTTATCCAACGTAATGGTTGCTGTGAAATAAGAAAAACAATTGCAATGTATTTGTTTGATGTTTTTGGCGCAGTAACTGTCAAATATCTGCACAAAACTAACAAGAGCTGACAAAGTTGGAGTTGTGTGATCGACAAAAGAAACAACTTAAGAATTAAATGTTAGATATTCAGATCGTTCCACAATCCTCCACGGAAGACTGGTGAAACTTAACAACCTATTTACTGGAAATAATTTTAAGAAATCCTGATCGTTGGATTTAGAGTAGAACTACTTAGAGAAAATATCATACGTCATGAATATGCATAGACGATAGACGAATATTACGAATATTATTTTAATTGCATCTGTTCAATATTAATAAATGCAAACAGTAAACATAGTTGCTGTATTTTATTTTGACAAGAATGAATTTTTACGGTACTGGTATTGTGCCAACAATAATTATACACGATGCGTGAGCTGTGACATAATATGGTATCTTAAGTAGTTTCACTCTACCCCAAAGATGATGCGATTTTTGCTTATGTAAACAGAAATTCTCGAGTAAGTTTGAATGAATTTTCAAGTAAATTAAATTTAAGTAAAAACAAGGTCTACGTCGCCAAAAACTGAAACCATATAAACCAAAATTTCTTCATAATTTAGAAGTAGGTGACGAACTTAGAAGGTTGAAATACAACTTCTGAGTACAAGGTGTGCTCTTAAATTAATAATAATAATAATAATAAACTTCTTTATTCATTTAAGGTATAATAAAATACATTGAATGCGTCAGTATACATATAAATAGAATTAAAATTGTACAAGTATAAACATGTATACACACATACACATATATACATACATGCATATATACATATTCACACATATACACACACACACACACATATATACACGTATATATATAAAAAATAACTATAATCGTAAACACAACTTATACATGCAGATACGAACAGTCAGACAGCATACAACAGTTTATCTAGATAAGAGGAGTATTAAAGTATTCATAGACTGAATAGAAACTATGCTTTAATAGCAATGACTTAATTGTGTTCTGGAAAAGATTTAGATTTTCAATATTTTTTATTTGAGGAGGTAGATGGTTAAACAATTTGACAGGCATCACATAGGAACTATTTGATAAAAGTGCTAGTTTGTGATGAGGTAGTCTAATGTGGTTTCCGTGCCTTAAATCATACTGGGCAACTTCAGAACTTTGAGTAAATTTCTCAGGATTTTTTTTGACAAATACAACACATTTAAAAATATATAATGAAATCACTGTTAGTATATTCATACCTTTGAAGAGATTTTTGCAAGAATATGATCTGGGTTTGAAACACATCGTTCTTATGATTTTTTTCTGCATAATAAGTACATCATTTATTCTATTTGAGTTACCCCAGTTTATAATACCATAGTTGAGAATGGAATTTACGTAGGCATAGTAGTACGTTAGCAATGTGTGTTTGTTAACAAATTTCCTCATTTGCCAAATTGAAAAACAATAACATGACAACCTCTTTATGATATACTCTATTTGAGAATGCCATGATAGGTTGTAGTCAATTTGCAAGCCTAGGAATTTTATACTAGGACTCTGTATTAACGATTTTTCAGATGATTTGACTAAGATACTACAATTATTTTCTCTTACTGAAAATGAAACTAAATGTGTTTTAGTTATGTTTAGTAACAGACCATTATTATTGCAGTAGGATTCCATATTTTCGTTACCCTTACTAGCTAATTGACTGAGGCACGTAAAGTCGTTAGCTGATGCAACTGCTGCCGTATCATCAGCAAATAGTGATACATGTTCAAACATTACATTTTCATGAATGTTATTTATAAATAAAATAAATAGCAGGGGGCCCAGCGTGCTGCCTTGAGGTACCCCGACACCTAACGGTCGCAGATCAGAATAATAGTCCTCTGTTTCAGATCTTAGAAGGACTTTTTGTGTTCTGTTTGATAAATAGGAACATAACCAGTCATAGGCTAACCCTCTTATTCCGTAATTATACATTTTTTCTAGGAGAATACTATGGTTCACCATGTCGAAGGCTCGTGTAAAGTCAAAAAAGATGCCTACAACTTTTTTACTTTTGTCCAATTGCTCTAGAATATAGTTAGTAAAGGAAACCGAAGCATCTTCAGTAGACATGCCTTTACGAAAACCAAACTGATATTTATAAAGTATATCGTGATTATTTACAAACTTAATTAATCTGTTGTAATACGCATTTTCAAATACTTTAGAGAATACTGATAACAGGCATATTGCTCTGTAATTAGCCATATCCATGTTATCATTTTTCTTATGAATTGGAATTACAATTGCGGTTTTAAGATTAACTGGGAAGATACCTTGACAAAATGAAGCATTAATTAAATCTGTAAGAATTGGTGCAATAAAGTCAGTTATGTGAATAAGAAGGGAACAGGAACATTCTTTTAAAAAAAAGTTCTTTTTATGATGAGGCAACTTCTACCACCAATGATGCTGTTTCATCACAGACTGTCGACACTGGGCTATTGAAAATCCTCATTGGATAATAAATACTAAAAGGCAATATTCGCAGAAAGTGAACGTGTGGGTTGGTATTGTGAATAAAATCATCGTTGAGTAATTTTCTTTTTACCAACATTTAAACACCCAGTAATCCTCAAAATTCTTAAATGATAACCTATGGAATGCTTGATATGCCTTACCTTTAAAGGTGCGAAATGATATGTACTTTCAGCATGATGGTTGTTCCGTATTTAATGCACTGATCGTAAGGGATGAAAATTTCTGCAGAGGCGGATTAAAAGAAGTAACAACATAATTGAGTTTCCGCTCCGATCTTTAGATCTTACACCATTTAATTTTTACCAATGGAGCACCACTAAAACCACTAAAAAGCTAAGTTTATATAACCTGACCACAAAGTAGAAAACAACTCTACGGGAGAATTAGACAAGTATGCCACGAAATAACCCTGAAGAGTTAAGAAAAATAGTTCAAAATAATCGTGGGAGTATCGAGATATGTATTATTTTGGATGGCGTCTTAGTTGAAAAAACTGTAATTAAAATTCTGTGTAAAAATGTTACTTTCCTGTCTCCACAATTTTGATTTAATTAAAGTTATGATAATTCGATTTAATTTGAATACAGATTTACATTTTTCTTAAAAATTTCAGAGCACAGAACATCAAACAAATAAATTACACTTGTTTTTTTTTCAGCAATTATTACGTTACAAACATATCATGTTTTACCAAATCAAAAAAATTCAAAATTTAATTTCTTTCCTGAAACTTCGCATTTAGCTATTTGAAGTTATTCTAAACAATTCCATTTTTTGATAAAAAAATGCCTATAATTGATTTCGCCCCTTCTGCCCTCTTTCTTTAATCATAATAGGCGGTTGTTTTGCCATATAAAAGGTATGAGGTATCACACAAGTGAAATATTCGGTGGTTACAGTTAAGGCAGGACACACTATATATGTATATAAACATATTATGTTTCGCACAAAACATAAAATGCAGAAGAAATTTGCGTTGTGATCACTCAAAACGTGAAATGTCTAAGGCTTATAGACAACATCCGAACCACATCCTTATTTTTTCAGATTTTGAGCTATGTTTGAGGAATATAAACGAAGAAACTATTAAACGGACATGGATTAAGTAACTGCTTATCAAGAACACTTCCTAAAATATAAGCAATTATATCAACTAAAAGGTAAAAACTGGATTACAATATAAAAATGGGTGCAATTAATGCTGCAGTAATGAATTATTTCTTACAGCAAAGGAGGGAAGTATGAAATTTCGAGTAAAAGTACATCATTGTTTTTGCATTTACATTTCTTTGAAATATATTTTGTTTTACAAATACATTTAAAAAATCTCTGCTTTTCTTTAACATTTTCAGCTTTGGTTAAAATTGTATTATATCTTTCACATATTATCATATTTTGTTAGTAACAAAAAATTTAATAAGAATTTACCAAATCATTGACATGTTTAATCAATCATTATAATATAGCTTTAACAGCACGGAAAGTGTGAACTAATTTGTTTACGATACAGATAAAAGTTAAGTTAGAGTATACTTTACCTTGTGTCTAATATTCGCGTTTTCTCTCATAGCACTGACAGAACGCAGTCTGTCTGGACAAAACACGAAGTGATGTATAAATATCGGACATATTTTATGAGTTCCGAACTGGCTTCCCAACCAGCCTGTCTAAGGAGAGCGCAGTAACCAGGCGCGGCAAGATCTAGACTGTGTTTAATTATTCACCATTCAGTTTACCTGCAAACGTCGCAGTGCATAGATAGCGAGGGGATAAAAATAAATAGTAACAACAATGTCGTATTTTCGCTGTTTGTCGACAGTTGGAAAAACCTGTGTCATAGTTTTAATGAAAATTATATTAGGTGCATAATATATTCTAGCTTTTCTCATGTCAGAGTCAATAATAATACAGAAGTGAAAGGAGGCCACAAAGATAGATATCATAGAACTGGAGATATCGAAGACGGACGTACTATTGCCCCACCCTGTATAATTTATATGTTTACATTTTTTTTTCATTCTTTCTTTCATCGATATAGACTCTATTTTCGTTATTCCGTAATAGAACATTGATATTCAAATGCAGAAAATTGTTTCTCGGTTTGATGACTTTCGTGACGATGGATCTGCAGTGCATAATATACCATGTGTAACAGAGAATACATGTTTCACCATACTACCGAAGATAAACGGCATCTTGAATCAAAAGTTCATCATAGTAATAAAGTACGAAACATATCAGAACAACATGCGTATTGTCATTACAACCTAAAAGCAAGGCCTCAGTGCTGAGTCGAACGCAACTTCTAATATGTGGCTGAAGAACAAATTCAGAATCAGAATCAGAATCAGCATCAGAATCAGAAACGAGAAACGATTTTTTTACAGTGTACCAGTTGAGAAATGCTCTTGAAATGAAAATCATAATACTTTTGTAATACGTTCACATTTGACAAGATGATAGAAAATTTCAGATTTGACGAAAATGTGAATTTAAGGGGGCAAACCCCGAAAACTATTTAAAACTATTTAAAAATAATATAACTTTTCCCGTACAATTTGTAACACTCTCACATTTGACAAGATAATAGTAAATAAATATTCCAATACACCCTATTTCAGATTTGCTTAAAATATGCATTTTATGTTGTATGACACACCCCGAATACTCTTTAAAACTTTATAACTTTTATTATACAACTTATAACCTCTTCAGATTTGGTAAGATGATAAAAAATAAATATTTCAATATACCCTATTTCAGATTTGACAAAAATAAGAATTTAAGGGAGTGAAACACCCCGAAATCTGAAATAGGGTGTGTTAGAATATTTATTTTCTACCATCTTATTAAGACTAAAGGCGTTACAAGTTGTATGACAAATGTATGTTTAATCTGAGGGTGTTACAAGTTGTATGACAAAAGTTATATCAGTTTTAAATAGTTTCAGGGGTGTTTCATCACCTTAAATTCTAATTTCCGTCAAATCTGCAATAGGGCATGTTGGAAAATTTATTTTTTATTAACTTGTCTAAGCTGAAGGTGTTACAAGTTTTATTTGTTTTAATAGTTTCTGGAGTATTTCACCCCTTTAAATTCATATTTTAGTCAAATCTGAATAGACGTATCTTGAAATATTCTCCATCATCTTATAAAATGGGAAAGTGTTACAGATTGTACGACAAAAGTTATAAATTTGTAAGAGGTTTTCAGGGTTTCACCCCTTTAAATTTGAATTTTTCTCAAATCTGGAGTATGTCGGAATATTTATTTTCTACCATCCTGTCTAATCTGAAATTGTAACAAGTTGTATGACAAAAGTTATATTGGTTTTAAATAGATTTTGTTATGTTTTTGCCTCCTTAATTCTAATTTTCTTCAAATCTGAAATAGGGTATGTTGCAATATTTATTTTTTAACATCCCGTCTAATACGAAGGTGTTACAAGTTGTATCATAAAAGTTTATTTTATAGTTTTAATAGTTTCTGGGATGTTTCACCCCTTAAATTCTAATTTCTGTCAAATCTAAATTAGGGCCTTTTGAAATATTTATTTTTTATCATCTTGTCTAATCTAAAGATGTTACAAGTCGAATGACAAAAGTTATATTAATTTTAAGTAGTTTCTGGGGTGTTTCACTCCCTTAAATTCTAATTTCCGTCAAATCTGAAATAGGGTATGTTGGAAAATTTATTTTTTATCATTTTCTCTAATCTGAAGGTATTACAAATTATTTGACAAAAGTTATATCAATTTTAAGTAGTTTCTGGGGTGTTTCACCTCCTTAAATTCTAATTTCCGTCAAATCTGAAATAGGGCATGTTGGAAAATTTATTCTTTTCATTTTGTCTAATCTGAAGGTATTACAAATTGTTTGACAAAAGTTATATTAATTTTAAGTAGTTTCTGGGGTGTTTACCTCTTAAATTTTAATTTATATCAAGTCTGAAATAGGACACGTTGGAATATTTATTTTTTATCATCTTGTCTGATCTGAAGGTGTTACAAGTAGTATGACAAAAAGTTATATTAATTTTAAATAGTTTCTGAGGTGTTTCACCCCCTTAAATTCTAATTTCCGTCAAATCTAAAATAGAGCAAGCTGAAATATTTATTTTTTATCATCTTGTGCAATCTAAAGGTGTTATAAGTTGTATGACAAAAGTTATATTAATTTTAAGTAGCTTTTGGTTGTTTCACCCCCTTAAATTCTAATTTCCGTTAAATTTGAAGTAGAGCATGTTGAAATATCTATTTTTCATCATCTTGTCTAATCTGAAGGTGTTACAAGGTGTATGACAAAAGTTATATTAATTTTAAGTAGTTTTTGGGGTGTTTCACCCCCTTAAATTATAAATTCTGTCAAATCTGAAATAGGGGGCATGTTGGAATATTTATTTTTTATCGTCTTGTCTGGTCTGAAATTGTTACAAGTTGTATGACAAAAGTTATATTAATTTTTAGTAGTCTCTGGGGTGTTTCACCCCTTTAAATTTTAATTTCCGTCATGTCTCATATAGGCCATGTTGGAATATTTATTTTTTATCATTTTGTCGAATATGAAGGTGTTATAAGTATTGTGGCAAGAGTTATATTAATTGTAAGTAGTTTCTGGGGTGTTTCACCCTCTTAAATTCTAATTTCCGTCAAATCTAAAATAGGGCAAATTGGAATACTTATTTTTATCATCTTGTCCGATCTGAAGGTGTTACAATTAGTATGACAAAAGTTATATTAATTTTAAGTAATTTGTGGGATGTTTCACCCCCTTAAATTTTAATTTCTATTGTCTGAAATAGGGCGTTGGAATATTTATTTTTTTACCATCTTGTCTGATCTGAATGTGTTACAAGTTGTATGATAAAAGTTATATTAATTTTAAGTAGCTTCTGGGGTGTTTCACCCCCTTCAAATCTATTTTTTTGTCGAATCTGAAGTAGCGTGCTTTGGAATATTTATTTTCTATCATCTTTTCAAATGGGAAAGTGTTACAAATTGTACGACAATAGCTATGAATTTTTAGATGGTTTTCTGGGTGTTAACCCACTTAATTTAATTTTCGTTAAATCTGAAATAGGATATGTTGGAATTTATTTTCTACCATCCTGTCTATGCTGAAAGTGTTATATGTTGTATGAAAAAAGTTATATTAGTTTTAAATACTTTCTGGGGTATTTCACCACCTTAAATTGATATTTTAGTTAAATCTGAAAAGCCGTATCTTGGAATATTTATTTTCTATCATCTTATCAAATGAGAGGGTGTTACAGGTTGTACAAAAGTTATATATTTTTAAATGTTTCGGGGTGTTTCACCCAGCTGAATTCTAATTTTTGTCAAATCTGAAGTAGGGTATGTTGGAGTATATATATTCTACATCTTATCAAATCTGGAGGTGTTACAAGTTGTAAGACAAAAGTTATAAAGTTTTAAATAGTATTTGGGTTGTTTTACCCCTTAAATTCATATTTTAAACAAATATGAAATAGGGTGTATTGGATATTTATTTAGTATTATGTTGTCATAATATTGAACATAGACTTTTTTAATAAAAATACTTCCAACTTTAAATACCTCATCAATATACTTAATTGTTTCAACCTTCAACAATATCTTGATGAACCAACAAGAATCAGTGACACCACTTCTACCATGATCGATGTAATATGCACAACCACCAGAGAAAGTTATTGAACGTAGTACGTTGGACACCATTAATATGACTGACCACAGACTGACTTATTGTCATCTAGATTATACGGTTATTAAAAATGTGCCACGAAACATTATATATATATATATATATATATATATATATATATATATATATATATATATATATATATATATATATATATATATATATATATGTGCTATTCAGAGTATGCCTCAACTGTTAATATGTAGTAAACATGTGTTGCAAACCAATGCGTGAACAGTTGAGGAAATAGTGGCAAATGCTTTGTGTAATATTGGTGTTAAAAGTGAAAATAATATCAATTTACATTAATGCCTTGCCAGCACACAGGAGTTTTTATGAAATGTTAAGACGAGGTATGTATTTTAATTGTTCTTGACAAATGATTGTTATTGTCGCTTGTCTCATGTGTCGACCCTGCACGCAAAGGAAATGTACGGTGTCTAGATGTATTATTTAGAATTATATCTACCACTATTAGACATTTCCCATTTTGTCCAGACAAAGCGCGATTTGTCTTATTTTCTGTATTGTCTGTAACATATACATGAATATGTATCAGTGTATAATAAAAAGTCTGCATAAAGAGGACTTCTTTTTACTGTTTGAATTACAAAAAAAAATATGGCATCATCTCTACTTGTTTTAAGATAAAAGAAAAACCAGGATTCTTAATTTTCGAAAAAGTATTAATGTCAGTCACAAATGGTTATTATTAGATAGTATTTAAATTAAGATTTCTACGAAAACTTTTGATTTCTCTAATTATTGAAATCAACTTAGCTTTAACATTGTAGAGAGTTTCATAGAATAATCAATTAAATCGTTTGAAATAGGATAATGCAATAACACTCTTATGACAACTTTGATTCGTTTCTCAAATATTACTATTTGGAATATCATAATTTCTGAAAATAACATTTAATTTCGGCTATAACGTGATAACTTTTGATTTACAGTTTTCTACTCTTAAGATAAGTAGAGATTACCGCCACAATTACTTTTTTCGTAAATCAAATAATACAAAATATCCTTATGGTATATGTAAAATATGAATCAGAATTAACACTAAAACATTAAACTTAAAAATAAATAGATACTGTCTATAAAACATACTATTGTTACCTATAATAAGAGCTTGGATCCGGAGTAGTTGTCGGTTTTCCTTCATACACAACAGTGGTCATTCCGTAAACAAGAGGACCGTAACACATGTAAGAGTGTCCAACAACCCATCCGAAATCACTTGTAGCCCACCATACATCATCTTGACTGAGTCCATATAATGTCTTTATAGTGTAGACTAACATAGCTAAATGACCACCTATTGGCCGTAGAACACCCTTAGGTTCACCTTAAAATAGTGCAGAATTTTATTTTTATTTTTGTGTAGGTATTAAACTTTCGAATAAATATTTGATACATGCCCAGTGAATATTCAAATATATGACTTTATTCCGTTTTATTCAACAAACATTTATGATATACATGTTCATATTGTTCATTGTTCGTCAACTATCTAATATATTTTGTATTAATACAGGAATTTACACTAGCGGATTTAGGGTTGAATACAATCCCTCCCCACCCCCGAAATGGTTACTTTTCATTAAAATAAACTGAAATGTTCAGCAACAACAATTCCGATATTATTCTATTAGTCTGACAACGTTGCATTATACATTATCTTATAAGATGCACATGAAATGGAGCGCGTAAAAATATATGACTATATCAGAACGTATGACGGTTGTATAGATCGAGAAGCACCATTAGAACTAAGCAGGAGTTTGTAGATAATAATTTTACTACTAATTATTTCATAACTAGTGGTAACGTAATAATACATACATTTTTTCCGTTTTGTAATGAATAATAACATTTTTCGTTATCGATTTTTTGTGTGTATAGCTCCTCTCCCAAAATATCCTTCTACATCCGATAGTGAGAACTTACCAGTTGTTCCAGATGTATAAAGAATATATAAAGGATCGTTGGCATCTACAGGAATACATGGGGCAATTTCAGCATTTTTTATAGCCTCCTCCCAGTCCATATCTCTAACTGGATCAAGCTCAGCGATTTCTATACCTTTTCTTTGGTAAACAATACATTTAGATGGCTTGTGGGTAGATAAAGCTATTGCTTCATTTAATTCATTAATATAACTGAAAATAAATAATATTATGGAAATAGTTGTAAATGTATACATATATGTACACCTACTACATTTACATTTTTTTTTTTGGCCACATATGTAGCTACTAAAACTATAATTTAATAAATAAAAATAAATAGATACATTTCTAAAAACAAATAGGAAAATGTGTTTCTTGTGTTAAATTAAATTAATTCGAAATATAAATCGCCTAACCTAATTCGAAAATTAAATTTGATAGACGTATATAATATTTTTATTTATGGGCTTATCACGGTATTTAAACCATACAGGAGCAGACAAATGAATTGAGGGATGTTGTATAAAACATTAGGCATTAATGAGAATAATCTTTATTATAAAATACTACTTCTAGAAACTGTTTGGTGACCCTTATTTACTATTTTTCTTTGTAAATTGTTGAGGACTGGTAAAAAAAGAATAAGAAAACTAGATTTTTTAATAATCGACATTTTATCTTAAAGAAATCTTAAGTTTTCCTTGTAAATTAATAATTTTTACATTGTTATGCTTTGTTGTTAGCACTAGTTGATGATTGTTTCTGAAAGCCAGTACCGTTACATGTTATAGAAAATAAATTTAAAGGATACTAAGGCTGTATGCATAGTCGTTCTCCGCGACTCGCCAGCCACCACTCAGCAATGAATGTGTCTCATGCATTTCATACATTAAACTCATTCACTACTGAACGATAGCTGGCGAGTCGCCGGAGAACGACTATGCATATCAGCCTTAGTATCTCAGGGTCGATTTGCTCAAATGTTTCAAAACAATTCAGGAACAACAACTGGAGATTTTAAATTCTAACCTAAAATATTTCTGTTAATATTGAACGGCAAAAACTTTTATGAAAATTAAATTTATGTGAGGATTTTTTTCCTAGGTGGCATAATTTTAAAATTCTGCTTTAAGAATTGTTCAATGACGAACGTCCCGAGTTGAAAATATTCGGATCAGGATTATTTCCGATAATAAAATCGGAAGTCTTAATGTGTCCCAATAGGTGGCAACACTGACTTTCGGAAGTTCAATCACTCGGTAACAATCAGACCCCGTCCACGACCTTCTAGATCTGAGACACTGTTCGTGACGCAGCACGGTTACGGAATCTAATTGATCCTCTGATTCGCCACTCAAAAGCTCGGATTATGTTAATGACAGTTTCCTACAACAAAGAGAATTTAATCATCAGCCGCAGATTTATCGGCAAAGTAAATCTCCTAACAGGTACTGAATGTAAATATAACAACGTTAAATATCAAAGTTAAGGTTCGAAGTTCATTAAACAGACAAGTTGCAAGGAAGTTATTAAAAGTCAATGTTCTTCACCTGTCCTGGTAGAATTCCTCCAACTCTACGGCCTCGCCTTTGAATTTAATTTCAAAGCAATTAAATGCGAAAATAAAATCCCAGTTAAAAGAAAAATTCTAGAGGTGGATTTTACCATTGTCGAATTGCACTCTAACAATTATTTGATCAATATTTTTTTGTCATAATGTTAAATTGCTGAAAGCTGATCTTGAGGATTTATTACCATTCCTTCTTGATATCATTCACGAAAAATTACTTGTTAAAATTTTTGCATTGCAATGACGGTTGTCAATGATTATAACTACCTTCATTATAATTGACCCCAAAACTATTGAAATATTGAACTACCCCAGACTTTGCTTCAGTTTTATTTCTATCACTTTTTATATTTTCATACTAGCCCTTTCATAGGAAATCCTGTCCCAGAATAATCTCGAATCGATTTTTTTCTGACCTTATTCTTTTTCATAACTTCTTTGAAAAAAGAAAGATCTAAAATTTGTGTGTAGCAGAACTCACTCCTCTGACGATGGTCATTTAGATGGGGAATCGCGAACTCGAACTTCTTCTCCTGTTAAACTCTTAACTTATACGAAGACTCTAATCTCGAAACTTTTCGATTAAAAAACATTAATTAATTCCGTCATCTTTTGTCCCTCCAGAGGAAACTATTGCTACACGCTGCGACTCGCTTTCTATTACTTAAGAAATGAGGATCCTCATGATAGGGTAAGTAACCTTTTCCTCTCCTTCAATCTGATCGGTTTTAAAAATTTTTTACTTTTTTATACCTAATATAAAGAAGAATCGTGATTTTTTTCGACTTCGAGATTTTGATTAAAATATATGTTTTGAACCCCCCTGAATCCATTTTCACTATTTTTAATTATAATTATACCTCGATACATTACTCACGCCCATAAATGGGTGTATTTTATGATAAATTTATTTTTAAACTCGATTTCTTTGACTTTTACTTCTGTTATGCGGTTTCTTATACTTTTATAAATCGTTTCCTAATTCATGGCTTTCAGTCTTTTAAAATTGGTTCACTATTTCTAACAATTAATATTTGGTTACAAAAAAAAGCACAACTTTTTTTATTTTTCTTCCCCCCTCGGCTTAAACTAATGAATTTTAAATATTATTTTCCTGTTTTTAGGACTTAATTAATTTTTCAGCGTCACGATCGATGACAACATATATAAACATAAATAAGGCATAAAGAATTAATAGAAACAGTAACACTGAATAAACAAACCTGAACTAGACTCATGAGTCTCGTCTGTCCAATATAAAATCTGGGTCAGCGGCTAGTGCATTTAAATTCCACCGACGAAAATGTATCCATTTTTCG
Source organism: Rhamnusium bicolor (assembly GCA_029963845.1). Taxonomy (NCBI): domain Eukaryota; kingdom Metazoa; phylum Arthropoda; class Insecta; order Coleoptera; family Cerambycidae; genus Rhamnusium; species Rhamnusium bicolor. The sequence continues at coordinate 170,978 of JANEYF010003248.1, read as the reverse complement.
GCATCGTACGGAAGATGTTCTTCAATGGATTGTAAGCAAAGTTCACGTGTCGCGCAGATCCCCACCACTATTCTCGTTAGAATTTTAGTATAAACTAAAAGACATCAATTAAATGAGATACTTCTTTAGTGAGTGCTCAAGTTAGCAACACACAGCTACTGATCTCCAGTGTTCTCCGTAATCTGGTAGTGATAAGAATTACTTTGACCGTCTTTACTGTATTTATTTATATATCCGTTATTATTAACCGATTATATCCGATTGATGAAGTCCCCGAGGTGTAATGTATTAGTCGTTCCATACGACACACGTAGTAAATAAACCCTAATAAGGGACATTAGGAGCTGATCTAAAAATATAGATAAACTAGCGACTTTAAATCCAAACTGATGAAGTTTGTGTTATCAATTACTTTTTTTGTATTTTTTGAACTTCCTTCACTGCTTTATCTTTTTTTGTTATAAAGAACTCTCTGGTATATTCACTCATCTAAAACTAAATATATAATACAATCATGAGCAGCGGGAATTCTTCAGCATGTCAGTACTTTTAAAGTATCCCTAATTTGAAAGACATGTTTTGTAAACAATACGTTAAGATAGTGCATAACATTGTCATTTCTCGAAACAATAGACAAACTGTATTTTCGATTAAATGGCGAAGGAGCCAGTGTGCAGAAAAATATTGTACGCAGATGTGTGCCTACATAGAGGTATCCCAGTTATAAGGGACCACTCTTTAAAAGATTGTAAAAAAACTGCTAGTAGGAGTGGGATTGCCAACATTATAATGCTAAAATAAAGGGCACTCGTGTTGCATATTCTTCGGGAAAATTAAAAAGTTATTGTAATGCACAAAATTTGCAAACTGTGTTTAATAAATAAAATAAAATTACGAATTAATGCTTTTAAAATAATTTAAAAAATAAATAAATCACAAAGGTGTAGAGGCAGATAAATTTTGTGTGATAAATGCGTTTTTCTCGAAATTGGTAACTTAAAATTTTAAACTGTATCATTGTCACATGCCTAAGCTATAATTCTGGTACTGTTACCAAAAAAGAACTCCACGAGGCTTGGTGTCGTGATTCTTTGTATACAGCGAGCACTGTTTCCAAGTCGAACAGGCGATAAAATGAAAGCAAATAATGATGTGTATGGCTTATGCCCACACCACCTATAGAGAGAACCATCATCAATATTCCACATGAGAAATCTACACGTACATCATTTGCTTTTTTTTAACGCCTGTTCGAAATCAACACTTGCTGTATAATTTTGAGTGTGCCACTCTACTTTTTCTACAATATAATAAAAAGATGTTCCTTTCCAATATATTACTATAAGGATAATTCGTAATTAATATGCGACACATTTACATTAAAATTTTGAGGTGTGACACGATAATTAACTTTTTGGAAAATGCTCAGAAAGTCACAATTCTTGAAGAAATTTGTGGCTGCCGATCTCAAATGGTCATCGTGGAATATAAACAAGAAAAAAACAAACACATGTTTAAAAACTGTCCAGATAATATCACTGCTCCTCCACGAATTTCGACAAGATGTTACTTCTACCATATTCAAAGGATAATTATTTTACAAATATGTCATCATTGGTGAAAATGGCTAAAGACTATGTCTCAATTTGTACAAATGAATTAGTATGATGCCACAATGAGTGGACATATGAGAGAGGTTTATCTTTTTAGTGTTCAATGCTGGTTGTGTAGTGTACGACGAAGCATGTGACTGGAAAGGTGTCAAGTGATCTGAGTGAAACAATTGGGAACTACCACGATGCCTTCCTTTCTACAGCGATGGAAAAACAAATTTGTTTTTTCGACCTCGACATCACGCTAGACCTCGGTGTAAACGGCGAGAGTGAAATACCACTATCATCCTCAGTATGTGCGATCATAAAACAAGATTGTTTTACATAAAGATGACATCAATATAGTGAACACGATAGCGAACTCCACCGCTAACAGCGAGGCATCTTCGGTATGTCCGTATCCTTAGATTTCGCGGTCAGTTTCTTTTAATTTATATATTTTTGTAGCGAGGGATCTTACTGTATATTTATACACGTTGTAGAATCATTCATTTAAGATTTTATATTATCAAAGTTGTTGTTTTGTTTTTAGAAGGTTATTTGTTTTAATACCAAAGATTTGGTGTAAATAATGAGGATGGCCCTTTTAAGTTTTTTAAAGTCTATTTTCGTTTATTACATTATGCCACAATGCAGTGTAAATAAAAAGTCGTTGATTTTTTTTCTGTTGAAGTTTTTGTTTTATTAACAAAGGTCACTGTTCACATTTACATTTTAGAATTTACTTTCTGCTTTTTGATTTTTCAATAAATAATTTCATATATTCGTTCATTATGTCATGCCCTTTTATTCATACATATGCACAGGGTGATTAAAAACTAGCACTCCTAGCCTTGTAAAAAACTGCAATGTTATTTGAATGCATATTTTCTTAATTTGTAGTTGTTTCTTCTACAAATAACGTAAAAAAATATGCACCTAAAGTACCAGATAAGGCGTCGTGACGGTGAATATATTTTATCCCTGGACATCCAATTTACACCATTTTCATTATAAACACATTTTTTAAAATTTTTTTTGAGTGTTTAATGATCTGCTATATATTAATATTACAACTTAGTGGGAATAGATCAATTGAAACAGAAAAATTACTTTTTTAATTTAATCGACGTTTCACTATGTTCATTAGCGTCTTCAGGAAATTATTCTTAATCTTGGTCTTAGTTATCTAATTAAATATGAAATATCATTTATCCCGAATGCGAATCTATAATTATTAACGGAATTCATAGATATTTGTTATGATTTTGATTAGATTAGAAATTTGTACTTACTTAACAATTCTGCAGGGCTCAATGCCACAACTGGCCGCGATAATAACTTTTGGTTCAGCATGCTGGATTCTTGTGCACAATTCACTAGCAGCAAATCCTAAAATCATACTATTTGTTATATTGAGATCTTTTAACAAAAAATGATTTTAAATGTAAGAAGGTGTCAAAAATAAGTTTCGATTTATAAATAAATCATCTCCAGGACTGTACATAAACGTAACAAAAAAAAAAGTGTATTGGCAAATTTGAACATATTTTATAAAACTATCATACAGACCAGTGTGCCCTTTGTATATTCCAGAAAGTTTTAGTGACCCTTACTTAATTGCTCAAAATAATTTGATTGTGACTTGAAGCTATTAAAACAATAAGCAGAACTTCTTGGTTCCTAACTTAAGGAGTGGAACTTTCTGGCTAAAGAAACAAAGATTACGATTTTTAGAAAAAGAATTGCAACATTTTCCGCATTTATAATATGGAAAATCCTATGCGTGTGATATGGACGGTTTAACACACCAACTTAATATCGAGCTTTCACCTTCTGCGTGGCGCCTATTCATAGATTCCTGATTCCTCCAAATATAGTTTAAAAGCTGTATTACTACATAATGGATATTTAAAACTATCTGTACCAATTGCCTATTCAGTAAGAATGAAAGAGGATTATGACAGTATGAGCACCATTTTTAATAAAATTAATAACAACAAGTACAAATGGCAAATATGTGGGGAATTAAAAGTAATAGCCATTTTAGTAGGGCTTCAAGAAGACTTTACAATATATTACTATTTTCTATGTTTGTAGAACAGTCGTGCGGTAAAGAAACATTTTGTGAAAAGAATTTGGCTGGAAAGGAAAGAAGTTGAACTAGAAACTAGTAATGTTAAATATGTGTCCCTTGTAGACCCTAAAAATGTTCTTCATATTGAACTTGGGCAAATGAAAAATTTTGTGAAGGCTATGAATAAAGACCGTGAAAGATTTAAATACTTAAGAGAACTTTTTCTTCAATTAAGTGATGCCAAACATTAAGAAATTAGAAAATTGCTTGAAGAGAAAATTGCTTGACGATGCAGATTTTAAAGGAACATTTAACAGATAGGAACTCAGAGCTTGAAACTCATTTATTAAGGGATTTTTAGGGAACAAGAAGGATGAGAATTACAAGCAATTAGTACGCGAACTTTTAGATTCATATAAATGTTTGGTTGGTTGGTTTGTAAAAATTCACTTTCTGCATTCTCATTTAAATTTTTTTCCTGAAAATTTGGTTGCGGTAAGCAACGAGTAAAGAGAAAGATTTTATCAAGATATCAGGACAATGGAAATTCGTTATCAAGGATGATGGGATCCAGCTATGATGGGTGATTACTGTTAATTCTTAAAGCGAGACGATTTGACCCCTCATAAAAGAAAAAAATTAATTGAGCATATATTTTTCAAAAATTATTCTCTATCTTTGTAGATATATCTATGTAAGCCTAATATATGTCATATACATCATTGATATATAGCAATAAATGTGTGTGTGTGTGTGTTATACGTTTTATGGCACTGGATAAAACCAACTGGCCAGACATTTTTATTGCTTGACTACAAACATAGTTGATATATCCAAACTAATTTTACATTTAAAAATCATAATCAGATGTAATCTAAAGTACATTAACTAAAATAACTCTAAGACCACGTCAACTCAACTTGCCCCATTGTTATAATCTTATACCTATGTTTTTTATAAATAAATATATTGCCGTGTTAACAAGTGTATTTTTTTAGAGTTAATAAAAAAATTAAATTAATAGGCAGTGGGATGTTATCATCCACTAATTTTTTATATAAGCTATCAATATTTGCATGTTCTAGAATACACTCTAAAATGATGTGTTGCTATTTCGTCACAAATACAGTTTGGATTATCGGATAGACCAATTTTGGTTTTATATTTAGGGTACAGTGCATTATTACTTTTTATACGACATAGAGTTTGGATGTAACTTCTGTTCATATTATTGCTAAACCATGGGTATGTGGGAATAGTTTCTTGGATACTTTTGTAGAATTGTCCCTTTTCGTATTTTTCAAATGAGTCTTGCCAACATTCTTTCATTTTTGTTTTTAATATATTATGAAAATCGGTTTTAGGAACTTTGAAGTTTAAATATAGGCCGTTTGCCGTGGCTTCCTTAGCAAGTATATCCACTTTTTCATTGTCAGTCATTCCAACATGTGCCTTAATTCAAGATACATATATATTTTTTAAGCTTTTCACCACCTTGTCGTTAAGTGCGAAAATTTCTGCAACAATGTGATTTAGATCAGATTTTGGTGATACATTTTGTAGTTTTTCTACGGCACTTTTACAATCAGTAAAGATAACAAAATTTGATTTGTCAATATTTAAACATAATTTAAATGCTTCTCTAATTGCAACAAGTTCTGCGCTATAGGCAGATGAAAGTTCTGGAAGCTTGTATAACAGCTTGACATCTTCTCTAGGATAAAATATTGCACATCCTACCTCGTTATTCATTTTTGATCCATCCGAAAAAAATTTTTCATAGTTTTTCCAAATGGTTTGTAGCTCTTCATTAAACTGCTTTTAGTTTTGGATTCGAATATTATTGCTGTAATCTGTATTAATATGACATTTTATGGATTATACATTTCATAATGGATTGAAAATCACGGAAGTCTTTCAGAATGGTAAAGATCATCTAAGTACTCAGATATAAACTAAATTTTCAACCATTAAATGTGTTTTCTTTTTATTCCAATATCTGAAAATAAGACATTTTTAAAGGACTTAACTATTTTTAGCATGTAGATTTAAAATAAATTTGTAACTAAGAAGCTCGCTTCTCATTTTTAGAGGTGGTTAACAAGTTTCAGCTTCTAATATGTTTATGAGAGTACTTGGAAGATATCCGATACATTTTCGGAGGCATTCGTTTTTTTATACATTCAATTTTGTTTAGGTGTGTCTCTGCAGCAGATCCATGGAAAATAGATCCGTAGTCTAAAATTGATCTTACAAGACTTCTGTAAAGCAGCAGGGCTATGTTGGGATCAGTCCCCCATTTATGTGAGCAGAAAGTTCTCAAAATATTAATAGATTGCTCAGCTTGCTTAATGACGTAATTTATGTTCTTTTCAGTTTAATTTGCTGTCCATAATTAGACCCAGAAACTTCACAGATGTTTTATGTGGGAATTCATAATTATCCAATTGTATAACATTTGGTGGTTGATATCTTTTCCTTGTGAAGGTCATCACAACAAATTTGTTTTCTGAGATTGAAAGTACGTTAGATATTGACCAATTTTGGACCTTTTCAATTGCAGTATGCAGTTTTATGTCACACGTTGGTATAGATTTTTCCTCCATATAAATGACAATATCATCTGCAAATTGTAGTAGTTTTACGTCTGGGTTAAACAAATGTTCGAAATCATAGGTACATAGTGTATATAATAATGGGCTGAGTATGCTGCCTTGTGGTAGTCCTTTGGAAGTTTAACGAGATGAAGTGAAATGGTTGTAAATTCTTATATAGATTTTCCGATTTTGATATAAGTTGTATGTGTTTTCTGTTATAATTTGTGGAATTCCCAATGTTGTCATTTTTTCATCTAAGATGTTTAGATTGACGTTGTCATAATGCTCCTTTGATGTCGATAAATACTGCTGTGATTGAGTTCCGTTTTGTAAATTCCAATTGAATATCAGTGACTAGGTTTGTTATACTTTCTTGAATTGATTTTCCTCTCCGAAAGCCAAATTGTCCCTTCAAGCCAGAATTCTGGTAGATTTTTAACCTTTCAGATGTTTTGAGAATACAGAAGGCAAGGGCTATTGGACGATACGAATCCCATTTATCTGGCCTTTTTCCAGGTTTTAAAATTGGTATAATACTACAATCCATCCAGTCAGGCTGTTTTAGTAATATTTTTATGCTCTGGAATTAACGTTATTTAAATCCCATTTTTTGCTTTGGATGTTTTCTGTGTATTTTAGACCTACCGTAGATGTGATTAAAATCGGTAAAGGGTCCGATCTATATGGATCGGATATAATTTTCCATTGTAGCAGATGTACTATATCTGGTGTGCAAATAGTTGTCGATGCCTGAATTTTTGTTGATTAAGTTGGCTATATATGTAGGAGATCCATCGTATAGGCACACCAGGTTATTCTGATCTAGAGCAGTAAGTAATGTTTTTCCGTAACTATCACTATGGTCATCATCCCAGGCTATGTTATGGACATTAAAATCGCCACCTAGTATAGTTTTGAAATTGATGATAAAAACTGGTTCCATTGGTTTAGGGATATATTTGATTTAGGTGGTACGTATATAGAGACTAATGTTATATTTGTAGTGTTATTACATTTAATTATTACTGACGTATGATTTGCATTTGGCAGTTTATATGGTATGACGCATTCTTGGAAATATAAGTGTTAATTTATAAGAAGTGCAACTACACCCCCATTTCTTTCATCTCGATCCTGTCGGATTATATTGTATCCAGGAAAATTTATGAATTTTCCGGGTTTAAATCTTGTTTCTGAGAGATAGGCTGCATCCACTTTGTTAGAATTTCACAACATTTCTAGGTTATTTTTATTTGAAACAGATGATCTGCAATTCCATTGGCACATGACAAAATTATTCAATATACAAACCACTAAAAGTTAAAGTTAAGTAAACCTTAAGTTAAGTTGAGTTAAGCTAAGCTAAGTTAAGTTAAGTTATGTTTAGTTGAAGTTAAGTTAGAACTGGGTTAGAGCTAAGTTAAAGTAACGCTAGATTTAAGTTAAAACTAAGTTAAGTTAAAGTTAAGCCGGGATTTAATTAAATTTAATATATCTTTTTCTGGAATATCGAAATTTTTACCTTATTTTAATATATCAACTATGGATAAAACTACTTCTAAAATTAATTCATTCATATTTTGGAATGATTGTTTGTCCGATGTTGATTATTATTAGAGTTAACTGCATTTTGGTATAATAGCTGAGATATAATACTTCTAGAGGAGTTTGGAAATTTGATTGTCTGCTAATATTGTGGGATCTGGAGTGAATACGCAAGGTCTCTTATTCGCCGCTTTAGGTAGGTGCAAGCTGGATGATACACGTTCTACAAAAATATAATATTTGGTGGATTTGATTGTGTTTTTGATGTAGTCATTGTCGCTGAAACGCAATTAGTTTTCGGTATATTTACCGATTCATCTCTATATTACATATTATTTTCAGACATATATTTTTTTATTTGTTTTTGGCGTTTAAATTCGAGACAGTCCCCAAGTTGATTGGTTAGCTGGTTTCCCTTACAAGAGAGACATTTCATCGGTTCTGTACCCGAATTTTTGTAATGATCTGTATTATGATTTTCACCACAGTTCAGACAATGTATATTACCTCTACATTGCCTCCCTAAATGTCCAAAACGGAAGCAATTATAGCATAGTAACACTTTTTGTATGTAAGTTTCTACCTTATATAGTACATGATTAATAACTCTGTATTTAGGAAGAGTTTGTGATTTAAATGATATTATTACTGAACATGTTGGATCAACATTTGTAGTATCGTCGTTTTTTTTAATTTTTCGATGGATTCATATGACTTTTTCAATCGAAAATTTGCAGTGATGGTCGTAAGGTTTTATCTCATTTTTTAAAGAGTTCTCAGTGATATCTGTATCTATTTGCTTAATTACACCAAGTTTAAAAAATAAGAATTTTGGGATATATGCTATCAAATTATGCTGTATAATGGTTTTTGAATTTAATAATATATTGGCACTTAAAGCATCTTTAAAAATTACTCTAATTCTGTTTCTACCAATTGATTCAATTTGTTTGATTTTGTTGTCAATTTCTTGATGCAATAAATAAATGATTTCATCGATTTTAATAGGGTATAATTTTCCGTTGATGTCAGATTTTCAGTTTTCAACATATACGTGGTACGGACCTGTATCAGTTAATTCATAGATATAAGAAACACGTGGTTTTTGTGTAGTTGTTTGTTTACTTTTATTATCTACCAATGTACATATATCATCCTTCTTTTTTAAATTTATATTTGGCTGAGGGATATTATTTATTCCATTATTGTTTTTAGATATAGTACTTACAGTTTTTTCTTTTGCTTGTTTTTGTATGTTACCGATATTTATTCCTTGTGAGAAGTCCATGTCCATTTCAAGCCCCAGAGGGTTATTGTTAAGTCTTGGATTGCTATTTGACAAGTCAAAGAAGGGGTCGGGGGTTCACCTCCGCTTTCAGCGTCCATGTTTCAGTTTGGTTTAATATTTTAAGTTTTATTTATAGGCACTAATTAATCAGAATATCACTATTGAAGCACCCCAGCCACGGGCTGCTTCATCTCGAATAAATTTCCTATAATTTTTTGCATAAAACTGAATTATTTCCAAGCATTTATATCATTAAATTCCAAATTAATTATTGCATAAAAAGTTTAAACCATTTTCTTAGAATTTTGGCAGAAAACGTATGCATTCAAAGTATATAGTCTAAATTATTCAGCTAAGTAAAAGAACACACAGTATTCATTTAGTATTTTAAAACGTTGACAAAACTGTACAAAATCTCAAAGCATTCTCCAACCGAGAATGATAACATAAACAAACCGACGTAAACACGTAGGGCTGTAAGAGTTTTTACGAAGAATAGGGTTAAAGGCTAATAAACGTAGTCATTATATCACTTTTCACCTAAAGCATCTTGAGTTAAATTTTAGTTTAAAGAATATAAGTTAGCGTTTGGCTATCTCCGTCAAGCTTGCAGGCGTGAACAACGGGATAACTCACTCACGGGAAATCACATAAATACGCGAGGCGGCGTACGATCGAGGTCACATCTCTGACAGCCGCAAGCTATACGCTTTGATTCCAAGGAATCAGATACGAAGAGATTGTCCAGCTCTCCGTGGCAGAGTCGTGCCACATCTCTGACAATCCCAAGCTTTACGCTTTGATTCTACGGGATCGGGAAATAAGAGAGTGGCCCTCTCTTGGAGTTATAACTAGCCACCAGCATTGTGAGCCGCGCTTCATTAGCGTGCAATAGCCACCGACGCGCGAGGCCGCCGTCGACATGGAGGCGAGTAACTCAGGTGTTACTGAAGAATCCGGGGGAGTGAGCCCCGCGGACCACGACACAAAACTCTACGGGGTAGTTCGTTTCACATTGGCTTAAGCCATAAAGGCGGGGTGCACTCGACGAAGTCCACAAATAAATGGACAGTTGTCCCAACGAATATTAATTGGCAGCGTTAGTTGTATTTATGGTACTGTTGTACAGTGATAACGAGTCTGCGAATTAAATTAAAGCATGGTATCTGCACATGTCCATCTTCTTTGGCAGAGGACGTTCTGGTACCTCATACAAGGGAAGTTTCTCTTGCAATCATATGTAAGGTTTTATATATGTTGTTTAAACTACGACGCAGAAGTTTCCGCGCAGGTAACCAGGTTTGGTTGCATTGAAGGTTCAACTAGCTAAATATCCATGTATTTCTTATAGACAGTTGTCTAATGACAGAAATAAATGTGTTAACACGTTATTTGAGTTTCCTTGACTTATTTCTACTTTCAGGTATAAAAGTGAATTCTAAGTAAATCAGTAATCATAAATCTAAAGCCAAATCTTATTCATACTAGTCATTTTTTAAAATATATATATCAGTGCAGTGCAGATTAGTATTCATAATAATTGGTAAAAATTATGTAATCACATTAAAGCAAATTAAATCTCGTAAATGAAACAAAGTAATACCAAACTTTATAACCATATCTGTGAGGTTACAATAACACAACAAATTTGGGTCCTACCACTAAAACTAGACGATCACGAAAAAAAGCCAATTAATTAAGTATTTCCAGTGGCTTCACGACGGGTGAGACTTAGTAAAAGGGGAATAAATTAAATAAACTAAATGATACGGGGAGGTTGGGTCGTCACACTGGTGACGTGACCAGGATAAATTAAGTACAAAATATACGAGGGGGGTTGGGCCGTCACACTATATCACAAAATAACACCGACACGTACAAATGCTACGCTTGAACTGATATAGTAATAAATAGTTCAGTAAAATTAGCAATAATGTTATTCCTGCCCATAATGTTTTATGAATGTAACAAGAGAACGTTACGTGTTACGATTTTTTGCTTGTCTTTTCTATAATCAGAAGGCTTTATTTCAGTGGGATATGTTATTCAGGTACATCTTACAACAAATATATTTTTTTGTTCGCCAGTGTAATAAAATTAAAATAAATAATTACAAGAGACATAAGTTACTCACATTTAAAGTAGGCTCTCCATGTTATTATATAATTAACGGTTTGAACAGCCAATAAGTATAAAACTGGAAAAATCCACAGGTGCAGAATGTAATATTTAATTATTTAACAAGAGATTTAGTCTTCGTCTTATTCAGTTCACAACTTAGACAACAACATTTTTTTGCTTTATCATTGTAGCAAGAATCACCGAAATAGTAAAAGCGAGATGACGGTAAAAATTATATTATTTATAGTTTTTTAAATTTATCAATTAAATTAAAATACGCTGTATTGAGATTTTCAATGTCTGATCTTTGGTTTACACTATTAATGTCTTGTTTCTATGCATACAATCTCATTAAGTACTCGTTTTTTTTTTAATTGTTTGTTTGTCTAATAATTTTCGTATCTTCAAAATTGGATTGATGGAGATTGGTTAGGTTGTTCTGCCAAGGCAGCATGTTTACTTTTTAGTTTAAGGGGTTATGTATATTCTTTTCATCATTTTTATGTTCATTAACTCGCCTTTTTAAATACCTACAGGTTTGACAAGATATGTATATATCGATGTTCATTAAATAATTACCTCCAAATACAACTGAATGTATAGCTCCTAATCTCGCAACAGCTAACATGGCCATTATTGTTTCTGGAATAAGCGGCATATAAATTAACACTCTGTCTCCTCTACTAACACCAAGCCTTGCTAAAAGTCCTGCTAATTTGGAAACCTGAAAAATTAATCTGGTTATAGAACTTAATAAGCGGTAATAATAATAGTTGAATGTGGTATTTTCATAACTTCACTTTGAGTGGTGAGGAAGTAATTACGATCCATTATACCACTTCAAAAAATTCAAATAGTACCAGTCTCGTTGAGAGACTTCATTCCACCTTCCAACTGAAATCTATTGTTTCAAATGCAGACACTGACAATACTGACATCCCTACTACTAGTACTTCAAATGCGAATCACTCACGAGCAATAAATCAAAATTGAAAAAAAATAGTAGTCCCACACTACCGTTTTCTCTAGGAAATGCGGAAACAAAAAACACATTCATTTACTCACTATATCAATCTAACAGAAATAGAATTAGCATCAACTATTTTTAAATGTCACTTTACAAATTTCAAACGTTTTACCAGCTATTTTCAAATCGATTACCTCTTATTTTTAATCATATAATAAAACACGTATTAGTAAAACAACTAACAAGCGAGATGCAAATTAAACTAACAAATAAAAAACCAAATATCAAAAAAAAAACAGGTTTATTAAACGTCGTAGGTAAAACACACAAGTGGGTTTTTCGGTACTTTAGATTCATTAAACGGTGAATATTATGATAAGGCAATTCAAGCTATAGTTAATAATCAGAAAACTATGAACCACGAAATGACAAAACAATTAACATTTTCAAAAACATTTACGAAACATTTCAAAACACTTTAGTAAAACTAAACAGGTTGCTATTAAGGAAAAATTAAAAACAATATCTAGCAAAATGACCCTTCAACATAATATGATTATGTTACAAAACAAACACTAACAAACACAAACACTATTGATATGATAATTTTGAGAATGCCATATTGTTCATTAGATTAAATATTCTGCATACATCAATTATTTCAGTAAAAACAATGAACGATTTTATCAATGAATTAATCTATTATATGGAATAAACATGTTTTCTAAATTTATTAATATTCAATCATATTAGGAATTTGTAACGGTTCAAGTATTCTATTGAGAAAATAATATAATTTTCTCTATACAATTTTCTTTGTTAAATCCTACTATTTATAACCTTTTTCACATTTTCCCAACACCAAATAAAAATCAAACCTTGATACCAAATAAACTATACCTTCTTATAAACTCAACTTACTCTTATTATGAAGAGGAAAATTGTCCAGAGATAGAAAATATGTTCACTCAAGAGGTTAATGATAGTATTGTACAAATGTTAATAGAAAATGAAAAATCAGGCCCACTAATGCCTACCTATTTAAACGAATCGATCATCGAAATTATCGACGAAGCACATCTAATTATTATTCCAACAAAACACACCACAACACGTATAATTATTGAATTATTGTAGAAATTAGTCAACCTCACCTTATACTCGTATTTATACCAAAGACTTGCTCAATCGAAGTTTACAATAGAGTATATAACAATTTCCAAACTATAGCAATTAAGCATCATCAATTTAGCCTACTAGAGCTAAACCATCATTTAAAATCGCAAATGACATAACTGATAATCTTACAAAGATTTCCAGACATTACCCCCTTAGACTTTTTCCTCTAGGATTACGTAAAAAACATAGTGTATCTGACTCCGCCAAATAACTTAAATGACTTAAAAAATAGAATAACATTTTGACCACTTTTCTCTAGGCATATTTGGTATCTTCTAGTAACACTTTCTACGATATTTTATTTTGATAACATTTGAAACATCGCAAATTGCGTCACTTATTCTATTTTTTAAGTAATTTAAATTATTTGGTGGAGTTAGATACACTTTGTTTTTTACGTAACCTCAGAGGAAAAATCTAAGAGGGTAATGTCTGGAGATCGTGGAGGCTAATAAATATCATATTGTTGAAAAGAGAAAAAAATGTACTCTCAAATTCTGTAAAATCTAATAGTGTGATTAACAAAAAAAAGTGATGATGTCATCACATATACACGGCATAAGTATAAATTTTCTTTTCTACCATTACATAGAGAATAGCATTTACAAATGTATATAATTTATAGTTTGTTAGGACGTGTCTGCCCACAAATAAACGCGCTACGGTTCGAGGCCTTTATAATCAGACAGTCTGTATATACAGGGATTATCTAATAAGAGCAGTTCCATATACAAACTTCAGCTCAGTTGTATTTTAAGCTGCGTTTTCACGAGATATCCAACTTAAATCTATAAAAACTATTAAAATTTTTCTGTTAGTAATATCGAAAAATGAAAACATATGATTCATCCTATGCTAGTTCCAATAAATGTAGTCAGTAAAGGACTGCAAGTTGGGGCTCCTAATAGTGAAGCGGCACGTGCTTTAAGAGCATAATAGCAGTGAGCGTCGGCTGTCGCATATGTGCCGCAATACTCTTGATAGCTCCAACTCGCATTCCTTTACTGACTACACTTATTATTGACTATATTTATACTAGCTCCAAAGCTAGTATAAATACCATACAGATTTAATATATAAACGTACAGACAGTACTGATATGTATTTTTTTAATAGGAAGTACGATTATTTACTTTCATAAAATGGCACCAAATAAAATGTTGGTATTTCTTATTAATGAAAAAAATACGCATCAGTATTGCCTGTAATTTTATATTTAAATCCATATGGCATTTAAGCTGAATAAGAAGTAATAGCTCCTTAAAATTTATACATAAAAAATTATTTACTTTAATTTAATTTTTAAAGACATCAAGTTTTATTTATAATAGTTTTTACATAATTTGGAATTAGTAATAATATTTTGTTGTATTATTGCTGTATTGTATAATTTCGTCGAAATTGTTTCGTTACAGTGTGGTATACAAGCCATGTAAAGTGTACGTATAAAGCACGAAGTTAAGATGATACAAATGACACAATATGACATAAATGACTGTCATATGTCACAATGTTTAAATGACTGTCATTTTACTTCACTAAGTATGTCGATTAAAAAAACATTTAGTTATTTAGGTAAATTATTTTAACATAAAATGCAGATATAGTACTGAATAAGATTTACAGGAAACAACTACTCAGCGGTCAAAGCCCCGACGTACGTTGAATGCAAATCTTGTTTGGTAGATAAGATCATTTGTCAATTCCTCACTATACGTAGACCGGCTTAGAACTTGTTATATTCTCGTCAGTATGCCATAAGTAATGGAAAAGACAAATAATGATAGCAAGCCAAGCTAGCCTAAAGCAGACTAAGCAAGACAGACATAGTGAGTGATAAGTGTATCCCTCTAATGATCAGTGCTTCCACCCTTCAGACATCACTGATGCCTTAGTGACTTATGCACGTACTAAGAGCGGCGACCTCTAACTCTGGTGGGCTAAACTTAATAATAAATAAGATTTACAGGAAACGACTACTCAGCGGACTGAACACTAGAGATATACACTTGTTTTGCTTAGTCTGCTTTAGGCTAACTTGTTTTGCTACTATTATTTGTCTTTTCCATTACTTATGGTATACTGACGCGAACATAACAAGTTCGAAACCGATCTATGTCTAGTGAGGAATTGACAAATGATCTTAGCTACCAAACAAGACTTGCAGGTTTAAATTCAACGCAGGTCAGGGCTTTTTTCCGCTGAGTAGTTGTTTCCTGTAAATTTAATTCAGTATATAGTTTAGTCCACCAGGGCTAGAGGTCGCAGCTCTTGGTACCTGCTTTGCAGGTCGCTATCAGTCACTAAGGCATCAGTGATGTCTGACGCGTAGTATCATTGACCACGAGAGGGATACACTTATCAGTCACTATGGCAGATATAGTAAAAAAAGATCAAAAGTAAGCGGATCTTCTTAAAATGTTGCATAGAATTATAACTTTTTAATCTGAATAACTTTCCTTACTAACATTTTCCTGTCATGTACAGAAAAGGTACTTTACATAACAAGAAAGTAGGTTTTGCTTAACTGCCATATCCTATGTTATTTACTTAATTTCTAAAAGAATAGATTTTGTTTGGTTTGATTTTTATGTTTTTATTAATTGAACCCCTTACATACATATACATATAAGTAAATAAAATAAATAATTGATTTCCATAAAATAATTTTTAATTTCAAACCTCCAATTATTATGATTTCATGTGGAATAAACAAATAAATACCAGCGCAGATACATACACCATATTTGCGGTATGAATATCATATATAATATATTAGTACAAATATAACTTAAATTATTCATCGCATTTCCGTTCTTCTATGATAGATCTGGTAAGTTTATTTTAAGTGTCTTCACGTGCAAGTGTTAGTGAAAAGAAATTAATTATGTCGAATTTGCGAAAGAGGCAAGCTCTGGAAGAGTTGAAGCGAATGAGAAGGAAATTTGCCAAATTAGAAAGAGAAATTAAACACAATTTATCGTACAGTTTTCCGGTAGGGGTTGTAACAAAGTGATTATTTTATAGAATTAAGTTAGGTAACTAGGTGCTATTTGTCTGTTTCGAACATTATTTTAAACATTGTAGTACTGCGCCCTTAATAGTGGTATTGTCAGCTGCTCCTTAATAATAGTTTAATTATTAATTATAGATAGGTAGTATTGATCTGTTCGTATAAACATTCCACATATGCCGAGTGGCAGGTAGTACGTGAATCGCGGAACGCGAAGCGCGCATATTGCCCCCGGCACTCCTGCGCCCGTCCTACCGTGAATGACTCCGAGACTGGAAACAATCAAATCAGTTCCCGTCTGACCGCCAACCGAAGCACCACGCCGACTAGGACAGTAAGTAAACTCGTGAGTATAGAGGAATATAGGTATTTAAATTTAATGCGGATTTATTCTAAGTCGGGAAACAGGTGACGTAGTTGCAATATTCCGCGCATGACTACCGCGTCCTCCTACTTCTGCTTTTGGCAGAGTTTAGTAGCTTGAGGATTTTTCAAACAAGGCAGTTGCCGTTTAGCTGCTGACTGAGGAACCACCCCGACCAGTATAGTAAGTAATCTTGTTGTGAGTATATAGGTATAGGTTTGTTTTAAATTGAATTCGGGTGACGTATTGCCATATTCCGCGCATGCCTACCGCGTCTGATCCTACTTCTGCTTTTGGCAGAGTTTAGTAGCTTGAGGATTTTTCAGAGCATCCAGGACAGTACGTTGCTGCCGCCCGTACCGACCAGACGTGCCGACACCGACCGCTCCAGAGAAGAAGCAGCTCAGGATACGGAAGTAGGTAGCAAGGTCTGATAAAGGTTTGGTAAATACTCGGTATTACTTGGCTGGTGAGTACTTTTCGGACTATTTTTAGAGTTTGTGAACCGCGAGCACTAAGACGTATCCGCCTCATATCCTTCCATAGAACGGGAGAGCGGCCGAAGGTTGGAATCAGAACCGCGTCATACCGCGTGCCCTCCAGGCCACCTGAGCACGTAAAAATTCTGCAGGGTGATTTGGAGGTACTATCTTTTGCCACCGCGTGTCCTCTAGGCCACCTGAGCACGTAAAAATTCTGCAGGGTGACTTAGAGGTACTTCCGTAACCTCGTGCCCGCCAGGTCACCTGAGCACGTAAAAATTCTGCAGAGTGACTTGGAGGTATCGTCCGTAACCGCGGGTCCGCCGGGCTACCTGAGCACGTCATATTCTGCAGGGTAGCTTGGAGTTTGATCTTACCGTAGACATCTTCAATTTGCAACTGTTCGGCTTGCCACTCCTTCTCCCCCCTCAAAACAGAACCGCGTTATACCGCGTGCCCTCCAGGTCACCTGAGCACGTAAAAATTCTGCAGGGTGATTTGGAGGTACTATCTCTTGCCACCACGAGTCCTCTAGGCCACCTGAGCACGTAAAAATTCTGCAGGGTGACTGGAGGTACTTTCGTAACCGTGTGCCCGCCAGACCACCTGAGCACGTAAAAATTCTGCAGGGTGACTTGGAGGTATCGTCCATAACCGCGGGTCCGCCGGGCTACCTGAGCACGTCATATTCTGCAGGGTAGCTTGGAGCTTGACCTTACCGTAGGCGTATTAAATATCCAACTAGTAAGCTTGCCACTCCCCCCCCCCTCAAAACAGAACCGCGTTATACCGCGTGCCCTCCAGGCCACCTGAGCACGTAAAAATTCTGCAGGGTGATTTGGAGGTACTATCTTTTGCCACCGCGTGTCCTCTAGGCCACCTGAGCACGTAAAAATTCTGCAGGGTGACATAGAGGTACTTTCGTAACCGCGTGCCTGCCAGGCCACCTAAGCACGTAAAAATTCTGCAGGGTGACTTGGAGGTATCGTCCGTAACCGCGGGTCTGCCGGGCTACCTGAGCACGTCATATTCTGCAAGGTAGCTTGGAGTCTGACCTTACCGTAGTCGTCTTAAATTTGCAACTGTTAGGCTTGCCACTCCTTCCCCCCCAACCGTAACCGCGTGTCCTCCAGGCCGCCTGAGCACGTCATATTCTGCAGGGCGCCTTGGAGGTACTAGATTTGGTTTATCATAAGTCCGGAACCATCCATCAGCCAAGCGATAGTAAATAACCGCTATAGATAGTCATAAGGTGCTTGTATTGGTGCTTGCTTCTCCTCCTGGTATCCGTCCGCCGTATGCTTATGGCCGTGTATTTATTGCTGGTTACCTTTTTTATCGCTTAATCTCCGTATTACCGTGTCGCACCGCTTATCCGCCCGCTTACTGTCCCCGCTCGCCCGTAGTTAAGACCGTTTGTAGTATAAGTTGTAGTTACTAAGGTGTATATAAAGTGTAAATAATAATTAGTGTGTAGAATAAATGTAAATATATTGAATAAGAGTCGTTTCATTGACTGTGTGTAAGTTACCTTTTTCTCGACCCCTGGCTTATCCGTTTCTTCACTGTAGTTGCCCGGCCTCTATCGTCCCGCCGATAGAGTAAAGTGGTGTTTCTGCACTCTAAACAGAAACTGGCGCCCGAGATATCCGTACCGTGAGCACCGCCGTAGTGTTGGGAGTCAAAGTGACACTTCTGTTCTTGTGTAGAACCGCGAAGTACGTCACAGGGTATTTGGTTACCAATTCCTTACGGCACTCAAGTATAATGCCCTGTTTTAAGTAGGTAGACCAGTGTACTACTATCTCTTCGTGAATGGCTGGCTCTTTCTTAATCTCTTCGCTGGGGTTTTACCCAATAATTCTATGAGATTCTCGTTAGTGGTGACTGCCTTCTGTTGCGTCCTCATATCTGTGGTGTCTCTTTCAGGCGTATTTTTCTGATTTACTTCTTTTTCCCCTGAACTTTCAGAATTCTGACTGGATTCTGAAGGTGACACCAGTTAAGAATAGTTATTTCAGTTATATACAGTAAAGAAAAGCAAACAAGTGTTTGCGGGTAATGCAGTCAAAACAAGTACACCCTGTATATTAGGAATATAAAATTTATCCTTTATGCAAAAAAGCAAACAAGTGTTTGCGGTTAACGTAATCAAGACAACTACACCCAGTATATCAAGTATATAAAGTTTATCCTCTCCGCAAAAGCAAACAAGTGTTTGCAGGTAATGTAGTCAAAACATATACACCCTGTATATCAAGGATTTAAATTTATCCTTTATGTAAAAAAAGCAAACAAGTGTTCGCGGGTAACGTAGTCAAGACAACTACACCCAGTATATCAAGTATATATCGTTTATCCTCTTCACAAAAGCAAACAAGTGTTTGCGGGTAATGTAGTCAAAACAAATACACCCTGTATATCAGGAATAATTATAGTTATATACTGTAAACAAAAACAAACAAGTGTTTGCGGGTACTGTAGTCAAAACAACTACACCCTGTATATCAAGTACATACAATTTATCCTTTTTGCAAAAGCAAACAAGTGTTTTCCGGGTAACGTAGTGAAAACAACTACACCCAGAATATCAAGTATATAAAAGTTTATCCTTTTCACAAAGATAAACAAGTGTTTGTGGGTAATGTAGTCTAAACAACCACACCCTATCCATTATATAAAACTTATCTTATAGATAAGAAACAAAAAGAATAATAATATTTACCTTCTGAGCTTTCTGATGACGATAAATTGTATTTAATTTCTCTTTCTAATTTGGCAAATTTCCTTCTCATTTGCTTCAACTCTTCCAGAGCTTGCCTCTTTCGCAAACTTGACATAATTAATTTCTTTTCACTAACACTTGCACGTGAAGACACTTAAAAATGAACTTACCAGATCTATCATAGAAGAACTCCGATGCTCGAATAATTAAGATTGATCTTCCTTACAGGTAAGTCGACCAATCTTACAATTTTTGTTGTGATATGAAATATCTAATTATTTATATACCGCTCACTGCGATTAAATATCTATCGGACTCGCCGACCACCAACAGAGCACGGCGCATAGGCAAAGGCAATATTATCATTAAGTAAATTCGGTCGATGATATTATATTATCCTATCTGTACTAGTTTAAGTAGTCTACGCGATTTCATTTGCTGCTGTTTTCTGAATAACAGTTGTCTTGTTGACGTTGTCGTTATCCAAATCGATATCCCATACTATTTACGCTTTTCATCTGTTGCTGTTTTCTGAATAACAGTTGCTGCGAGAAAATTTACTACGTCATATCGCTTATCTATTATTTTTGATTATAAATAACAGTCTGTTAACGTTATTTACAAATAACAGTTATACAATAACAGATTGTTAAAAATAACAACCCATCTTCAATTGCAAAAAAAAATTCTAGGAGCCAAAGCACTGTTAAATTTTAAGGTATCTCTTTTTTATATAATGAGGCAAAGGTATCAAATTAACACATATAATGATTCTGCTTTTTCAAATTAACACATATAAATACTATATTACAAATAAAACCCACCACTAATAATAACAAAACAATTTGATACAAAAATGAATTCACGTTGTAATTTTGAATTATTTAACTAAATCTATGTCTGAGCTCAGATAAATAAAGTTGAAATTAATAGAGTTCTCAATATCAATCAAATGTCTGTCATATGACACAAAACAATTTAAAATCTTAACTAAAAATACTACCGTTGGGGGCCCCTTTTCTTTCTAGTATTTCGTACACTTGGATAATTTCCAACACCCAGGCAAAACCATAAATTCCTGTCTTCAATTTTGTTTTCTCCAATCAAATAATGTCCAGCTTTCTCCTTTTCTGTAAATCGTATTTTGTTATTTATACTCAACAGCTCTACGTTCAACTTCTTTCAAAAAAAAACTCTTTACTTCCTCCTTTCCTGTCATATATTTTTTTCTGACTTTTCTTTCCTTCAAAATTCGCCAACTCGTTTTATTTTTTAAAATTCTATCTTAATTCTAAATATAACGTTCAGACATCATTGCCTAGCAACTAACAACTATATAAGAAGTTTTGGCACTTTCACACTCACTATGGTCCTTTCACGTGTGTCTTGGTCCTTTTTACTCTTCATATACCTAATACCTATTACTTAAATCTAAAACTCTTCTATTATTACTACTACAAATTTGATTTACCTACTTAAAATATGTGTCAATTTGATATTTCTCATTCTGCCTTATCGTTATATCTTAAATATGCCCTTACTGGCTGCATAATGTTTGTTAACTAAGATCGAAACCCCATTTTATTCAATATCTATGTAGTTAGTACCATTCATTAACTTTAAAACACAAATTCAGGCCACCAAATATTAATAAATCGCAAGAGTCCTTAGTTTAATGATTGAAACCTTTATTAATTACCTTGGGGGTCGCAGATATCATGTCAATATATATTGTGGTATTTTTAATCCAATATTTTATTTTACTTTTAATAAATTCAATTTCACAATTTAAGTATGCTGAGCGCCAACCAAATTAATACATTAACTTGGATTTTTAGATTAAAATACTTTGAACATGAAACACTTATCTCAAAGAGCAAGTTCTAGGGCATTATTATTAAATTGAGGCCAAGATTAATACCAAATGATCATATAATGTTTTCCAACTTTTACAAATATTTAACAATCTGTCTCCTTAAGTTTAATAACGTTCTGACATTGATTTTAAATAGAGTTTATCACATACCAAGTTCCTTATAACACTTATGCACAAATCACATCAACTCCGTCTCCTTCGTTCTCCCTTGAAATTTTCCTCTTCTCGTATTCTCCAAACTTTGATTATTTTCTTAAATTTAAATTCTCCCCATCTGACATTGATTTTGACATTTCACTTTCCAATATTAATTTCTTCATAAATCACAGATTTTCTAAAGGTTTTCTAAAACAATAATTAAAGAGCCGGAAACTAACCTTTTATTACTGAACACTAAATATTTTGATTTCCTTATCAATTTTACATTCAATAATTATTATTTTCAAACTTTTTCCAATTTTATTAAATATCTTCTGTTTGATTATTTGCTCTGCTTTAGCTTCTTATACTGCACTTTATTTATCAACGCTTTATTTCTTTCTTTTACTTGTATTTCTTTCCGTTCTTCTCTCGTCCTTTTTTTCTCTCTCCTTCCTCCTCAAAAAAAAACCTTCTCCCCTTCTACTTAAAAATTCCGTTCTCCTAACAAACTTTTTTTGTTTTTCTTAGTTACCCTGGATGACTAAATCAATTGTGCTATATTAGCTGAAATTTATATTTCATAGTTTCTAAACTGACTTCAAGTTACTTATGATGATTGTATGCTTCCTCAAATTTATCACTTTCACTTTTATTTTAATTACAATGTTTTGTTAATTATCTGTACGGTATGTACTTCTATATTATAACAATATAACTTAAATTCTAATAACTATGTTCATTTAATATTTTATTATTTCTTGCCTCATGATTCTCAACACATTTTGTTATTTCTTTACTATATAATATTTTCTGGTTATATCAAACAACAATTTTCAAATTTGACCACAGTATTATTACTAAATTACATTTCATGATATTACTGCTCAAATAATTGCCAATTTAGCTAATTTCTTATTTGTCCCTTTTGAACAACTTATTTTTAATGAACCATGGATATTGTGACAATATATATATATATATATATATATATATATATATATATATATATATATATATATATATATATATATATATATATATATATATATATATATACACATATACATATATATATATATATATATATATATATATATATATATATATATATATATATATATATATATATATATATATATATATATTGTTCTGATGTTATAATTTTTTACAAGCTTCATTATTTATTTTAAAGTTTTGTGTTTT
This sequence comes from Rhamnusium bicolor, assembly GCA_029963845.1. Taxonomy (NCBI): domain Eukaryota; kingdom Metazoa; phylum Arthropoda; class Insecta; order Coleoptera; family Cerambycidae; genus Rhamnusium; species Rhamnusium bicolor. The sequence continues at coordinate 147,808 of JANEYF010003248.1, read as the reverse complement.
ATTTTTTGTTGTGATATGGGTTTCTTAATATTCAGTTATTGTCCTCTTTTGTGTAGGACTTATTTGTTATAGTTTTTTTATTTACATTCTTAACTATATAATAAATAAAAAACAGTAAACGATAAGATACAACATTTCTATATATCTGAAATTACAAAAGAACACAGATTTCAGAAATGTTAAAAAATGAAGGGCGTTCTATTTAAAAAAATTCAAGTTTGGTTTGCCCCGCTTTTATGGGATCACCTGTATATTCTTTGCAGGGATTCTAAAAGAGCTCAATTAATTCACAAAAACTTTTATTTGAAAAATTTTTTTCTAATTCGAAAAATAAACAAAATATAAGGGTGGGCCTTTTCGTTGAATAACCCTGTACATGAAAATATTAATTTAATACATTTTGAAAACATTGATGTAAATTTGGTTACTAAGAATGATAAGTAAAAATAAAATTATGCACACTAATAATAATTATTTTCATCTTAACTTATCTAGACCTAAAAATACAACTTCCTACTGAGTAGTCATAGAAAAACTATGGTATTCTATTCGCGTGTAACGTTACTATTACTCATTACATGATCGTGGAATAATATATTATTATAAAACGGAGGTAATTTTTATTGCTTGTAATATTTTATTGTTTATATTAGTGTATAATATAACTTACCTTTTCTTGTAATTCAGAGTAAGTAATTTTCCTTACTACTCCGATTAGAGGCGAATCGTATATTAGTGCAACTTTTGACCCCCTTCCAGCTTCAATATGCCTGTCGACTGCATTGTAGCATGCGTTAATTTCACCGCCAACGTACCTAAGATAATACCACGTTAATATTCATTTTATATATTTTTTTCAAATCTAATGATACATACACTTTAATTAGATAATAAAATGATATACAGTACGGTCCTAAAAGTTAATTTTGGATTGGCTTAAGAAGAGGTATTCTTCATTATTCCTCTTGCAAATTTTAAATATTTATCCTTGCAGTTACTGGCGAATTTAGGGAGGCCAGAGCCCTCAAATATTTCTACAGACTCTCAAAATTACCACAGGCGAAAGGAAATTTATTGAATAAGCTATAAATTGAAGTTAATGTAATTACCCTGAAAAAACTCGATGTTCTCATACTCATTTTCAATTTTATATGAAATAAATAAATTATTTTAATTAAAAACACCATTTTCATTTATTTGACATCTTTATGTAAAATAAATAAAACAAATCTGTGGTTTATCATTTAAAAATAAATAAAATAAACTAAATAAATAACACTAATAAGATATTTACCTTATTTGTGTTATTATAAATAAGAAGAAAAGATAAATAAGGTAAATATGAAAAATAAGATAAATAGATAAGTCAGACAAATGAGATAAATGAGATAAATGAAATGAGAAACACGAAATGAGATAAATGAGGAAACCAATTAGACAAATGAGACAAGTGAAGAAATGAGACAAATGAGGTGAATGAGACAAATGAGGTGAATGAGACAAATGAAACAAATGAAACAAGATAAAGGGAATAAATAAGACAAACAAGATAAACAAAAAAAATAATGAGATACGTGAGACAAACAAGACGCATAAATGAGGCAAATAGGAAAATAAGATAAATAAGATAAACGATATAAACGAGATAAACGAGAAAAACGAGATAAATGTGATAAACGACACAAACGAGGTAAAATAAATAAAATTATTTATTTCTCACTTATTTAAGATTGATATGATGAGAAAGTACGGTCGAGACAGACCACTTTTTTTTAAATCAATGAAATTAATTTTATACCGTTTTTCTCGATAACGGTTAATCTGACTAGAAATTTTCAAAAGCTCTTTTTGGCACGTTTTCTTATTCTTAACAATTTTTATTTGAAATATTTTTCGGTTTGACGCAATTTTTTTTTGGGTCCTCTTGAGAGGTGCTCCAGTTTCATTGATATTCAGTCGGGTTGTTCCCTGGACCGCCAAGATAGTATATGTAAAGATTGAGATTTGTACGTTGAAATGTAATAGTATAACGATGACTAGCGACACACAGACACACAGACGGCATACCTATTCGGATAAATTTTCTATTTTCGTGTCTCAAAACATCCATTTTCATGATAATCTGGAGTATGATTTTTCTCACGACGTCAATACTTTCTCTGTCAATTACAGATAGATTAGAAAGTAATTTATTAGACATAATTATTCAGAAAATTATTAATTTTAAATTTTATGTAAAACGGCGGGTTAAGAAAGATCATAGAATGAATTAGCTGCTTTAATATGAGACTGTTAATATAATTATTTTACAGTACGAGGGAAAAAAATTAAAAATTAATACGGTAAAGAAAGTTTTTTGATTAAAAAAAGGTTATATCGTTTACTATTGAATTTACATAATAAGTGATCATTTGATATTGGTGGTGTGTCCGTGTTTTCTCAACAGTGTATCCCCCCGTCCGTGCAACTGCGGCTTGTTTTGGGGATTGTCCAATTTATGTTGTGTGTTCTTTTTAATACGATACAAAAAATACATTGGTAAATTTTAAGAAATGTTGCTAATGGCAATCAGGGTCTTTGCATGATTTTGTAAATGTTTGTATAATGTCAATAATACTGCTCTTAACGTAGTCAAATTTGGATATGTCACGGGGATCTTTTCAATGATAATAGGTAATTTCAAATATCAAGATGGCGACGTGGCGTCATGTTGCTTACAACTTTTAAATACCATGGGGGTCGAACAATCCGTCATTTTAAAAGTCTCATTAAGTTTAATCGTTAAGTGAGGAACATATAAAGAGATGCAAATATGTGTTGAAATCCGTAGCAAACGTTGGAATCGACATCTAGGGTGGCGTCACTTATGTTTGGATTCGAGATTTACTAGTTATTCATTAGTTGATAGGAATCGTGTAGTTTACATCGCATGTAGTACGATATCTTGTACCGTTGTTTGTTTGTTTTGAATCGTTTCCTCCACTCAATGCTTTTACTGAATTTTAAATATCAATTTTGATGAATGTGTTGTGTGTAGTTTTATACATTTAAAATTTTAGTGACAGAAATGAGTACACAATTTATGTTTATAAAGAACTTTTAAAAATAACAGAATTAACATACATTAGTTTTTTAAATTTCCTGTGAAATTGTGCATAAAATAAAAAATGCGCTAAGCTCTTCTCAAATTTCAGATCGGTTCAGATTCAACTCATTTGTTCATTTTTAAAAGGCCATACGAAAATAGAAGAATGCAGTAATGTAGTATATTGTAATATAATTGCGAAAATCCCTATCATGCAACACCAGTGTGTGGCAAAGTGTTTTCTACGCGAGTTTTACACAGTATTTTTTTTCTACAACCGTGACATTTTTGTGCTGAATAAAACTTAGTGTCTATAATTCCTTTTGAATTACATTGGACACATCATTTTCAATTTTGTTAAATTTCATTCTATGATGTTTAATTTTCCAGTACAATTTATTAACGTGGGGAATAACGTACTTTCCACACTAGTACGGAAAGTAACTTTTTTACTGTAAAAGTTTATTTTCTATACTGCTTCGCATGTTAGAAATTCAGACTTTCTACACTATCCTAGAAAAATCAGTTTTTTGGATACCATTATTAATATTGCAAAAACATATTTATTTAGCATGAATGTTCATTTTCTATTGATAGTCAAAAGTTTTTTAAAATAGCTTTCTTTAATTTAGTGAAATATATCACGTATGTTATTTAATAAAGTGTAAAACTTTACAATCTGATTTTTCGTATCCTCTCCCAAATATACGCTATTTGGTTTTCTTTTAAGTGGTTTTGAGTTTATCAAAATTTTATTAATTATTTACCTATTTAGTTTTTTCTGTAGACATTATTTTTAATAAAAGTAAGGCTTGATTTTTCAGTTAAAAAGAGTAATAATTAGAAAAGTTAATATCATTTAAATATCTATGGAAACGTTATATAAAATTACAAATACTAGGATCCGAGATCGTAGTTTTGGAAGCAAAAAAGTATCGCACTGATCAAGCCACAGAACATCAAAATTACTGAAGCAATGAGTTCCTCACACGACTGCTAAACGATAACAGTGGCACCACTACATGGTCTATAATAGCTGCTTTCGTTCGTGCCAATGATTCATGAACAAATTGATTATGATTCGTTCCAGCACTTCTGACAGTTCTCTAATTACCTTGCATATAGAGCTCATGTTTGAAAACATGGATTATGATCACGTAAACATGTTTGCATTTTCTGGTACGAAAAAAAGCAGCTAATATGTGGATAGTGAGATGCGGGGAATTAATATGAGTGAGAGAGCAATATAGAACGCTAACATATGCATATGTTGCGCCTCTTTACATTTATTCACTCACCGGTTTAGCATAAATCACCATTTTCTAAGAATTTTATGGATTAGTTTTAAAATATCAGCAAAAGTTAATCGACAAAAATTAGTTTATTTCTAAATTTATTACTCACTAGTTTAATAAATGTTAAAAGTGTGCTCTTTGAACCTCCAGGTAATAAAATAGAACTATTAAGAGTTTTTCTTGAATTCTTGAATCTGCCTACTGTAATAGAGTGGTACTAGACTTTCTCGGAAAATACTGTTCACATCGAACTCGTCGAAATTGTTTTTCACAATATCAACTATTATAGGGTTAATAGTATTTTCCAGCATTCCAGGGTATACATTTCCAGTGAGATTTTTCTGAATGTAAAGCGGTCCTACAATATGCTTATCTAATATTCCTGCCCATACATTGACATTTTATGGGCCTTGCGTATGGCCCTCGCGGAAAAGATTTTTATTACTACAGTACCTTCTGCCTATTGGCAATTATTATTCCATTAACAAAACTATGTTCATTATTGAAACTGATGTTTTTTTTATTATATAACTCGGTTTTCTTATAATCCTTTTCATCATAGTTTACAGAACTAAAATCATATGTAAATCATTCCCCGTTAATTCATATAAAATGTATAATTTGTACAGCTGAAATTTATTTTTCTTTAGCTATATTTTAACAGAGGTGCAGATAGAACAAATGTTGCAACTGCATATGAAGTTAAGGATTTACCACCATCGATAATATCAATTTGCTGATCCTCAGAAATGGTTTAACAGGACATCTTGTAGTTTAATGATTCTTCTTTGCTCCAATAGGCAAGATTGATTAATTTTAAAATACATAGAAAATAAGATTTTTCCCTTAAGAATTACTGGTTTAAAAGTAAATGATGAACAATGATTTTTTTTCAGACTGGAATTCATACTTTTTGGCATTGCTGCTAAAAGTTACGATAAAAACAAACTTAATTAAAATATGATTTATCGTATCTTCAGTTGGACGTCTTTTGAAAATAAGGAGTGAATGGAATAAATCGTTAAATCAAATAAGTTTTTTGAGCCAGGTTGACTTCCAATGAGTTAGCCCGAAAATTGTAATAAAAACATAGCCATTTTAAGACGAATCGATAGAATTGTCAAAAAATTATAGATATTCTTAACCTTAATGAGACTTTTGAAACAAGGTGTGCCTGCCATTTAAAAATTTTAAACAATTTTTAACCTCCATCTTTATATCTGATATCACCTATTATTACTTAAAAAGGAGTATTATGTCAAATTTTGTGAACTATACTCTGAGCCGTTCAAAAATTAACAGAGGAAGACCTTTTACGATTGTATTGTATATCACAGTATACAAAAAATGAAAAACATTAATACAATACGGCTATTGAAAAATGGATCCTGTTTGAATCTCCAAACTCTAGAGTACATTGAGATATTGATTTGAATTTTTTTTGTCTCTTACAGACAAACAGTTGGAAGGTATTGCTATAAAATTTCATAGGTGTAAGCCTATCAATAACCATTCAAATTATTCGTTAATAATTTTATAATCAGCTTAAAACTAAGTAGGTTTTTATTGAAACAAATGTAATTGTTAGTGATATTTCGAGTCAGTCTAACATTTTCATAAGTTTGGTGAAAGTTTTATCTGGAGATCTCTTGTAATAATGGCACCTCCGTTAACTAAGTCTGACTTAGAGATCATTGTAACTTGTTATCAAAAAAAACTGTACTGGGAAAGGGATTGCGGAATAATTTTTAGGGAAGAGATGGCCACTTTTTAGCATAAATCGTGCTATTAGGTGACTGATAGAAACTGGATCAATTTTTAAAAAAATCTGGGAGTGGAAGACCTGTAAGTGTTACAAATAACGAAAATTCAAAAATGGTACATAAACTGTCTTTGTCACAAGAAAATCAACTGGGAATTCATTTATCAAAACGTAAAATAGCAAACAGATTGCGAATCAGTCGCAGGTCTATACAAATTCATCAAAAATGATTAGGCATTAAATGCCACAAACGGTTACAAACACCGGCAATTTCACTAAATGTAAAAATGCGTCAATCATTACGAGCCTTGCGGCTTTATAGGAAGTTTTCGAATGCAGATCTACGGCGCGTTTAGATTTTCAAATTGAAAAAGATTTTACGCTCCAAGTCCCTCATAATAGGCAAAATAACAGAATTTATTACAAGAAAAAACACTATTCAATCTGAATGTCTATACTACAACATATCCAAGTTTTCTAAGAAGCTCATGGTACTCTGCATAACATCCTGGAATGGCAAAAGTCGCTTATTTTTTACTAATCCACTGTTGATAAAAACAAAATCAAATAACTACGTCCAGCATTTGCGAGAGGATCTCATACCTGAAATGCGCCAGTTGTACCTAAACAATGATTATGTTCAGAATAGTGCGCCTTCACACAGAGCTCTAAGAACACAACATTTCTTACCAGAAAACATGCTATCCTTTATTTATTTTGAGTAAATCAGTGATCATCGAATTCTCCTAATCCATTGGACTGTTCAGTATGGAATTCATGACAAGAAAAAGTGTATGCCCAAAGACAAGAACCGTTTGCCAACCTGGAAGATCTGCGTCGTCAAGTAGAAAAAGTGTGACCAAAAGTGTCTTTAAATTTAATCAGACTGACTATTTTACAATTTAAACATATAATATCCATTTCAATTTTGAGATTACGTACAATTACTTTGTTTTAAATAAAAATAAAAAATTATTATCGTTTGTTTTTCTAACTAAATGTTTGAAATTTGCTAGGAATATCTTTCAACCTTTTGCCCGTAAGTGATAAATATTCCAAATCGATATCTCAATGTAATCCTGAGTTATGGAGTTTCAAGCAGGATTCGCTTTTTAATAACCACCCGGTGTATAAAATATTACTTGCATCTTGAAGTTTTTGTGTTAAGTTTAGTGTACGAACAAGTTGCAGTAAATTAAAATGAATTTTATATTGAATGCTTCCGTATATTCGCTTGAGTTGTATAAACATAAAATTCCATACCATTTTGTAAAAGGTTCATAAGAATTATCTAAAACTCTTTTCCATGGCTTTGACCAAGATACTAGTTGTCCAACTTTGGCCCAAAATCTCTCAGGGTGTTCAATTGACTCTGAGAAAACTGTTTCATAACTTGCACTTGCAAACGGGATCGAATTTTTCGGCACTAAAAACAAAAAAAAAGTTAGACAGAAGCAATTCTTCTAAATTAAATGATCTATTTTAAAGAAAGATATTTTATCTACTGTTTTATTTTCACTAATTGCATAATTAATAATAAATAAAAATATGTATCTTATTAAACGATCTTTTATGACAGACAAGCCACATTTAAACACTATACGCCGTCAAGCATCTTTTTTCATGATATGAACGACTGGTTTATTTAATATTTCTTCTTTGCAAAAATGAATTACTTGGAGTAAACATTTTATTAAGTATTGTCCTATTAAAGTTCATTAATTAATTAATTGTATTAAACAAGTGGCTTTTAAAGCGTTAAATTCAAAATAAGAGCGTTTATTTTTAATTAACATTTTTCTCATCTGTTTGAATTTACATATTTAGTGCCATATTTAGGTTCGATATGAACTAGATAACCTTGACATCAAGAACAAATCAATGAATAAGAATAGCATGTCTAATTCTACGCTGATTCATTGATTAATGTGTCCCTGTAAACTTAAGAATTTCATTAAACATTTCAATTCTCAGACGACTATTTGACTAATCCAAATTCGATGCCAGTAAATTTTGCTCTAAAACTACTCTCAGAATAATATGTAGATCATTATCTTTGAGAACATACAAAAATCAAAAAACTAAGCATCGGATGTTATAGTGAAATGGATTTTCTAAAATTGAGGTAGTTATATCTTAAATGTACTGCCTGGTGTCGGATCTACGCAGTACGAGTTCTTAGATAGTAATAAATACTCGAATGCCGCATTATGTCGCTCGATATAGACCAAAATAATATATAACAGGCATGCATAAAGCAAATGCATGAGATCCTGAAACTGTTATTGGAAACCTCTATCACATCCATCATGGTAGACTAAGATGTTGATGTCTTACAGGCTGGAACAATATTCCTATCGTTAGTTTTGATTAAGGCTTCCAAGCGATTTGACTGAAGGTCAGTGACTGACTGCGTCATATCCTTGTCGGCCTCTTCGTCTAGAGTAGAATACGAAATGAAGTTCACTTGTAGCTCTTTTTGTAGCCTTGAACAATTCTACTCTAACGCTGGTTTCATACAATGTAATACATGCGCAATAAAAAACTAAATAAGGAACTAAATTAATTTCTAAAATGGTTTCCTTTTACACATAAATTGCATCATTTTATTACATTATTTCTAAACTTTCTGAAAACAGGGGAATTTTGATTTAAATGATCAATTTCTCCTATAATTCTTTGTTTGATTTCGTGTGTATTTCTTGAACGATTTGTGTACACTTTATTTTCTAAATATCCCCCCACAAAAGAAGTCTAAAGGTATGAGATCTGAACTTCTTGGTGGCAAAGCAGTGGTTCCAAATCTGCCTACTTAAGTCACATAATGGTCATTCAAATATTTCTGAACAGTACGAGTACCTATTGTATACAGTAGCACCATCTTGGTGCAAATGATGTTTGCTTAAACGAGCTGGAAGTTCTAAGAAAAATTCTATATCGTTGTTTAGTAAGGAATACTAAATAACGATTATAATTCATAAATATAAGGTCCAATTACTTTGCCATAAAGAATATCGACACTTTGGCAGCCGGAACTTTGAATCCCTTAATATATTCATATGTGGATTCTCCCTAGGCCACGTATAAACGTTTGTTTTGTTAAATATGCTTAATGTTCTAAATGACGCTTCATCAGTCCATAAAATATTTTTTAAAAAGGTATCATCTAAATCATACTCAGCTATAATTCTGTTACAGAAACGCGTTCCTTTTTCATGATTCACCTGCACTATTGTATGAACTGGTAAAGTCTTGAACGGTTTAAACATGTTTTTCTTCAATATTCTGTGAATTGTTCCTTCAGAAAGGTTTAAATTTCTTACACATCACGTAGTGAATTTCTTCAATTATTTTCGAAATACAGCACAACCTAAGTTTCAATAATTTTTGTAATTTGCCTTCTATGATTTTTCCTTTTTGCAATTACTGAGCCTTTTCCTCAGAATTTTCTATGTAATTAAACAACAACATGCGTTTTATTAAAATCATGTCTTTCAGGATATTTGTCAACATATTATTATAGACTTTCAATAAATGCTTCTCGCAAATTGCAACATTCTTCCCTACAAATGCCATTTTAATTTAAGTATTAAGTTAATAGATTAAGGGCTTGTACTTTGAGTCTTGGTATACACTAATCGGATGATAATATTCGAGGAAATCATTGTTATACCAATGAGAAGGACAGATACATTATCATCTGACTGATTAGTGCTAACCGAGATTGAAGGTACCGGTCCTAAGTTTAACAATTTTGCCTACAAATGCACTTCATAATATGGTAATGATCCAATAATTATTTTAATTCTATAGTAAACTAACACTGACAGCTTGGATAGTATTGTTACTTGTTTTGGATATCCAGCCACCTAAGTTACCGAAGAGTAGATTAATATACAGGCTATTCTGCAATTCGTTGATTATAGCGAATATGCATATTCTTGAGGTAATTCTTGTTCAAAGAGTTCTAATGAACATATATCGTAGAGTGGACTATTTCTAAGTTATTGATAAATTATAAGTCGGGGAGATGGTTCCTTGGTCTGCGAGATCACCCTATCTCACACACCTCGATTGCTTTCTGTGGGGTTACATGAAGATTAGTGTATTCTGTTAGAATCTAAACCAGGTAGCAACTAACAGATAAAATAATGAATACGCGAATCAAATGAAGAATGATCTGTAAACCCTAATAAAGTCTGTTATGTCAATTGTACGAAGAGTTCAACTGCTTATTAATAATGAGGGTGGTCATTTTGATTCATATTTACATTAAAACTAATTGAAATTGAAATTTAAATAAAAGTTAAATGTAAAAATCTTAAAAGTTAAATAATAATAAATGTTAAAATTACAATCACTAGAACTTTCAACTCATTAATAACTCGGAAACTGTTCACTTTAGAATATATGTACATTAGAAGTTGTTGACCAAGAATGACCTCAGGAATATGTATATTTGCTATGACCATAGAGTTACAATATTCCATGTTAAAAAAAATTAAAATTCAAATTGATTTCTGATTGTTATTATGGAGAATGCTATCTTATGTTTTATTTAACTTTACGTCACATATTTTTATTAAAATATTATTTGGAATAATTGAAACTCATTTTTAATTTTTCTGCGTAAGAAATAATTATTTTCAAATGTAACATGTTAAAATAAATAATTTAAATCAGCTAATAAAAATATATTAAATTTGAACATACAATGTAACTATTCGTATTTGATTTGATTGACGTGAAAAGAAAAAAAGTTATTTTTGTAACGCCATATCCTAAAATGACATTTACTGGACAGTTTCAATGAATCATGTTTTGATTCATGTCATTATTGACAAGTGAAAAATAAAGAAAAAAGTGTGAAATAAAGAAATTTTATTTCACAGTGTTAAATAAAACTTAATAGTCAACAGACAACAAATTAAAGTTCTTACATCAAGTATTTATTAATTATTAACAAATTTCATGAACAATTTTATTCATAATTTAACGAAAATTTATATGAATAATACTGTTAATTATATTTATTATATTTATTGTTTTATATAAATAGTACTGTTATTTATATTTATTCCTGGAATTATAAGTTCAGATGTGCGAAAAATATTTGATTCATTTATATTAATATGGTGGTTGGTCTAATTTTCATCAACGACTACATCGGCAGACATAGTCATTTCTGTAGTATTGTTTGAAAATATATATTTTGAAATTTCCTCTTTGTTCTGGATGCCATCTGCTATATATCGCTCAGCAACTGTTGAGGACTTCCATCCCCCATGACGTTTTAAGGTAAGAATATCAGCTCCAAAACCAGCTAACAGTGATGCCGAAGATCTCCTAAAGCTGTGACCCGTATGTTGCTCAGGATTAGATAAGTTAAGGTATTTAGCTATAATACTTGGTATTTTTGAAAATGAGTTAATACCAACTCGTTGGACCGTGTATTTTTCTCCTCGATATTGAAGAAAAACCCCTTTGTGGTTCACATGAGTAGGGCGAATAGCTGCATATTTATCATAAATATCTAGTGAATTTTTTCCATTAACTGTCTCACCAATTACCGTAAAAGTCCTTTCAATGTGGGTCTTCGAATCAGGTACTTTAACAACCAGCATGCAATCTTTTCTCACAATATCATCAATGGTCATATTGTAGAGTTCCTCTCGACGACAAGCTCCAGCCAAGCTCATTATTAATAAAATTTTCAACATTAAAAACTTTTCATCTGGCGCTTCTAGTAAAAAACGTTCGACATCTGCTCTGTCAAATACTTTAGATTTTTTAGCCCTATACCCAGTGGATTGTCGTTTCAAAAAAGCTTTTACTTTTTGATAATTGGATACATCTAAATTATTCTTTACATTCAAAATTGCTTTAAGCAGTTGGACCAGAGACTTGAACATTTTAAAGTTTTTACTTTTTCAAATAGTCAAAAGACAGACTCGGATATGTTACTCACAGTTTTCTGCTTACACCAGTGCATAAATAAATCATATTCTTTTTTCGTACAATTTTCTAGATTTTGTTGGTAATAAATCTAAAGTTACAGCAATTGCTTGCTCCATGATTTCCAAAGGAGTATCAGGAATAAAATCTTCCTCACTATAACTCATTTTGTTCCAAATAATAATTATTATTGTAAAGTAGAATATGTCAAATGCGACGTTAAAATTGTTCAATATTTAGCTGTTTTATTATTGATTTCTACGAAAACAGCAATAGAATTTAGTCATTACGACAAGGTAAATTTGTCAATTTGCCGGATTTTTACAAAATTATACTGTTTTCTAATTTCAAATGGCGATACAAAAAATTTTATATATAACTCGAGACTAAAATGTGTTTTTTTTACTCTCGTGTGGTTTACAGCATTCGCCTTCGGCTCGTACTATAAACGCCCCACTTGTAAAAAAAACTCCACTTTAGCCACTTGTTATATAAAATCCCATTATGTAACAAGACCGGAAAGTGGTTTTTTTCTGGGCTAGCTGACAATTCCCAGGGCGAACCCTGAAAGCCAGTGAGTCCAGTAACAACACTTTCCTGGTATGCTTCGTACTATGTTTTTTCTGCAACCGTTCTTGCTGGTTTCAAAAAACTTTTTAACTTTAAACATTCATAAAATTCAATTGACAAATGTCAAACGCTTACTTTTAAAGAAGATTGGATTAATAATTTTTAATTGCTATTAGATACTATTTTAAAAAGCTGACATATTGGTGCTTTGTATTTATGCATTTCTAGAAAAAAATAACAAAATTGGGTATTACATAAGCATTTTTTCAAACCTAACATGATAATAATAAATATCTACAGTTTCTTATATTTTATACTATCTTTCTTATCTGAATGTGCTAGTATAAAAGTTTTACGTATGCAATAAATCAAAAATTATACTTTCAATACATTTTATTATGGTAACTATTAAACAACTACTCAATTTAGGAACAAGAATTGCATTGATTTAAATAATAGTGTTCTTAATATTAGAAGTAAAAACAATATTGAAAATAAAAAATATTAACTCGCCAAAAAGGAAAATTTTTACACTTAAGAAATGATTTCTTCCAGTTACAATACAAAAACGAAAATTCCTAGCTCGATATACAGGGTGGGGCAATAGTACGTCCGACTTCGATATGTCGAGTTCTATGATAGCTAGAAACTTGATTTAAAAACGTAAATAAACTAGACAAAAAAGTATATGACCGGAAATTATTTTCGAATATACAGCGTGAGCCAAGACAATTCTACAGGGTCAACTAACATTTTTGTAAATGGAATGCCATGCATGTCAGAACATTTTTTGAAACCTCTTTATGGCCTCCTTTCACTCCTGCATTATTATTGACTCTCTCCCAACCACTTGGATGTAATGATTTTTCTTGTTGAAGTTATGCCATTTATACGTGTGTATTAAAAAAAGCAGAATTATCGATTTTAAGAAAAAATATGTTAGTACCGGTTATAAGACATCTGTATGATGACACTCAGCCATTTTCACTTCCTAAAAATATACAAGGTGGTCAAAAATAATTTTTCAATTTACAACTATTTGAACTGAATTTTCTCAATTTTTTCAAATGGAACACCTTGTATGTTTTTGGACGATGTGATGTAGAATTGAAAAAAAAACCATTTTTTGTATGTACATCTCTATGGCTATTTGTAACCATTTTCGATTTATTGAACAATAACTGCAAATTTTTTGTAATTCAAGAGATGATATAAAAAGTGCTTCACATGCTCACTTTGATTGACACACATTTTTACGCGCCTTTGGAATGAGGTTTCTACTGTTAATAAAATTGCGGGAGTGATACTTTAAAAGCATCTATTATCCTTTCCTTCGAATTTTGGATTGTTGTTGGTGTGATGTTTTTATGGGCATCATGTAACATGCTTATTATGAAAAAAACCCTCATTTCTAATTTTTATTGCTGAATTTTGCAGTTATTGTTCAAAAAATTGAAAATGGTCACAATTAGCCACAGGAATGTAAGTACAAAAAAATATTCGTTTTTTAATCCTACATCACATAGTCTGAAAATATACAGGGTATTCCATTTGAAAAAATGGAGAAAATTCAGTTCAAAAAGTTGTAAATTTAAAAATCCTTTTTAGCCATCCTGTATAGTTGCAGAAGTGACAATGGCAGAGTGTCATAATATGTCTCATAACTGGTACTAACATATTTTTTCTTAAAATAGATACTTGCGATTGTAGTGATATTTTTAATATATACGTGTAAATGGTGTAATTTCAACAAAAAAAAAAATCATTACATCCAAGTGGTTGGAAGAATGTCAATGATAATACACGAGTGAAAGAAGGCCACAAAGAAGTTTCAAAAGTGTTTTGATATACATGGCATTTCGTTTAAAAAAATGTTACTTGACCATATAGAATCGTCTTGATTCACCCTGTATATTCGAAAACAATTTCCTGTTATGGACTTTTTTGTCTAGTTTACTTATGTTTTTAAATCAAGTTTCTAGCTATCATAGAACTCGAGATATCGAAGTAGGACGCACTATTGTCCCACCCTGTATATCTTTCATTCTTCCTAAACTCTTCAAAATAAATATCGTAATTTGAATTATTTAATTTAAATATTTTTATAAATAATTTGTTGACGGACTAGCCGACTGAAAATTTCAGGAAGAATGAAAGTAGATATATATCGGAGTAGGGATTTTCGTTTCTGTGTTGCAACTGGAGGAAATCATTTCTTAAGTGTAAACATTTTTGGTGAGTTAATAATTCTTTAGTTTCAATATTTATTTTTTGCTTCTAATACTAAGAACACTGTTATTTAATTCAATGCAATTCTTGCTCCTAGATTGAGTAGTTGTTTTAATAGTTTCCATTAGAAAATGTATTGGAAGTATTGTTTTTGATTTATTATATACCTAAAACTTTTATACATTCAGATAAGAATGACAGTATAAAATACAAGAAACTGTAGGTATTTATTATTAAGTATTATCATGTTATGTTTGAAAGAATGCTTATGTAACACCCAATAACTTTTTTATTACTTTATTCTAAAAAATCAGATACTATTGTTAACCAAAAGTGACATAAGGGATTGGTAGAGACTTTACCTATCCCTTACTTCACTTTACTGGGCTAGACTTGTGAATATGTATTTTTCACTCAAAAAATTGACCAAAACCAGTTAAATCTTTAGACGACTGCAGAAAAAAAATACTTTAATTTATTTATTTATTTGAAGTATGCAGACAAATTTAGACAATACAGGGCGGGCAAATTTCGATGTTTGTATAGGGTATCTCGGTAAGTGTAAGATATATCAAAACCTGGAAGACACATTCTCGATCTCTGTTTTTTGAGACAAATTCAGTGACGAAAACAAAAATTTGCTATCGTCTTTTGTTTTCGAGTTATAAACAGAAGTTCGATTTTTCGACTTTAAGATACATGTCAATCTGTTCGTCGTTTTGTAAAGTTATGAAAAAAATACCTTTTACATTTTTCAGACATTTTTTTCTTTATAATACAGTGGCATCGAGAAAATTTTAAAAAAGGTGCAATTTTGAGTTATGACATAAAGTTGTATTTTTTTAAATGGGAATCATAGTTGGCTATGGTTTAGTTAAATTATATATCATATGTGGGATCGCTTTTGATGTGTAAGTATTTAATAGCGAAAATAATATTTTAGTAGATTACTTTCTGCGTTTTTTCTATTGATTCCAAATAGGCTTATATCATCTATGACAGTGTCTATCCGTTTGTAAGTAAATTGCATATTAATAATTTCGTTTCCGAAATTACGAGAAATATGATATGGTAGAATGTTTTATTCAAAGTAATAACACTTGTGATATTGCATCCGAAATATATTTCAATCGTTAATCAAAAAGAAGACAACCCAATAAAGCTATTCTTAAGAGGTTAAAAGAAAATCTGTTTAGTTGTGGGTCCTTCAACAAGCCAAGACCAAAAAGCAGACATTTATATCTAATTTTATAATTAAAGTAAATGTTCAAACAAATTACACCTCTTCATAACACTCTGAACTGCATTATAAATATGAAAATTTGAAATGGAATTCACACAGTCTATAAAATTTTGTCTGAGTTCATTCATGTTGGTACTGGTTTTCTTGTACAATTTCTCTTTAATGTGGCCCCAAAAGAAAAAAATCCAGGCGCGTTAAGTTAGGTGATCGTGGTGGTCACCTCACTGGTCCATTATTTTCCATCCAGTTATTTCCAAAATTGGTATTTAATAATTTTGAAACGGTCCTGACATTATGAGGTGGTGCACCATCTTGCTGGAAGAACTGATATCTTGCCTCATATAAGGGTAGATTGTCCATAAATCTCTCAATAATTTTCTGGTTTCATATAACCGTTGGCCAATAAGATTTTCTTGATATATGCGATTTGTTAAAACACGATTGCCACGTAGAGCACATCAAACACTAAAACCAAGGTGTCCCTGAGATCGCACGTCAACGGTATGGCGAAGGTACATATCAGACCAATAGTGCTTGTTATGCCTGTTGAAGATTCTTGCACTGCAGTTGTTAGCTTCATCTGTCCAAACTAGGTTTCTAGAAAATAATGGATCTTGTTGACTTTTTTGACGATACCATATGCAAAACTCTAATCGTCGCTGAAGATCAGTTGGTTGGAGGTGATGTTGTTTCCTTATTATATGAGGCCTGAATTTGTGTGTCTTCAAAATACCGTCTTGAAATCTTAGAATCATCTTGAATTTGTCGACTTGAAATTGAAGGATTTGCAACCACCATTCCAATTACAGATTTAGAAGTTTCTTCAGCATCTTCAATGTTGTAATTTTTTAGTCTTGGCTTGCTGAATTACCCACAATTAATGAGAATTTCTTTTAATCTCTTAAAAATAGCTTTATTAAGTTGTCTTCTTTCTGGATAGCGATAGAAATATATTTCGGATGCAATATCACAATTGTATTACTTTGAATAAAGCATTCTATCCTATCATATTTCTCGTAATTTTCGTAAGACGATTACGATTTAAATGGGGTGTAATTATGATGGAAACAACATTATTGAAATGCAATTTACTGACAAACAGATAAACACTGCCATAGATGGCACACGCCTACTTGGTAATTTATTAAAGGATTGTTTTTGCTATTAAATACTTACACATCAAAAGCGACCCTACATAGTTTAACTAAACCATAGCCAACTATGATTCCCATTTAAAAAAATACAACTTTATACCATAACTCGAAATTGCACTTTTTTTTTAAAATTTTCTCGACGCCACTGTATTATACAGAAAAAAGTGGTTTTTTCATAACTTAACAAACAACGAAGACATTGACATGTGTCTAAAAGTCGAAAAATCGAACTTTTGTTTATAACTCGAAAACAAAAGAGGATAGCAAATTTCTGTTTGCCAGTGCCAGTGAACTTGTCTCAAAAAAAGAGATCGAGAATGTGTCTTCCATTTTTTGTATCTCTTACAATTACCGAAAGCCTATACAAATATCGAAATTTGCCCACCCTGTAAATTTTTTCTGTATGTGATTATTTAGAAAAAGTGAGGTTAATTAATACACTGAAGCACTGTACCAAATTTGCACTATGAAGCGGTTTGGAAGTATGAATGAAATAAAAATTGTCTCTGTTTACTCTCCATCACCGAAACCTCTTATAAAATCGAAATTTGAGGTTCTAGATATTAAAGTTAATCAGTAATCGAATTTTTTGTTATCTTGCCTTAAATGCAGGAAAATTACTACAAAATAAATACCTCTTTTTCTGCGATCCGTACGATGTTTTCTCATTGCCATGGTGTTACGCACAATAACTTATATTTCAAAAAAAAAACACAAATCGTTCACTTAGTGTTAACACTCTAGTAACGTATTTTAAAAGGAAATATATTTTAAAATATATTTGCATACAATTCTATTATGCAAATTAAATATAATCAAAGTTCACGAAATAATGTTGCATGTTACATTAAATTTATAATTAATAAATATTTGTTTTAAATTCAATTCTGCTGGCAAAAATGTATACATTTTATATTACACTAATAAAAATAATGTTTCACTTACATAAGTATCGAAATATGTTATGTTTTACTTTGTTGATCGTCTTCCTCTTGAGCATGCGACAGACTATGGAAAAACTTATAAAAAGAAAATCATATACATTGGACAATTTTGTAGTACAAAATAAAAAATCCAAAATTTAATTCACCTATTCGTTTGATTCTTTCTTTCTTATATATCATGTAGGAATGAAATGAGATTATTTTAAAGTACATGTAAATATCTGCAATTTTTGTTTTTCTTTTTTGGGACTTACCATATGAATAATTCTCCGTTATCTAAAAAATATAGTTAGTTTACCCAGTATGTTATTGGAATAATAAACCTCTGCGCTTGTGACTTTACGGCAAAAGATTAGTCAGAGGGTGTTTTCTGACAAATAATATGAGACACAAAAATAATAATATAATTCCCTAATTTTATTTGTTTTGTATGTATGGTCTCCTGAAACGTATGTTCCTATTATAGTAAGTTCAGTTTGTGCTTATGAAATAAATATTGTTTTATTCCTTGTATTTTCTTTTATATTTTATTTGGATTAAGAGAAGCAAACGTTATGTTCCTAGGTTTTGTTCTATATAATTATAATAAAATGAGATTTCATTATAGTAGAGTCCACAGCAGCTTTAAAGTCTTCTAAAAACGATTTCTGTTTGCACTCAAAGGTTAAAAGCTAAAACTTATTTAAAATTATTTTTTACCCTTTTACCGTCAGGATTTCCAAATTCGTTGGTCGTCAAAATATCGTAGGGGGTGAAATGTAAAAATTACCCTTAAAATAATTTTGCATTTTTCTAATCTACAGAATATCGTCCACATTTTTGTTAAATAATAATACAATTTTTGTCAACGTAAACATTAAAATATAATTAATTATACAATCCTGAATGCAAGTTATGATTTAAAGTCGAGAAGAACAGTTTTTTAAAAAAAATATTTTCATAATAAAAATGAGTTGTTACACATCTCGATGCTCGTAACTAACTACAATTTTAACAAAGAACAGAAGCTTAAAAGTGCTGATTCTGAGGGTTGCCTTTTTATAGGCCACATCCTGTGATAAAGACATAACATAGAATACGTAACTTCTCCATCGTTAAGAGAAAAATTTATAATTTTAGGAAAAAAAAATTTAATTTTGATTTCTTTAGAATTTTTATTATTTTTTCTGTTTGTATTGTATCAATGTTTTGTTATCATAGGATTTACAATTTTTATTAAAATTACAATTACAATTGCTATACTTAATATTAAATATAGTATTATAGTAAAGTTTATACGAAGTCAATTGAAATTGGTCATTGTTAAAGCACAGGACTGTGCGCACTTAACTTGATATTTTTTCCTATGTATTTAGCAATGGTATCGAGAATCAAATGGTAGTATAAATTGTGCAGGTGAGTCCGAGACTGGCAAGGTAATCAGTCTGAACGAACCATCTACGACTGCACGTGTTTTAAAGATAATAAAACGGACAGGCCCACTAGTATAAAAAAAACTAATTAAATCGTTTCTCCGCAATTACGGAAACTTGTGAGATGTGCCGGCATTGGCTATATTTTGAGGACGATGGGCGACGATTGGCTGGGATCAGAATATTCGTCAATCCGGTTGGTCAGTGGGTGTTTGAGTTTATATCAGTCAGGAGTCAACGTGGAGTCGGATGTTACCTGTTTATTTATTACATTTGTCCAGTGCAGTGCAGAAATACCTATTATAATATCAAGGTGGTTCGGTTTATACTTAGTGTTCATATTGGTAAATATTTATTACTACATAAAAGGTATTTAAGATATTGTATTAGGTATTTACTAATTTACCATGGAGACCATTTGAAACAGAAGATAATATAATAACGCCCGAAAATCCCGAAATAGTTGAGCCTGTTATTGTCGAGGAAGACGAAATAAATTTAGAGTTTCAAAATAAAGATTTACACGTACAAAGTCAACGCATTATTTTAAATATATATGAACGTTTAAAAAGCGAAAATCGTGAAAATGTGAGAAAGAAATAATAGAACGTATTAACGAATTAACTAAAATATCAAAATCAACAATTTATCGTGTAATTAAAAAAAGAAGATGTTATAGATCACGGTACAAATAGGAAACGGAAAAATATGAAATTAAAAAATATTGATGATGCTACCAAGGATGTAATACGGCGTATAATTTATAATATGTATGAAAAAAAATATAGTTCCTACGTTAAAAATGATTCGAGAAAAATTAAGCGATTATCCTGATTATAATTATAGTTCTTTAGATACACTACGAAATGTTTTATTAGAATGCGGTTTTAAACATAAAAAACTTGACAGTCGTATGGTAATTATGGAATCACGACGTATAGTAGCACTTCGGGTAGATTATTAGGAAAAAATCAGAGAATATCGTAAACTAAACAGGCATATAGTGTATCTAGATGCGCCGATTATAATTCAACCTGGTAATGATTCCTCTTCAGAAAGATTCGGACGCGTCAACTTTTAGCCTTTAACTTTTTTAATATACATATATTTTCAGAACAAAATACTTAGATATTATATTAGGTATGAAGTTTACTTTTTTATTGTTACATTTCTTGGAATATATTTTATTTAGTTGACAAGAAATTTTAATTTAAGTTACTTTATTCTAGAGACATATTTTAATTTTGTTTTTATTTCTGTTTTATCTAAACAAATATTTATTTTTGTGGTACTAATTCTTTGCTTTGGTTAAGAAACTTACATTTTTATTTTTATTTTAGAAGAAACTTTTATTTTATTTTTTACTATATAACATCCTTTCCCCTCGCTAATCTAACCTGTCCCATTCCTTCATCCTGGCGAGGATATGTTCATACCTTCTCGTTGGTCCTTGCAGAGCAATAACATATTTCAATATAGTATGGGTTAACTTTAAAACTAAACCCAATAAATTTAAATATTTAGACTTTATATCTAAAACTGATATAATATTTCAAAAATATTTTATTGGCGAAATTAACAAAAATAGCCTATCTAATAAACAAAAAATAATAAAAATTAATACAATTTTCAAACAAGTATAACATTTTCTTATGACAAGCATTTCTATTTACCTCCGCCCATGTACAATAAAGAGATGCCGACGGTTTTTGCAGGATTTTAGTTTTTATACGATTTCAATTGACTTCGTACAAACTATACTAGAGTCATTCCATATGAAATCGTCTAGAAAAAAAAAAAACTCGGCTGGCCTACTATTTTAGATTTTGCTTAAACTTGGTGAGAATCTCCTTTAGACTTCCAAAGAACGAAATCCACCATCACTTAATTTTCGCATGCGTCAGTTCCCGCCTGCCCAAATTAAAGCATTTAAAAAACGTCATTTTTATGCTTTAATATTTTTAGCTGTAAACATTTTTCTATTAAAGATATCTACATGTTCAAGATGGCATTTCAAAGCTGAAAGATAGTAGTTTTGTGCAAAGAATATAAATTCACTCAATCAATATAACATGGTCGAAATATAACATGGTACTGAATATACATGTTTTTTACTGATTTCTCTTGATTTTTAACTGACTCCAGTGTCTCGACTGTTCAATACAAACAGCATTTCTTAGAGATCAAGTGCACATATCGTGGAAGAAATAAAACTTACAATTGACTCGTTCGACCTACTCTTTATAAAAAAAATCTGCTTGAAATTTTGAAATTTTAAAAAATCGCATTATTTAGAATATAATATGAATGTGTTGACTACGAGATAAAAATATGAAACTTACAGGATATTTAGTTCTTACCTTGAACTTCAAAAGCCTGTAATGCTCGTTTTGTTATTTTCATCCTTTGTGAGTGTACATGTGGTTTAAATGAATGATTTGTTTATTTTTAAAATAAACTTAAACTATGTACTTTTTGAAAAGTAACGCTGTTAATAAATTTTACTACTAGCAGCAGAGCGTCCAATCCTTACGATTTTTGTAACAATGACAACAGCGTTAGAACAGGAGCGTTCTTCTAATTCGACACCGTCAGACGATCTATTAATCAGCAAATAAAAAGTATAATAAATGTCTAATTATACTACATATATAATTTGAATGTTAACATACTCATAGTTTCATGAAAAAAAATTATATAATTTCACATTCTAAATTATTCTTGTTCTTAATTTTATTCTAACCAACTCACAAAACATAAGAAAGAAAGCAATAAGGATAAGAATACATTAAATTACATGAAAAGGTAATATGTAGTTTCTGTAGGTTCTATAAGCATTTTCATGTTAAAAATAATCAATTATAAATAATAATATTGAACTAGAAAATAAACAAATGACTGATATTTTTGCTTTTTTTAAGCCACCTGTACACGCACAAAGGATGAAAATAATAAAACGAGCATTACAGACTTTTGAAGTTCAAGGTAAGAACTAAATATCCTGTAAGTTTCATATTTTTATCTCGTAGCCAACATAATCATATTATAGCCTAAATAATGCGATTTTTAAAAATTTAAAAATTTCAAGCAGAGTTTTTTTTATAAAGAGTAGGTCAATTATTATTTCTTCCACGATATGTGCACTTGATTTCTGAGAAATATTAGCTGTTTGCATTCAACAGTCGAGACACTGGAATCAGTTAAAAATCACGAAAAATCAGGAAAATACACGTATTTTCAGAACCGCGTTATTTTTCGGAAGTATTGATATTCTTTGAACAAAAACTACTATCTCTCAGCTTTGAAATGCCATCTTGAACGTGTAGATATCTTTAATAGAAAAATTTTTAAAGCCAAAAATATTAAAGCATAAAAATGACGTTTTTTAAATGCTTTAATTCGGGCAGGCGGGAACTGATACATGTGAAAATTAAATGACGGTGGATTTACTTCTTTGGAACCCTAAAGAATATTCTCACAAAGTTTGAGCAAAATCTAAAATAAGCTGGCTTTACCGATTAGACGATTTCATATGTAATGACTCACTAACACTAATATTTTCAGTAATTGTTTGATCACTGACTTGTATGTATTTTTGTTTTTTGCATTTCAAACATTGTTTCTAAATTAATTATGTAAAATATTCTGACCTATTTCGTTAAAACTTTTAAGTGATATGTTCATTAGTGAAATTTGATCGGATATTATATTTTTAATTTTATTTTGGTTCTCTCGTTTTTAATTTGTGCATTATAAATATCTGCATCTTCTTGATCAAGATTTCCGGTAAGGCATTTTATAATTGATCCTAAACCATTGACTAAGCCACGTTTTTTCCTAAGTCTTATCACGGATATTAGTTGAAATATTTGATTTTTGATTTTATTTTCGAGAGCACTGATTATATTATAAGAACTAAAGTATTCGATTTTAAAAGACGGATTGTTGTATAGTGTATTTTTAATTGAATTAAATTTACCTATCTTTTAATGTAATACATTCTTCTAGAATTGATTTCAGGTCAAATGTTTGTGTAAATGTCCAGTGGTTTGAGGATAGTTTCGAGATGACAAGTGTAATTGGTAGTATTCCGGGATTGTTCTTGTGCAGGTGATAATTTGGGGTACTTATTGAGATGTGAAAGCTTCGCCATCTGTAATGGGAAGTTTTCGTGTCATTAATTCCTTAGAATGGAAAGTTTCTATTTTATTATTTTTAGTATTTTTACTTTATTATTGTCCAGTATTTCGACTACTTTGTAAGGTACTATAAATCAGTTTTTAGTTTTTACACGTGCTTGTGGGTTTTTACAATATACTATTTGGTTTAACTTAAACTGTATTAGTTTTGATTTTTCATTAACTACTTCCTCACCCCTGAGGAAGTGAGGAAGTTATGTATTCGTGAAAAAAATTTTGAAAATTTTTATTGCATTTCTGAACGAACCTCGACGAATTATGACGATACATAAAATTTCGGGCAGAACAAAATTTCTTTCTGTGTGTCTGTGTGAATCGCGATAGCAGCTACAGTTTTTGAGATAAAGCTTTCAAATTTGGTACACACATTCTAGAGGTCAAGGAAGAGATTGAGCTCGTTGATGATCAAAATCGGTCCCAATGTCTAAAAAAAATATTAGTGACATTCCACCAATGTGACTTGTTTGGAACGTCAAAAATTACTTTTATTATATGTAAACTCTACCACACGTCGAGTTTTACTACGGTGAGGAAGTTCTGATCCCCAAGTAATTGGCAGCGGTTTTTTCTCGATTATTTTAGTTTTTTCTCGAGTGATTTTGTTTTTATCTTTGAATAAAGGCTTTCCATTTTGTCTTTATGTGATGCAATATATTCTGAATGAAATGTTTGGGAAATAAGATCAAAGGGATCTCTGAGATTTGTATGACCAAATATAATTTCGAGGGGTGTATGATTTGTTGTGGAGTGTAACTATTATTATAAGCTATAATTGCATATGGTAAATTTCTTCTAGTGTTTTGCGGGTGTTTGTTTTTAAATATTCTCAGGTGTTCTAATAGAGCGAAGTGGAATCTTTCAATAGGGGAATTCGATTCACGATGGGCAGGTGTTGTGAAATGAATATTGATTTTATGTGTTTTTAATAATACTTTTACGAGTTCATTTTAAAATTCGGTACCGTTATCTTATACAATATGTTCTGGTACACCGTAGGTAGAATAAATATAGTTTAAAAAAACTAAAAAACACGCTTTTAAAGCACATTAAACTAAAAAGTGAAAAATAATTATTAATATAAACTGAAAATAAATATAGTTTAAAAAAACACGCTTTTAAAGCACATCAAACTAAAAAAGTGAAAAATAATTATTAATATAAACTAAAAATAAATATAGTTTAAAAAAACTAAAAAACACGCTTTTAAAGCACATCAAACTAAAAAGTGAAAAATAATTATTAATATAAACTGAAAACGATAATGAACGAAAAATACTAGTATTATTGTGAAAAAAGCGTGGGTTGCTCGATATACGAAAAATATGGCACAAAGCGCCCCACGCTTTTTTCACAATAATACTAGTATTTTTCGTTCATTATTGTTTTCAGTTTATATTAATAATTATTTTTCACTTTTTAGTTTGATGTGCTTTAAAAGTGTGTTTTTTAGTTTTTTTAAACTATGTTTATATTGCTTATTGATGCTGATATTATAACATATTACGATCCAACAGATATTTCTGAAAAGAAAATATGTTTTTTATTTCAGCCATGGGATTTGAATTCACGCCCGAGGAGTCCGTCGTTTTGCGTCGACTAAGATTTGCCCGCTCGGCCGAACTGAGAATCACGGAATATACTTACGATATTAAGCGTCTTGCTTTCACGTAGAGGATACGTGAGGAAAGGACTGGCGATCCTGATCAGGATAATGATATAAACTTATCAAATTATTGTATTGTTACCGGTTCTTCGTAAGTGTACAAAGTTTCAATTAAATCTGTCCGTTTAAAGTGGGTCAAAATCGAGTCCAAAGAGTCGGTTACAAACAAACAAACAAACAAACAAGCATACAAGTGAAGCTAATAAAAGCGTGTTAAAAAAATACTTTACTAAGGCATCTACTATTGATTTGGGTGATTTTGTTATTATATAGGATTGTACCATTTTACTAAATTTGTCTATTAATGTTAATATAGTTTGGTTTTGATAAAAGAATGTGTCTATGTGAACTATCTGAAAAGGTTTACTTGGGGTCTCGGTTATGCATAGGGCTACTTGTGGTGGATTTCGGTTGTTTTGGATTTTTGGCATATGTCACAATTATTTATGTAATCGATAACATTTTGTTTCATATTTTTCCAATAATTTGTACGTAGTTTCTCGTATGTTTCATCGATCTCACGATGGTTCGTTTTACCTTCCTGTTGATGTTTTGTGAGTATTAATCTTTCATCTTTTCGGGTACGTTATTAACTCGTTTAGTACATATTACTAATTTTAAATTTTGAAAGTATTCATTGGCTACATCATTAAATTGAAGTATCAAGTCTCTATTTTCAAAATATAAATGGGTTGTTATATTTGGGTTTGAATGTTCTTTTAATATATTAATTATTTTTTGTTTATCATTTGAAAAGATTTTAAAGTAATTTATTTTATTTCCGTCTAAATTTATTTCATGGTATGAAATAAATAATGGGTGGGTTCCTCTAACAATTATTAACTTTAAGATTTTATTATTAATAACACCGGCACACAAAAAAAAGTGGTCTGTACATTTGACCAGGCCTATCTATCTATATATATTTTGATGCACTAAATTCAAATCCAACGTCCGTTTGGCCCGTACACCCTCAAAATTTTGAGTAAATTGCGAAAAACGCTGAAAATGGCTAAAAATTACGAAAATTGCAATTATGTAAATGAAGAAAATTTTATTGAACTAGATCAAGTATGTTTCTTATGTATTTCGATATGCAGAATCCAAATTTGGTGTCCGTTTGACCCGTACGCCCTCCAAATTTTGAGTAAATTGCGAAAAACGCTGAAAATGGCTAAAAATTATGAAAAATTGCAATTATGTAAATGAAGAAAATTTTATTGAACTAAATCAAGTATGCTTCTTATGTATTTTGATGCACTGAATCCAAATTCAGAATATTCTTGGCCCCAGTCTCTGAACCAGTTAACAAATCTTCTAACCTTTTTTCTTCATTGGAAGAAAAGAACCAAATAACAATATTAAATTATTATATAAATCCCGCCCCGGAGGATTAATGATAATGTCGTAAATATTATTGATAACCTCAAATGGCAAATGGGCCACAATTTGGTCGTATTTTTTTAAGATCAGAGGTTACCTTCGAAACGTTAAATTGTGCCTCAACCTGCGTGGATTTGACATCTAAAAAGGGGTCAATTTGACAGACGTTACATATTGTTGATTGACAGGCAGCGGTTCGTCTACCTCCATATTTACTTGAGGTGGATCAATCATCATTAATAATATTAATGTAATAGTTCGACAGACGTCCGAAAAGTTTACACGGTTGCTTAATGGACGCTAAGAAATGGTGAACAGTACATGTAGTGCACGCGCCTGACTAGGTACAACATTATAGAACACCAAAGGCAAAACTGAAATTAAAACTGCCAACAATGGAGGGATCCGATACAACCACCAAATTCAAATAAAAATCAGTAACTAAAAAAATCGTTGGGCACAGAAGGAAGAAATTTCTCCTGGGTCTGGCTTCAAAACTGGTCCAAATCGCCGACAGGGGTTACCAATCTCAGAAGGAAGGCACGGTGGCTGCTGGGCGTCGAGCGTCGGGGTCACCAATGTATGTGGAGTTCCACATAATTAAAAACTCAATTAGTTATAAATTTTTATATTCATCAACATACTTTATTATTATTATTATATTCTTCTTTTGCTGTTTCCCCCGTTATCGATCTTCTTTTCTTCTAGGAGCTCTATCTATTAATGCACGAAAATGCACATGTAGCTGTTATCTCAGAATGAGTATGCTACACATATCTATCCACTCAATTGTAGCTATTTTAATAATATGTTTAAAAATATACGAAAATAATGAACAATATTTCCAAAATACATGTGCGTATATGTATAAATGGGATTTCTTAGAAAGAACGACAATTTTTAACACTACTGTTTATATAACTCGTTATATCACGTAAACTATTTGGATATTTTAAAAATTGCTTGATATGAACCATCTTACCTGTTTCATTGCCTTTTTAATGATCTGTTTGTTTTTACATTATTTTGGTTTGATTTGTTATGGAGAGAATTACAAAAGATTGAAACCAAGCAGCGGCGGGGCGTGCAGCCTGTTGAACTTAAATATTGCGGTGGTTCAGTCTTTCCATGCTTCATCCAAAAATATTGTTTTATGTGTTATTATACTTTTTGTAAACAAAGAATTTAATTTAAATATACTGAGAAAAAAATGGAAACAAAAATCATTCATTATTTATTTATTTTACAAACCCAACAGAATTTACATTCCAATAATTATATTGTAGGAACCTATAGTTATACAGAAATTGACACAAATGTTTACACAAAAATGATGTACATAACTAATAATTCCATCTACACTTAATTTCATTAATAGTGCAAGAAAAAACGCCCATATTATTTTCAATTTTAGTAAAGTTATTATATTACATATAACACATAAGGATTAAAACTTTAACACATTTGTTTTGGCCTTTCTTAAATAAAAAAGTGACGGGACACGAATTTGATTTTTTCTAATATCTCAGAACAGTAAATTATATTGTTTAATAACTTATAAAGATATACTACACTGTTAAGGTCTCTTCGACGTTGTACATTAGTAAAATTAAAACGATTTAACAACAAATTGTGATCAAAACCAATAGGTGGATAAATATAATCAACAGGAAATATTAAGTATTTTAAAAAAAAATTTTTGTACATTCGATGTTGGCAATCACGAAGCTGTTGAATAACATAGTGTTTGTTGAAATCTCAGAAAAACCACCCGAATTTCTAATAATAAAACCTAACGACCGATATGAGGACGAAACTAGTGATTGTATATATTCAGTGAAGGTAAAGCTCGCTGTCAAATATGATATCCAGATTTTTACTGATTTTAAGCGTGTTAAGGTTGTGTCTTGTAGTTTATAATCAAATACAGTTGTTGCTTTTCGTTAGTGAAAGATACAATATTGCACTTTTCAATGTTTAACGATAGTATATTTATTAGGAACCATGATTCAATTTTAATAATTAAAGCATATCACAATCTGAAACTGAATTCATATTGTAGAAAACTTTTACGTCATTTGCATACAGTAGACAATAACAACTTAACAACTAAGCTGGAGGTTCATGTCATTAATAAAGACTATAAGAAAATAGGGTCCGACAACGGACCCTTGTGGCACCCCAGAATGAGATATAAAGGTGCCAGACTTGAAACCATAGTATCGTACCAATTGACGTCTATGTAACAGATAACTAGAAAATTAATTTATAGAAGTGTTATTTGAAAAACCAAATTTCTCCAATATTTTCAGAAGTAAACCATGGTCCAGTCAGTCAAAAGTTAGTATAAATGACATCAACCTGTTCTCCAGAGTCAAAAGATTCAGAAAGATATTGAGTTACACATACACATTGAGTTTAGTTATTATCGTGTTTTTTGAATTTTTATTGGATTAGAAGTTACTATTGACATGTGCCAATGTACGAGTAGGGTAGCTGCTGTTTTTACATCAATCTTTTTTATTACATTCTACAATCAATTTTATAAAATATTAGTAATTTATTAGTCAATATGTAGGTATTTTTACCTTTTCTGTAGCTGCCAGTTATAAGAATTATCACATCCTTGGGTACTGTATTATCTGTGTGAAGAACTAGTGTTATTTTATTTTCCACAGCTTGTCAACCACATTCGGATACATCTAGTAAGACAATGCTGGTTTAGGCTACTTTTTGTAGGTGGTAGTTTATTAATATTTTTGGAACCAACCATAATTCCTCGTATATTCTTGTAACGTGGGATGTCTGAGCCGGTGTACAAAATGGTTTTTTCGAGTACTTATTTTTTTATTGCATTTATATTGTATTGAATGTTAAAATTTTTCTCAAAATGTTAGCAATTTTTCTTTAAAAAAAAATTTAAGTACATCTTTATCTTTAGATTTACTAAATTAAGTAGAATATATTTGTTATCTGTTGTAGTCCTGAAGAAGACAATAAATAATGTCGAAACGTCGACTTAATGCGAAATTGAGGTTTTCTTACATTTTTTATCCAATTTAGTTCCGACAAAAAATATCAACATTGTAATAATATTTTATATATTATAAGTAAACGATTAAATAGACATTTTTTAAAACACGTACCTTATATAATTCAAATAAGAAGCACTGTACCAGATTAAAACTAAAACTGTTTGAAAAATGAATAGAACAATTCTCACTGAACTTATATTACACACTAAATAAATCATCCTGATTATTCTTAAATAGAGCGGTCGAGCAACGTACTCATGCCGCATTAGAACAAGCTTCTGTTTCTTGTGAATTTTTCGATAACCACCAATTCAATCTAAAAAAAAACAAGCGCTGCTGGAAAGCTAATAAAACTTCGAATAGTATTTTTGTGATTAACTTGAGTTAAATAAAAAGACATGTTTCATATAATAGACATTTTGAGTAAAACATTGTAAAACTTTCAGTATGTCCATATAAACCAATTTTTTCCCCAAATAGAAATTTTGAACGTATTTATAATAAAGATAAGTAATATAAAATTGAGAGATCTAACGTAGGATTTTTTTACAGATTATAAATATGTACAGTTTATATCAAACTCATTTGTAACATAAAAAAATATCGGTTTTTTTTATTCTTTTACCGCCGTCAAAGAAGCCGACATTTTTTATGTTGCAAATAAGTTTGATATAAACTGTACATATTTAGATAAACACTTAACAATGTATTTTGTGCTATTTTTGTATTTTCACCTCTACCCCTTCACGGCACTTAAATGTTACTTGTGTGACCGAGTCAAATTTGATTCTTGAGGACATTTAATGACTTAATAACCAAAACATTTGAAACATGAAGTGCCCACGAACTTGTTATTTAAGGTTTCCGTTTAAGACGCAGAGGTTGTACTATTTCGCATACACCTGTGCGGGCGTCTAGTATAACCTCAGTGTCTGCTGCAAAAAAATATTATGTGCACATGTAGTCGTGAAGTGTAAAAAAACTTCAGAAACTGATATAGCGTTGATTGATTTTGACAGGGGTGTCTAAAATAAATAATTCTATTTTATGGCTGGTCCGCAATGAAATTAATAATTAATTCAGTCAGTTGTCGTTACTCGTCTTTTCGTTATTAGGGCGATACTCAGATTAATAATACTAGAAGATGAGTAAAAAACATAAAAAGTTTTAGATTTATCTACATGCCACGCGAGATACGTAAATATTATGGCTGGTTTTATTCCTATTGGTCAGAATCATGAACATAGCACGAAGAAATACGATCTATGCCCGATCTATCGCCGTCTTGACAACAAATAGTGTTCTGTAAGACGACGTCTGTTATTTTAATTTGTGTTTTTAAGTGATTTTAAAGTTTTGTTATTTAGTACTGTGATTGGTAATCGATTTTTAGTTGTAAAAATATTATTTATAAATATTTATTGAGAAACAATGACTAATAAGTATGTAGTCTGAGGTCAAAGAGGAAAACTACGGGGTTGTTTATCTATTTACAGGTAAGTAAACAAAAAAAATCAGTGCCGGCATAACGCGAAAGTGTGAATGCTCAAAAATAACTAAAATTAATGAAAGCTTTACAAAAACAGAAACAACAATATTTGATTCCGTTTGAACAGTAAAAAATCCACATTTTGTCAAAAAAGATATTTTAACTTCAATGGAAATTTCATTCATAAGGTTACTCACAAATTGTAGGTGTTTTAACTGAAATTAATTAAGTAGGTAATTCTACATTATCCATATTTATAAAATGATTGTTTTCTATACAGTGTGTTGACATGCCGGTGCTATATACGTTGTTTACAATAGACTTTTTATTCTCTTAGAGTCGCTTTTTTATGTTACGTCCAGTCTTGCCAATATATATATCGTCGCAGTCACTACATTTTCGTTCATACACCAGTATAAAACTCCTTACATATATTTTTTTTTTGTTTTGTTTTTATTAAATTATCTATGATACTTTCTTTGTATCCATTATTCCTTGTTATTTGTTTTATTGTGTTGACTTCTTTTTCAAAATTCTTTGGACTTAAAGGAAAGGTTAGCAGACGGTGAACAAAACTATGAAACGATGACATTACTAACCAGTCTTTCCAAATAAAAATGCGACTTGAAGAGCATAAAAAGTCTATTGTAAACAACGTATATAGCACCGGCATGTCAACACACTGTATAGAAAACAATCATTTTATAAATATGGATAATGTAGAATTACCTACTTCATTCCGAAAAGAAAAGCAAAAAATTAGACTTACTAGAAATATTAAAACTTTAGAAAGCTTCCAAAAATAAAAAAAAAACGGTTACAATTGAACAACAAATATTCACAGGTCACCACATTTTAGATAAAGTAATTTAACTTTTCTAAAAATTCCAAATATTTCAAACCATTTTTATTAGTATAAGTTGCCAGATGTAACTTTCAATATATAAGTAAGGAACACAAACTATAATTTAGCACCTCTCATCTGTACTCTTGAAAAGGGCCTAAAAAGCCGAAACACGTGTAGATTGAAAATATAATTTTGTAACATTTAAAAGCAAATTTTCTTTGTTTATTTAAAATAATTAATAATGTTTCACAAAGAGCCAACCGCAGAATCAGTACAGTGTATAAATAATATTTAATAATGCGCCTGTCAGACAACCACGCAATTGGTTGGCTGTGCCCTTGACAAAAATTTTGTGCACCCCCGAATTGGGATTGGAACAATGACTTCAGAAATCATTGGATTGGAATGTTTCCGCGTATAATTTTAGTAAAATTTACGCAGCCATCTAAACTAAATTTCGCCAGTTTATATGCAACTGTAAATCCAGTCACATGTATTGCGGTCAGAATGGCGATGAGATGGAAAAAAATGACATTGTCTTCTATTTGAGGAATCATCACGAAAACGGAATACATTTACACGATTTCTTTGAATTACCTAATAGTTGGTGGTAGATCGTGGTTTTGTTTTACATTCTTTCATATATTTTCCGCAAAAATTATTAATAAAAAGACTTTCAAATAAGTGCAATTTTAAGTAATATTTTTATGACCAAATTATTAAATTAATTGAAATTTAAATGCACTGGTGCCCTTCCTTTGCATCTTAAGAAAATTTTGGTATACTGTACATTACAAATGGTTGCCTGGTTATCGAGTTTTTCCCCAAAAAGAAATCAGGGTGATTTGCGGCGTCGAAAACGCAAACCTTAAGGCTTATAGGATATGTTTTATTCTCGACTATATAAAGTTCACCATTAAAAAATAATAAGAAGAATACGCATGGTAGAGTGGTACTGACAATGTGTATGGCATGTAATATCTTCACGAGCTCAGATTTCCTCTTGCGGTTTATGAAACATCATGAAACTGTAAGAGTGGGCGCAAGGCAACAAAGGGAGCCGCAGGTGAACTCGGTCTCGCATTCGACATAAGGCGAAGAGGTCGGAGAGGTGCTGAATAGAGATAGGCTGGGTGGAACATGTAATCGAATTATTCGAATCGGTCAGATTAAAGATCCGTTCAAACTGATTCGGTCAACTTTTACCGATTAAGTAGGGCGTGAACCGGTGCAAGCAAACTGATGTAAACGAGCTCCCGAGTCCCTGCGGCAGATGGCAGATCTTCAACTCGAAATATACTAGTCAGAGATTCATGTTTGAGCAAAGTAACATGAAATTATTACAGAAATCTGCAATTTACATATGTAGATTTATATATCAGTTGGTCCTCGCTAAAATATGCAAATGCAGAACAATGATATCCGTTCAAATTGAGCGGAACGTTCTTGAACAACACATCTCTAGCGCTGATGTAGAGTCAGTCACTGATCCTCAGCCTAATCGCATGAAAGCCCGAATCAGAGCTGCCGAATAGGAAAATCTGTTTCGGCAGCACATCGATAAACCCCAGTATAGAAACACGGGGTTTATCGACCAGCTTGACATTTGTCTTTCTAAGGTAGGCCAGAAACTAAAGGATTTATTCATCGTGGCCTGTCAGGATGGTGTTAACAACTTGTAATGTTGTAGCCGCATGTGGTGTGTAAAGGTTCTTGATATCAAAGACAGACCTGCAGTCAGGCGCCGGAATCGCTCATGCACTTACTTTCAGAATGTCCCGTATATCCACCGATATAATACGGCGTTATGAGTTCTAAATTACCAACAAAGGTATTCGTATGAGGTAGATCAAACACCGATTGGGTCCGTTGTCGAGAACGAGAAATTCCGGATTTACTGGAACTATTCATTCCCGACGGTCAGGCGAATCCAAGTTAATAAACTTGGCATAGTCTCCTCGACCATCAAACACAGGTAAATCAAGTTCTCGGTCCCTGTGGAAAAAAAAACACCACCTTGAGGGAGGAGAAAAATTTGACCAAATATCTCCAGTACGAGATTCAAATGCTGTACACAGGCTACTCGCTCAAGATGGAGGTCTTTATAATCGGTGTATTCGGAGGAATAAAGCTACTCTCAGAAGTGAGGACCACACCGCCTACACCAGCCTGCAAAAAATTAGCCGAATGGCTGGCAGACCAAGTGCAGAATGACCGCCATTCTAGGTTCTCTCCGCCTTCTTAAGGCACACGATTCTAGTATCTGCAGACACTAACCCTGCGGAATGTGAAGAGAGGCTGTAGTTAATTCAATGGCGCTACTCCAGTGAGGTGTCGGCGTTTACGGGAGGACTGCCTGGCATCAGTTCTATCGGAATAAATATGTGGGTAAATAAATATAAATTAGAATCTTTATTTAAAAGGTGAGGTCTACTTAACTTAACCTTACATAAAAGAATTATAAACATAATTACACAAAAACAGTTATTTAAAAAAAAAATTAAAATAATATAATACAATATACAGGGCGAGTAAATTTTTCAGCAGAACTTTAGAAAAAATTTAACAAGTCGAAATAATGAGAGTTTAGTGAAGCGACTTGGTTCCAATACTTCACCATTTGAAGTTTCAATTTATTTTGTTTATTTTTTATATCACCGGCATTTATTGTGATATCGATCTGAAATTTGATACACGTACTATATTTGTCGAGACCAATAATATGAGAACTATTTTGTTGTAAAAGATATACTGTGTAATCTTCTTTTCGGGATTGTGCTCTATTTTAGTCACTAAAATTTTATTGTACTACTCCACTGGTTGCTTTTGGTCATCGATATTTTATATTACTTGGTGTTCGATATCACAAGTAAATGTCCGAGGTACAAAAAATAAACCCAAAATGAATTG
This sequence comes from Rhamnusium bicolor, assembly GCA_029963845.1. NCBI lineage: Eukaryota > Metazoa > Arthropoda > Insecta > Coleoptera > Cerambycidae > Rhamnusium > Rhamnusium bicolor. The sequence continues at coordinate 112,633 of JANEYF010003248.1, read as the reverse complement.
ATACTTCTCAAAAATGGTAAAGTTTTTGGAACAGTTTCTTCAGTAAACTATCATTATGTCGACTTGTTCGATTTTTGAAGCTTTGCAGAGAAGAAAAATACTTAAAATTCATGTAATGTAAGTTGACATACAAATGTTTATAAAGAAAATTAATTATTACATTTTATAAATGTAGTATATTGAGCACTTTAAATAATCATATATGAAACAGCGCGAGTTTTTTTTTATAATTATTGTAATAAAAAGTGTGATATCACTTTTTTGCGAAACATGTTTAATGGGAGTAATTTGAAATAATTATTTAATTTATTATAATGAGGTAATTACGTTGTATGAAAGAGATCGACAAAATATAACTTTAGGTTATGATGCATTTGGGGTAGTTAAATAATTTTATAAATCTTAATTTGCATTATAAAAGTTGTGCATAAATATCAGTTTTGGTAATGACTTTAACAATACTTTATGCAAAAATACTGTTAAAAATGATACTGATAGGGTGAAGACACAACACAGCGGTGCGACGTCGCATCGCAAAAACGACGTCGCACGGCGATGCGATGCGATGACGCAACGTTAAAACTTCATCGCCACGGCATCGCAGAGAAGACGCTTCTAGTGAGATGTGGACCGCACAATACGTGTCCTACGTCTGTTACAGGCCACAACAGTGCGGTGCGACGACGCAACGCAAAAACGACGTCGCACCGCAATGCGATGCGATGAACGTTCATTGCACAGCCACAGAAGACCTATACCAGAAGCGACACGTTGATATATGTAAACCAAATAAGCTGCTGGCAACATAAAACATTTTTTCCAATAAAATAAATCATTTTTATACAATACTAAAGGATATAAACGAGATTTGTTTCGCAATCCGTAGTACAAATCTAGCCATATGCATAAATATAAAAATAAATATTTGATTAACAATAACATGCAAAATACAATAAAAGATTTATAGGTTGACAATAATACCACCAAAAAGATGGCGCATAAAAATTCAATATTGGCGGGAAGGCAGAGAATCGTTATAGTCCGGGAGCTGGCGACACTTTTCATTGTCTCATTTCATAAAACTTGATTTATCTTTTATTTTGTAATATTAATATCACTGATCAAGAAAATGAATTCCTGCCATCTCGTTGGCGGGACAACGATTGTCAGCGGTATGCCAAATATGTTAAAAAAAAAGTACAAATGTTTTAAATAATAAAAGTTGAAACTTTTTTCGACTTTTTAATAACATTTAAATAAGACATAAAATGACCTCCTGCCACTTTTTCGGTAGAGCGATCTATTCCTGCCATAATTTTATTTATGTAAAAAAACAATTATCAATTGATATAAATCATAAAAGTTCAAAATTTTTTTTATCATTTCATCAATAATTAAGATAACTAAAAAACATATCCTGCCAGTCATTTGATGGGACTTGGCTTCGGCAGGAGCTAGTAAAGTAGTAGGATCTACTAGTTTAGATCTGTGACATAAAAACAGAATAGAAAAAAAATATCAATTAATATGAATCATAAAAGTTCAAATTTTTTTTTACCATTTCTTGAATAATTATTATAATTAAAAAACATATCCTGCCTGACATCTGATGGGACCTGGCTTCGGCAGGAGCAAAGTTGTTGAGCGCGAACAACTTTATTCGCTATTTCTAGGCTTCCAAATTCCAAATCCAAACGTTCTCAATGCGTTTTGATACTCTGGAGAAATTCATTTGTGAACTGTACGGCTTTGAAACAATGAGCAACGTGAATGAAGTACGATTAGCAACGTTCAAGAAAGCCTATAAATTCAAGGACACCCAGGAACAGCTCAAATTACAGTCGACAAGTTTTGATGGATACATATTACCCCCGTGCAAAGTGGAATTGCAACAACAAATTCTGAGGGCTATTTATATTTCCAGTGTGTGGTGTAATGCACACTTCCAACACTCGACGTTGCTATCTCCTGCCGATTGTGGATGGAAAGAAGCTAATAATAAGCTGAAGTTCTTATTGTTTGAGGGTGACCAGGTACCAACTTTAATCAGTGACATAATTATGGATAAAATTGCTGAAACCGACGACGCAGGTAATAATAATATTTTCTCTACTGAGTAATTAATAATAGATAAAACAATGCCACTAATATTCAAATTATTTATAATCAATTTACAGAATCTGATATGGCAACTAATGAACAAGATGACAATGATACAATGGAGCATATTCAACGTGACAGTGATTCCAGCGATAGTGATGATTCTGAAACCGAAGATTTATCCACTTTTGTAGAAACTGTTTACGAATATATCGACGAAGATTCGCTTCTATAAACTTTTCAATATTACATATTTTTTGTGCAAAAATAAATATAAAATAATCTTACGCGTTGAAACACATTCCTTTCTGTTATTATGTCACAGAACCTACTACTTTACTAGCTCCTGCCGAAGCCAGGTCCCATCAGATGTCAGTCAGGATATGTTTTTTAATTATAATAATTATTCAAGAAATGGTAAAAAAAATTTGAACTTTTATGATTCATATTAATTGATATTTTTTTTCTATTCTGTTTTTATGTCACAGATCTAAACTAGTAGATCCTACTACTTTACTAGCTCCTGCCGAAGCCAAGTCCCATCAAATGACTGGCAGGATATGTTTTTTAGTTATCTTAATTATTGATGAAATGATAAAAAAATTTTGAACTTTTATGATTTATATCAATTGATAATTTTTTTTTACATAAATAAAATTATGGCAGGAGTAGATCGGTCTACCGAAAAAGTGGCAGGAGGTCGTTTTATGTCTTATTTAAATGTTATTAAAAAATTGATGAAGTTTCAACTTTTATTATTTTCAACAATTAAACTTTTTTTTTAACATAATTACCATATCACGGTCAATCAGTGTGCCGTTGGTACTCCTGCAGGAATCGATTTTAGGTTTTTATAGCTTCGATATGATACAAATAAAGTAAAACTAATCGTTATGAAATCTTACAAAATTTAGTGTCGCCAGCTCCCGGACTATTAGGTTTTCTGTGGCATGGCATTGTACGAGACACGAGAAGACGCTGATCAGTTTTCTAGTGGACATCTTGTACACACGCAACCTGTTGGCACAGCAGACTAAGTCGCGTATAAAAGACAACCAGACTTCCATGATTTGCGCGTGCGTTGCTTGAGAGAATCATTCCCGATCTCAAGTGAAAACACAACACTGCGGTGCGACGTCGTATCGCAGAAATCAACGACGTCGTGGAAATTTGCGATGCGTCGTCGCACCGCAGTGTTGTGGGTTCGCCCAGGATTTATACTAAGCGACGTCGCATTGCAAATTTCTACGACGTCGTTGATTTCTGCGATGCGACGTCGCACCGCTGTGTTGTGTTTTCACCGATATAAACTGCCAAATTTTAAGCCATCCAAGCTTATTAATTTTTGCTGACACTCGTGACAGTCGTATTTTCGTAATCCAAATACAAAACTACAAGTCTCTTGAATCCTTTGTAGTCTATAACTGAGTTTGTCGAGATAGGAATAGTATACTACAAGACAGTAATGTAAAATTGGTAGAGTGACATAACTTTTTTTCTCATTTAAAATTGATTATGTAGATGTTAGTGCACAGAAGTTTTAAGGCAACATATGATTTTTCCACCGATAGGGAAACGTGAATTTTTGAATCGGAGGTCATCTTCAAATATAACTCCAAGATTTTTTATTTTATAAACAATAATTAACGTCTGATTTTGAATTAGTTGTCCCCATGTTTTTATTTTTATTTATACAAAACAGCATTACTGCACATTTATCAGAATTCAGATATGGAGTCTATATCAGAAAACATATTTTTACACGCACTTTTTACATTCATTGGGTGAAAAGTATGACATGACAAATATATCTGATGTGTATGTCAGCGTTTTGTTTATATTTCCAAGTAAGTTATGCTTTCTGTATTCAAAGTTTGTTTTATAAAATATAAATTAGTTGTTATATTATATTGAGAAGGAACGTAGTATTAAGAAAGCCACGAATCAGCTTTGCACATGGAGATTCGTCATTCTATTTCTAACATTGGAAAAGATTAGTTGATTTTATATTTGAATATACGGAGTGTTCTTAAGTCAATCGATTGTTTTAATTCAATTTTTATTTAAAATTTGGCATTTGCTAACATCAGAAGTGGGATTGGCTTATTAAAAGTACCACGTGCGATAATACTAACAATAACGATAGACCTGTCATAATTAAGATGGAGGAATTTGCTAAAGTGTTAGTCGAGTCCTTGCAAGCAATACAATAACAGTCCTCCAAAAGTGCAGTGACAACGACGGTCAGTATTCCGGAATTTCATTCTAAACGTAACGATGATGGTGCAATCAAGTGGTGTGAGGTAATTGAGAATTTAGGCATTATGTTTGATTGGACTGATTACGAGGTAGTAATCAGGGGTGCTAGCGCACTTAATGGCGAAGCAATGGAACAGCTTTCGGCATGGAACTTTCCAGCATGTACCTAGCCAAAAAGAATTTAAGTGAGAAATTTCGCAAAGCACGCATGTATACCAGTGATCTGATCCGTACATGAGTGTGAAAGTTTCTCTAATTAAATCTTTGCATTTTAATTTGTCCGATGATCATTTTGTTATTAGAGCTTCTAATTGATGACATAGATGACGTTCATGTAAAAACTGCAGTTTTTAATGGAGTAATGTAAGTTTTATTGCTGATTTATTGGTCGCTTAATAACTTTAAATATCCAAACCTGAATCTAGCAACAGTTTTAAAAAGTTTTATTCATGTGAAAGGGAAAAGATGTTTTGCTTGGCAAGAAAACAAAACTTGGAATTTTATAAATTAAGATATGATAAATATTACGTGGGAAAATCACTTGTGGTTATTGCAACAAAATTTGCCATGATGTTTAAAAAAAAACAAACGGGATGAACAATATAACCAAAATTTATTATTTTTCTGTAGAACTGAATAATGATTTTGTACTAATTTTAGAATTCAGAATATAATAGTTAATTGTTTGATAGACACTGGTGCCGAATGTAGTTTATTTTCCAGAAAAATTGCAAAGGATTTAAATTGTGATTTAATACCTAGTTTTAACATGTTGAGAGGCAATTAGTGCCTAGCTGTACAGGAGCTACATAGGATATTGAGTGCAATGGTGCCTCTTTTGAGGTAGCTTTTCACGTAGTAAATGATAATGAAATTTGCCCTAATTCCATATTGGGCCGGGATTTGCAAATTATGATGGTGTCGGGATTTTTGCTGATTTTCAGGGAACGCGTCTTTGCTGTGACGATGAATTGTTTTGACTGATCCGAGACAAATTAGCTCTTTTGAGTCTTTTGTGGTCTCTCCGAAATCTGTCAAAGCGTTATTGCAAGGTAGCTTTTTAGACGGTTTGAATATCAAACAGCATCTCATCGCTAAGAGTGCGCCTCGTAGTAACGAACAAGTTAAAAGGTATATTTTCGTACACACTTAAAAAAATATATTATTTGGAGCAACAAGTATTAACTAAAAAAAAAAAATTATTTCTATATGACTCATTTAAATTTTCGTTTGTATAAAGAAGACTTAACTCTTGATATATTATTTTTTTGGTTTATATGGATTTTATATAGGTATAGTAACAGAATACAAATTTTAAAAGTATTAAGTCATTATTTGTCTGATATTGCTTAAATATTTGGAAGAACAACGTATTTTCAAAAATTGAATTAGTGATAAAAAATAAAGTAAAATGTGTTTTTTTTTTGTTATATCAACATATTTTCTCTCATTGATCAAAACTTTCATTGTATTGAGAAACCTTCTTTTGCAAACATTAAACCTTACAAAACAATGTTTTGTTAGGTTTAAGATATTTCTTTTGAATCAACGAAATTTATTGCATTTAATAAATTTATTTTATCAAATAACAGAAAAATAAATTTAGGACAAAACATTTCTTTCTTGGAATAAGATTTTTGTGTTTTTTCTTAATATAAAGATTTTAAATTTCATGACAACTGAAAAAGTGTCACATAATAAATGTTTCATTTTAAGACAAATTGTTACTTAAACTTAAAATGAGTTTGTCTAGCTAAAACGCGTTTAATTAATTTAGAATGAAACTTGTTAAAAACATTTTCGTTTTTTGTCGACAAAATTGTGTCAGTCAAACCAAATAAATGCATTTGAGTTGAAGGAAGTTATATTTCTAACAAATAAATTTATGCAAGAGAAATAATTTTCTTGGAGCATTTTAAGTGTGTAGTAAATATCTGTAAATCAAAGGAAAAATACATTTAGGACAAAATATTCCTTTCTTGGAATAAGATTTTTGTTTTTTTTTTAATACAAAGATTTTAAATTTCATGACAACTAAATAAGTGTCACATGATAAATGTTTTATTTTAAGACAAATTGTTACTTAAAATAAATTTGTCTAGCTAAAACGCGTTTAATTAATTTAGAAAGAAATTTGTAAAGAACATTTTCGTTTTTTGTCGACAAAAATTGTTTCAGTCGAACCAAATAAATGTATCTGAGTTGAAGGAAGTTATATTTCTAATAAATTTATGCAACAGAAATAATTTTCTTGGATGAAACAAGCATTTTAAGTGTGTAGTAAATATAAGAGAAATTGAACATGATGCACAATAGCCGAAGGTTGTTGCAAAATTCCCTACAACTTACAACTAAATTCAAGAGAACAATAAAAAACACACTGTTTTCGTCTTTGAACTCATATATGTTGAAAGCTCAGACGCTTTATACTGTTTCGACAAACTTTTAATAAAACGAGAATATTTTATTTGAAACTGCTGTAAAAAAAAAGAAAAGAGGAATTTTCATACTTCAGAAAACTTTTGTCATAGTCTGCTGGTGTGCCATGAAGTAGTGAAAATTTGGGATTGAATTTCAGTCTAGCCATATGAGCTGACTTTTTCTAGATTAGACCAGTACTGAGTTGAGCTTTTCCAAATTGGACCAGCACCACTAAATATCTTTAGTATGTTTGAAATTCATGGCCGTTGTGAGCATGACAACTGATTGAGCGGTGTGAGCAGCAACAAATAGTAAGAGGGTCGTCGCCAAGAACATGATCAGAATATGGCCAGGAAGACTTTCAGAAAACTCGTAAAATATTGCATTGGGCATTGAGTGAGCATTGAGGTAAGTGGTGCCTCTGTTTTGTTGAAATTTGAGTTGTTGGAAGCATCACGATTCGTAGTGGAGTATTGATTTGAGCTGTTGGAAGCATCACGATTCGCAGTAGAGTATGGATTTGAGCTATTGGAAGCATCACGCTTCGCAGTGGAGTATTGATTTGAGCTGTTGGAAGAATCACACTTCACAGTGGAGTATTGATTTCAGTTGTTGGAAGCATCACACTTCGCAGTGGAGTATTGATTTGAACTGTTGGAAGCATCACACTTCGCAGTGGAGTATTGATTTGAGCTGTTGGAACCATCACGCTTCGAAGTGGAGTATTGATTTGAGCTGTTGGAAACATCACGCTTTGCACTGGAGTATTGATTTGAGCTTTCTCGTTTTTAAGTGTGTTGCTACCTAAGCTACCTTGTGTTATCATTTTATAGGTCCACAACCTCGTTCATGGAGTCCTGAGGGTGAACCAGGGGAAAATGAAAATTCGAGAGCGAATTATAGGTCAGGTTAGCCGTGTGAACGTTTTGTTTATATTTCCCAATAAGTTATGCTTTCTGTATTCAACATTTGTTTTATAAAACATAAATTAGTTGTTATATAATATTGAGAAGGAACGTAGTATTACGAAAGTCACAAATTAGCTTTGCAAGCGGAGATTCGTCATTCTGTTTTTAATATTGAAAAAGATTAGTTGATTTTATATTTGAACATACCGAGTGTTCTTAAGTCAATTGATTGTTTTATTTTATAACGTAGATAGATTGATCCCATATGAGTAATTATTCATGATAAAGGAAACAGAAAAATTCTCATAAAATTCCTTTATTAATGTGACCGGTTTCGTGAACAAATTAATTACTTCTGATGATGTGAAGTAATTAATTTGTTCACGAAACCGGTCACATTAATAAAGGAATTTTATGAGAATTTTTCTGTTTCCTTTATCATGTTTTATTTTAATTTCGTTACTTGAGTATATTCCGTTTAAAGCAACCGATTGGGATCTGTTACTTAGATAGATTTAAAAAGTTTAATGTAATATCCTCAAGAACATAGTAAGATAGTTTAGCACACATTAGGGAGTGATCTATCGTATCGAAGGCTTTGGAAAAATCAATTAAAACTAAAGCAGTTGCATTATCATTGTCCAAAGATCTAAACATGTTATCTGTAATAATCGCTAAAACTAATCTCGACGTTGTATTGTGTCCGTTTCCGAATCCTGAGGGACACATTATTTGTTTTTTTTATAATATAATCATATACTTGAGGTTGTACTATTTTTTCCGAAACCTTCGATACTGCTGAAATTATTGTGATAAGTCTCAAGTCATTAAAGTTGATAGTATTATTATTTTTAAGTATCGCGTTTTATCAGCGAAAGTAACATATTTTAGTGACAATTTAAAGTATGCGTAATAATTACAGCACAAAGTTGAACCATTTTGGCACAAATACCATCACTAACATAAGTCTTAAAACACATGAAGTGGTTTTCGTCGAGTCGACCGCCACTTGTACTGCACACACGAAGCGGTTTACTAGTCGATGCAGGGAGCACAGAAATAATATGTTGTTGGTTGCACATACTACTGTCATCAGTATTGAGCGAAATAGATTCGGATGAAAAGGTTATAACCATTTTAGGTTTATTATATTGGCAATTGATGAAACGAAAAAGTAACGTATGTGGGAACATCCAATTGTTATGGTACGTAAAAGTTTTTAATGGAAAATAAGCACACGACACGGTGACCGAAACAATCTCTAAATACCAAATATTAAATATTATTGGAAACCTTGCAATTACCCCCGCGGTCGATTCGGAGGTCTATTCGACGAAAACCGTTCCATGCGGTTTTAGCCTATTAACGATACAAGTTTAATTATGACATCTTTAACGAAACGAGTTTAATTGCCAGAAGGAGTCGAGGTCTACGATAATCACACGAGTCCGTTATGCCTTAATCAAATGTGTATTGTTCGATATTTTATATTTGTCGGTGAAAATATTAAATATCATGCAATTTAATTATTACGTGCAAGTAAATTAAAATTACAAATGTCAGACAATTTTACGTAAAATTCAAAATAAGTTGAATTAATTCCAGCTTTAATAAAGTGATCGATGTATACTTCTATTTTAATTTATTTAAAAAATAAATGTCGTTATTATTGGTCAAATAAATTAATTCTGCTTCAATTTATGTCATTTCTTGTTTAAAAAAAACAGCGCGGTTAACGATTCATAACAGCACTAGTGCGGTAAAAAAATTAATTTCTTCATAACGTATAACAACACCAACGTAAATACAATAATATTAAATATTTTTAAATAGTTTTTTGTTTACGTGTTCAGTCATGTATCCAGATAATTGATACATATACTGTTGTAAAATCAAACACTACATTCATCGTATCAATTATGGAAAATTCTCCTGGTTTGGTCGATGTTCAAGTTGTTCTATAGCGAGTGGAATTTGTGAAAAGCTTGAGTGTATAAACTCTAAATCATTTTTGACGCTGTGATCGACAATAGCTTCTTGAGCATTTGTAATAGCAACTGCTCCTTTAGCATTGAATTGTAGTACGATTCTTTTTGTATGGTTAAAGGTTTTGTAGTAATACGATACTGCAATCAACCAAGTAACCCATTTTGTCAGTATAGGCTGTGGAAATAGTGACATATTGGATAGAAGTTCGTGAAAATTATCGTTGACGTTCTGGTGAGTTTAAAAACGCCGCATAACATTATGGCTGCGAGAATAACGCAAATGCTAATTCAGAGTTTATAGTTTATTTCAAACTTATTTGCAACATAAAAAACGTCGGCTTCTTTAGACGGTAGCAAAGAAATCAAGGAAGCCGACGTTTCTTACGTAGCAAATCAGCTTGAAATAAACTGTACATTAGATAAGTATATAATTTTTTAGGGGACATTCATCTTTGCAACTACATAATTCGTAAACAGTTTTATACCATTAAACGAAATTTGATTTACAATCTAACTAATTTTTTAGAATGCGTAAACACATTAGTTTTTATATGGTTATAAAAAATTTATATAATGTAAACAAAATCACGACATAAACTTGCATTTCTATCAAGGTTCCTACAGACGGTACTGGAATGACTTCCCGATATCCGAATTCCAATTATTACACAAAATAAATATTGCTATCCAATTTTTTTATGATAAATAAATTATACAGTAAAACTTTGTACTTAAAGTCGTTTGCTATCATATCTATGCTGTCCACAAAACTTTGAATTATGTGACATTGCACTATCATTAAGTTCTTTGGCCATTTTCTAATTTCCATTTGCCCATGAAACCACGCAAGTAATTTTTCTGTTGTCTTTCTGATCACGTTCTTTGCAACAGATAAAACAATTTGTTAATATTGACGTTATTTCGGACCTGAGTATTTTTAACTTCCGGCTGTCTTCGGGTTGCGAACTTCTTTTGTATAAGGATCCGTACATAGTGAAATAACGAGGCTCAGATTCAGATATAGGTTAAGTATGGGATTAGAGACACAATGTGTTTTGGTAGTTGTTTAAAAGACAAAAATATGTTTTTAAGAAATCTCCGAAACGGGAAAAATTTAGAGATAGGATCTTCCCACCAAAATGTGGAAATGTATGAAGTAGTATTTGCATAGCTCTCTACCTGTTTGACTAGACTCCTGAGATATTTCATCCCATAACTTATCCAAAACATACCTATTACAGTGGTGTATGAATTTGATTCCAAATAGCTCTTATCTGATACACAGAAGAAATGTCCAAAGTTATTGAAAATAGCATTAAAACGCGTAAAAAAAATAAATGAAAACTAATCAAATCTCATCCCTCGAAAAATCTCGAGAACACAATGTGTACCTTGTCGTAACACACTGGCCACACAAATGCTAACATGTGCGTTTAAATCACATAGCAGCGAGTCATGTGTCTGGCCTCTATCTGAATCTGAAGCATCGTCAAACTGAAGATGCCTGGTCACTGGACAACATCCTGCTTCTTTAAATGTGATCGCACATATCGAGGATGCTAGCAGTTCACCATCGCTGTAGAAGAAGGATGACATAATGGTAGCTTGCACCTGTACACTACACAATCAGCACGGAACATTGGAAACACTGGAAATAAAGGGTAAACAAACTTCTTTGGTGTGTCCACTCATCATCGACATCCACCTCGACCCAGACTGCAACCTTCACCGCGAGCAGCGAAGCATCTTCGGCATGTTCGTATAAATATCCTACACATGAGCATGCCAGAGAGGATTTTTGGAAGAAAAAAGGTACTCTTTCTTTTTAGGACAATTTATACATTGTCAAATTTACGTGAGACGGCATATACTAATGAATCGTGTAACGAAATTGCAAGCCATTTCATTCCAGTTTGTCATTTTCTGTGAAGAATTGTTGATGCCAGTCTACTCCAGATGGCGCCACTGATTTCTAATGGAACAATTGGTTTTATAGATTCTTGCACTTATAAAAAATGACTAAATATTTGTCTTTATTGCTCATACTGTACTCTCAAATGTTTGTCTCTCGTTCCAAACTATAATCGAGTTTAGGTAGCAGAACACTGCGGTGCTACCTCCTTCTTACTGGTGTAGCGTTCTGAAGACAACACTTGTAGTTCAGCGGTCTGGTAAAAATTATATGTTTTCTGGTATTACCGTGTAATTTTATTATCATCATTATTTAAAAAGTTGCTATATTGATTTAACGTACCTTTGAGGTAATTTTCATAATAATATTGTACCGGATTTATCTTAATTTACGCTTTGGACGTATTTGCTTTTAAGTGATCACTTCATGTTGGTTATTCTTTCTCAAACTAAATTGTTTAATTATTGTGACAGGAAAAACTTTGAAAATTTTAAAGACTGTTTTAACATATTACATTTTAACGTACAATGTCTGAGAAACAAAATTAACGAATTAAATATATTTTTAAGTGAAAGTAATTTTGACACACTATGTTTAAATGATCACTGGCTTGCTGGTGAAAAAATTGACCATGTAAATTTAAATGATTATACTCTAGTTTCAAAATTTTCTAGAAAGAATACCATTCACGGGGGTGTAGCTATCTTCTCAAAAAGAAATATAACCACAGCTCTGATTCTGTGATATAACTCTTTTCATAATTTACTAATTAACAGACAATCTATTGAATTGCATTGTGAATTGGCTGGAATTGTTTTTTGAAAATGATTATCAGATTATAACTGTGTATAGATCACCTACTTTAGGAGATATAGACATTTTTTTACAACAAATTTCTAGAGATTTAGATGTTCTCTCCCAAAAAGGGAAGAAGATAATTGTCACAGGAGATTTTAATGTTCACTTTCATAACCCAGATAAAAGCACTTACAAGGTTTTAAATGCATTTAGGTCATTTAGATTTTTTTCCTTTAAATAATTCTCCAACTCGTAAAAATAGTTGCCTTGATAATATATTTATAAACTTCTCCCAAGATATCTGTAAAACAAATATTATTGATTCCAAGTTATCAGATCATACTGCCATTAAACTACAGGTTAATCATTCAAATCCTCTTAAAATGTTCAAAAGGATTAATTATAGGCCTGTTAATAACATAGGTTTGTATGAATTAAATAATTTTTTAAGCGAGACTGACTGGAGCTTTATTGAAAATTCAGATTTAAATGGGGACACTAAATTTGAGCTTTTCATTTTTAGGATCACATCAGCTGTGGATGTTGCTTTTCCTATAAAATCTAAAATTATAAGCAATATCAATAAAAAATAAATTGGTTTTCCTTCGAATGATTTGAAAGTATTATTATCAGATAAAAGAAGATCTTATAGATCTGAATTATATAAGGCTAGAAGAGCTGCTAATGATAATTATATTTCTAAAAACAATAATTTTTCAAAGGCAATGTGGAATTTAATTAACAAAAACAAACCGTTTTCTCAACAGTCAGAATTCGTTTCACCAGACGATTTTAATAATTATTTAGGAATTGTTCGTCTCGATCTAGTAAATACTTTACCACCCCTACAAAATAACAGCAAACATTATTTAAATAATTCTATTATATGTACCTTAGACGGGGAATTCGATTTTTCAGAAGTATCCTATACACAGGTTCTTGATGTAATTAATAATCTAAAAAATGTGCATAGTCAAGAACCTTATGACATGAATATTAAAATTTTAAATTCTTTTAAACATATTATTCTTATTCCGGTATTAATTAACCAGTGTATCAAAAACAATATTTTTCCCAAGACTATTAAATTGTCAAAAGTTATTCCTCTACATAAAAAAGATTCGGTTAATGATTCCGCTAATTATAGGCCAATCGTCATTATCCGGTATTTACCAAAATTTTTTAAATTATACTGAAATTACAAATTACCTTTTATTTTGAAAATTGTAATCTGTTTAATAACTGCCAATTTGGTTTTAGAGCAAAAAAATCACAACTTTAGCCATTAACACGTTAATAGATATAATAAACAAAGGTTTCGAGGAAAGCGAATTTTTGTATGTACAGTTTCTGGATTTGAGCAAAGCCTTTGACTGTGTGTCTCATAACATTTTGATAAAGAAGTTATCTTTTTACAAATTTTCCACAAATAGTAGACTTTTGGTACAGTCTTATCTTGAAGATAGATCCCAATTTGTTGATACGTGAAACGTGACCTAATTCATGCCTCTATGACAAGAAACAATAAACAATTAAACTTTAACTTTCTACGCCTATCCAAAACCAGAAACGGCACAGGGTATAATAATAATAATAATAAATGTCTTTATTTCCACAATTTATGATACACAGAGCTTTTTAAATTTTACAAGCTATGAAAACGGCGAGGTTCGGTTGATACCCGCTTTACCACTTAACCGCAAAAAATAAAACTTAATTTTATACAATATGATAAATGAGCTATACCTAGATTAAAGATTCATAAAATTCATAAATACACACGTGCCTACATACATACGTTCATACCTCGGTACATACACATAAATATACATATGCATATGCACTCTTACAAATAATATATTATTGTCACATACATCCATTTATTAAAAAAAAGAGAAATTGTTTTGCATAAAGTGTGTGCATAAATAAAATAAAAATAAAAATTGATGCCCATGTACGCACATAAATTTACATACAGCATAAATTCTAATGTCAACCAAAAGAGCAAACTTTTTATCAAAACACTGTTTGATGGTATTACTACAAAAAACGCACTAAATATTCAGATTTGATTAAAAATAAAAAATTAGCATACAAAAAAAAAAAAAAAATATACGTTTTTATTTAATTATCGGGAAAAAATATATAGGTACGAGAAAAAGAAAGAAGGTAAGTTTATAATAAATGATGTCACAAGATGATATTGTATTATACTGTGGGAGAATCATAAGTAAATTATTAAAAATTATCTCGAGAACCTGTTGTCCAGTATCAGCTGAGATACATATTTCTTAAAACGAGGCAAATTCATTTCTTTAGCCTCTTGAAGAATATAATTGTACATTTTACATATGTTAAATGAGTAAGACCTTTCATAAAGAGAAGTCCGATGCATAGGCGGAGATAGTATATTTTTTTATCGGGTATTCAGTTGATGCGTATAATGTTCAAATTTTAGTTTCTTATATAAATACGAGGGAGTTTTATTGGTAACAATTTTGTGATAAAAAAATCCAACTATGCAAATTTCTCCTTTGTTCCATAGTTAGCCACCCAAGCTCCTTAATTCTTGGGGATATCGACTCATATTTTTGGACATGGCAAATAAGCCTTGTACATGCATTTTGAATTCGTTGAATTCTGCGATTCTCATAGTTTATGAGACATGAATTGTATATTATGTCACCATAGTTAAAGTGCGACAGGACAAGTGAGTTACAAAGCATTATTTTTGACTTACGATCAATTAAAGAACAGCACCCATATATGAGTTTTAAATTACTACATGCTTTTTTTAAGTTTAAATTTATATGCGCCGAAAATCTTAAAGAATGATCAATTTGCAGGCCTAAATTTCTTGTCACGTCACTAAATTTAATTCTCTCATTCTCTACAATTATATTTAGCTGTGCCATACACGTTTGACCTAGTTTTTGCGGACCAAACAGCATAATCGAGCTCTTTGCAGGATTTACAGTTAGGCAGATGTTTCGTGAGGCCTTCATAAGAAATTCAAGATCCTTGTTTATGTCAATTGACGCTGTATGAAGGTTATTTATGGAAAATGAATGATAAAGTTGCGTGTCGTCTGCATAGAAGTGAACTTGACAATGGCGTAGAGAGTTACGTACGTTTGTTGTGTACAAAATAAACATTAACGGACCTAAAATAGACCCTTGCGGTACTCCATTGTCTACAATAGGCTCCCGAGATTTCTTATTATATATAGTCACTTCTTGCTTCCTATCACTGAGATAGCTACTCATCAAAGCCTCCGCATCTGAACTAAAGCCATAATAGTGTAACATTGCCAAAAGTAGTTCGTGATTAACTCTGTCGAAAGCTTTTGAATAGTCTACAAGAATTAAAGCAGTTAGTTTTCTGTCATCAGTTGCCGAAAGAATATCATCAACCACTTTTAGCATGGCAGTTACACAACTATTATTATGCCATAACATTTTTTAATGAACTACCGAATGTTATTCAAAATCTAGATTATAATCATTTTAAATCTGTGATAAAAAATTATTTACTTAAAAGTGCCTTTTATGATTTTAATGAATATTTATATTCCGATGTGTCATGCATAACTGTGTGAAATTTAACATTATTTATTCTTGTTCGTCGTTATATCTGTAATTTTAATGAATAATTGTTGTCCGACTTGACGTGTCGCATAGAGATTTATGTAATATTATTTTATATTATTGTTAACTGTTATATTTATTTATTTATGTGTTTTCATATATTAATTTACCTTTTCTGTTATTTTTATATATATTTCTTTTTGTTGATTTGACTTGTATAAATACTTTCTTATATATATCACTAATATCTATCTATCTATCTATCTTTAGAACAGCCATCATTAATATCGACTAGTATCAATTTATCGTACCTTGTTGACAATTTATCTAACATCCCTCTGATACAGTAGTAATTTCGTGTGCTAATTTAAACAAACTTTCGGTTATTGTAAATTTTAGTTTTAACTGGCAACGGATGTCGCCATTTTATATCGTAGTTAATTATTTTCTGTCTTTGTCTGTTGGTCTTGATTACGTTGGTAGCTCTGTGAAGAGTGGCGACTGGTGATTTTTGGAGTTTGGTACCACTTTTGGATGAAACCTATTTGTTTATAACCTTTGTGAGAATTGTGTTCTATCTGTTCTCTGAGAATTACCTACCTAACGTGGTGCATTTGTTTTGTGGCGGATCATTTCATACGAGTGCATATATTTACCTACCAGACCTCTGTAGCGTAAGGTTTTTCTAAATTTAAAATATCGAGTGCTTATTTGAACGTTTACTTAGTATTTAGTTAGAAACGCTACTCTAGTAGAGCTTTGACTAGTTCTCTGGCAAAGATACATGCCTAGTTATCTGGCAATTGATTAACTTCTAATTATCTACAGTAAACACATAGTCGAGCTATATATGTTTATTTAACTTTATCTGGAATTCATTAATACGTCTCTAGGAGGAACTAATAAATAATTTAACTTAACGTTACCATTAATTTGACAATTATCATATTGTTTTATATTTAGCAAATATTTATTTAAGTTATCTTCCTATTTGTCTGTGTGTGATCGGACATTCTAAATTCTATTTTCTTGAAGATTACCTTCTTTTATTATAAAATATAGTGAATATCTATTTCACTTTGTTTATTATTAGAGCTATACCTAGTTCATTTGTTGGACTAGTATTTTTTTTATTTCTTATTGATACTTAAGTTAATTGAGATCTTCTGCTTCCTAAAATATTGTAGGATACCAATCCTAGTTTGGTTAGTTTGCGATTTACTCTGTAAATTTGTATTAACTCATATTTTGTCTACGTAGCTACACAATTCACACGTCACATATTTTACATTGTTTTGCCTATAGTACTGATCTCATAAAACTCTCCCTTTTTTATGTAAATACCAGGAGATAGTATAACTGGTGGATCGAACTGAACATTATATACTGGAGCAGGAAAACGATATTTTATACAACTGGTATTTCGTCAGGGTAACTGCAGTACCTACTGACAGTGGTGATTCAAACTGACACCGAACCAATTTAGAGCTTAGCCGTTGGTGGATTCTTCGCAGGACTGACCCATTTGAAGTTACCTAAGATCTTCGTCCTCAGTGAAATTTTATATTTGGTCAGAAGAATTTTTGTAAAAGATCAGTCACCTTTTTCTTACATAACGTCATATATTTTTTTTTATTTTGTTGCTCTTCAATCAAAACTATATTTTTTAACCACAAGACGCCGGCCATCTAAGCCTATGTAAATTTTGTACATATATTCATACCAGTCTTTATTATACTTCTTATCTAATAATATCTTTTTATGCCACATCCTTCCCAAATTAAATTCAAGGATTACCGTTATCTTTAGCTATTAAAATAAAATTTTAATTATTTGGTACTTGCAAAAGTCCTGGCGCCCAGCCTAGATTTTGGTGAGAACTCAGATCAATCTGAGCCCTTTATTCACGACGTGTTAACTGAGCTACCGGTCAATAAGTAAAAAGCCAGCTAATTGTGTTATGCCAGCAATTGTTGCAATCGTAATGTAATGATCATTCATACTTTGCACAGTTTCGGATTTATTCTGTCGAGACGCAATACAAAGCACATAATCGAGATTTGTTGGAAAATTTATTAGAAAATATATACTTTTAAAATAATAATGAAGTATATAGAAGGAACTTACCGAATTTCTCCATTTTGTATAGGTACCAGTAATATATGTACTAAGTAGTGTTATGCAACAAGCACCTAGTTTGTAGTTATCAGCAAACCACACTAAATTATGAGAACATCAATAAGTTCAATATGAACGAATTGTAAATAGATAATGCACCGAATTAATTTATCAAATTATAATATATTATGCACAACTAACACTTAACAGCATATTATGGCATTTTTTGCAAAAAAATGAACTCTACTCTCAATACTAATCCATAATAATAAAGTTAACAGGTGACTACATTTTGTGCTGCCAATTACATAAAACTATGTAATTTATTTTTTATTTTGGCATTTAATACAGCAATTACCTTAATTAACTTTTTTATATTTCTTCACGTCAATGTGATTAGAACGAACTTACTTACCTCTTTGAAATTGCAGTTTGATAAAATTACCATAATAAAAAAGATACAGCAAGTTCAACAAAAAATCTAAAAAAATAAAAAATTGCTAATTTCGAAAACTCCCCATTTCACTGATTTTGCAATACCAAATCAATTGGCGACCTAAAAATTCGATTGCAGCAGGTCATTTTACACAAGTCTCAATGTTCAGTATTTTTAGGTCTTCAAGTTGTAACGAAATGTTTTTTTCAATAGATTTCTGTTGCAACCAGACCTAAATGGGTTTTTCGTTCTCTTTGGTATACCCTGTATACGATAACTTGTGGTAATATTTCTTTTACAACCGTTTTGAAACAAAGTTAAATTTAGTTCGCAAATCTAGTATTAGGAATAACAATTATTTCTCAAATATAATCGTTTCAAACCGGTTTCTTTCCAGAATAATCTTAGGTTGTTTATGATTCTAATGATAAATCGTTTATTGTGTTTGTACTCAATCAAGTCAGAGGAAAGTAGGATAATATAATTTAGTTTGATTTCAAAGCAAGTTGAAATCATGTATTTGTGATAAAGAAATATGTTTCTATTTGTTTAATAATTTACCGAAAAAGTTATTAATTGATTTATTTTTAAATATTAGTACTTGGCCGTTTTAAATTATTTCTTTTCGGAAATATAGTTTAAAAATTATAAGAAAGCGATTCTCAGCCTTAGTATATTTGATAAACATTTGTTTATATTAAATATCGCAGGGATTTTTTTACCGATTTTTCACTAACTAAAAGAATTTTGCCGCAACTGTACTTTTGATTCTCGCGCAGCGAATCACGTGACTTTACGCGCAGTCTGTTGGGAACAAAACGACGGACACGGCTTGGGGGAATCACTTCTGCTCCGGTGACTGCTCTAGTAAGAAACCCTCAGCTCCTGATCTCCAGTGCACTCCGCAACTAGGTAGTGGTAAGAATAATTTTGACTGTTTTACTGTTTTTATTTGTATTTACGCCATTTTACCGTTTGTGCACGAATTTACTACCATATTGTGTTGTCCGAAGTACCTGCTTACCGCATAAGTCAGATATACAGGAAATTCCGCGACTCATTGATAAAGTTGGATTATCCATTCAACGACAAGCCTCGAAAATTGTCGGTTGTCATTTTATTGTGTATTGACGTAAAGATGGGACTTTTATGCCTCGATCTCTGAAAAGAGTCCGATATCGATCGTAGTTGCATTAAAGTGCCGGTGAAAGCTTTATATCTCGATCTATGAAAAGAATTTCATCAGGTGGACGCGTAGTGACACCAGTGAGGTTTTTATGCCTCGATCTCTGAAAAAAATCTCACTAGGGGCCCCGGGAGGTAATGCAAAAACCGTACCGTCCGATACTCGTGAACATTATAACTAATTTGTACAGGAAATAAGCTTGATCTTGATTTGATAACCAATTATTCTAAGCTATCACTAGTTACTGAAAGTTGACCTCGAACATCTCCAGTCATACACGCATATCTCTGATTTAGTTTAGGGACAGTTTTGCAATTCAGCCTCGAGTTAGTAAAACTGAACTGCTGTACTATATAGTTAAACAAACATCGGGATTCGGTGGTCATATTTATTTGGTATTGACGTAAAGATGGGACTTTTATACCTCGACCTCTGAAAAGAGTCCCATCTCAGTCTTAGTTGCATTAAAGCACCGGTGAAATCTTTATAGCTCGATCTCTAAAAAGGATTTCACTGGGTGCACGCGAAGTGATACCAGTGAGGTATTTATACCTCGATCACTGAAAAGAATCTCAATAGAGACCCAGGCTGTAATATAGAAACCGCTCCGTCGTCAGGAAGTTCTAACAAGGGACATCAATAGCTAATCTAAATATACAGTACGCTCACGATTAGACAGTCACATATACCGTCTGTCCCTGGACTGACCTGCACTTGTGTTTTGTTTGCACCGACCGCTTGTCGTAATTTCGTCTTAAGCATTAGTGACTAGAGTCATTAACCGTTTGCTGTAAATACCAGTAGTAGAAGCTGTCGTAACTGTGCTTTATTTCGAATCACCACTTGCTAACTTTTGTAGATGCTGATAGTAAATCTTTGATAGTAGTTTCCGTATCTTAGCTGTGCTTGGTATAACTATGTCTTTTATTTTTTTTGTAAAGCAGTCGTAAAGAAATAGAGTAAGTGAAGTTGAACTTCTGCCTTTTATTTAAAGCAAAGATATAAGTAAGTAAATTCGCTTGTACACAGAGAATCATTTTCAGCATCACTTTAAAACAGGAGCTGGCGCTCGAGACCGTTACCGTAATTAAAGGTCAAAGTACTGTTACTGTACTGAAGGGTGCCAAAGTAACATGTCACAAACACGCAACTAAGGCTTGTGGTGGCAAGTACGTCACAAAGTCTACAAGGTGTCAAATTCAGACGACTAGGTTCCCTATTATATATTGTTTACAAATATTCGGAAAACCTCCCGCAAACCTAATATTGTGGAGTGAATTAGGCTTGAATATGTAAGCTTTTAAATCTAGATATTCCTGTTAAATAGATTATTTTCTATACGAAATGAACATTTATAAGATTTTTGGCTGATACCGACTTTTTTGATTGATAAAAAGGGTCAGTCGAAAATTTTTGAAAACGTGTTTTTCAAAAATTGTAATGTCTTGTCTCCAGACCTATTTGAGATATCAACTTCATTTTTTTTAAATTGAAAGCACATGAAAGCTTCTTATTCTTACTTGCGTGGTATAATATATACTATTTATTTCGTAAAGAAACTACGCAAAATTTAACTAATGAAAGTTTGAGAAATGGTTGTGCATTTTTTCTAATGGACTACGTCCTTGCAAAAAAATCACCACTGCTTAATAGAGAAAGACACAATATGTTGAATCTTAGAGTATTAACTTATTAGTTTAATTTACTCTAGAGTTGATAAGAGACAGTATTCCATATAACATAAATAGTTATTTATATTTTTAAATATATTGTTTTAATTAATAATTCTCAAGGAGAGGGTCGTGCCCCCCCACTCATGGCTGCGCCTTCTGCTAGTAGTATACATTGATCCAACACCTCATAAAAAATATCATAAAATATTTTACAAACTACATATATTCACATCATTTGATGTGTACATATTACTCCAAGCAGTAGTTTTAAGTAAATAGTGTAATTTTAAAAAATTAACTTTTTTATAGTTGTATTGAGGATTAAATGTTTTTGTTACATTTATCTACTCTAGTTGACAGAAGTGCTGGGTCATCTGCACCTTCATCTACTAGAGGGAAATCATAGTTTTCAACTTTAGTATCTTGATTACAAATACTAAATCTAAATATCTACCCCTTGTATTTGTTAAAGTATTAAATTGTTTCATGTTTAATATATCTACAAAGTGTAAATAACTTGACTCTATAGATGATAATTTACATTAAATTTGAGATTCCTGCAGACACAACTGGGTTCATTTTTATTCAACGAACACTAAGTGTACAGCCACCGTGTTTTTATCTTACTCTTCACCAGCGTCTAGAGAGAGGTCGAAGCTGATGTTCCTGCCCCAAATGTCATGCGCAAGAGTGCGACGTGCGATTTGAAAATGTATCGAACCTTGGTAAACAAAATCTACTAAACCTATAACGAATGCACTACACCTTACCATTTTGAAAATGATAATAATAAATTGGTTCACCATCTAAAGGATCGGCGCTATTCATTTTGCCGCCCTGTGCCAATTTTCAACTTTGCCGCCCCATAAATAATACTCTCATATCTCTTTACGTGTTGTCTCCGTCCTTCTATTGTTTGCTTTTCATAATTCAGGTTCACTGGTCCATCTTCACAGTTTTCAAGTTCTGTATTTAAATCTTCTTGAGTATTATGAGGTCTAATAATAATAATAATAATAATAAATAGGCTTATTTGTGATACAGTAAAAATCGATAAAATACAAACATAGACAAACATACAATACGCAACACAAAAAGTAGCTTACATTATATTATAAAACACAGTACCAAAGAAAATGAAAACAGAAAAAAAATGTAATATATATCACAAAAAAAAAAGAAAAAAACAACACAAGTTTTTTTACCCCCCAAAAAAAGAAAAAAAAAAAAAAAAAAAAAAAATTTATTTTTAAAAAAAAAATGATTAAAAAAAAAAATTATTTAAAAAAATTTTTTTGTTGATTCAGGTACAGTCGTGTGCATATTGTCATTAGCACCTTAAAGTTCAATTTCGTTTAATGCGTCTCAACCAATTAGGATGGCTATGTTCCGACCGCAGTCGAAAGCGTGCCGATTGCCGATACAAATTGTAAAACTTTACAGATCTAAATGTTTGAAAGTATTGTCTCTGCTAAACTGTTTGGTTTTGTTTATTCGAGATGTTATAATATGAATCGGAATAAAAATTAGTTTCTTAAAATTTTAGAAGGGTATACTGAAATTAAAGGTAATCCATCCCCAAATGTGTATATGTGTTTGTTTAAATTTAATTATTATAAAGAAACTCTCTTATAGTCGGTGGTATCACTGTGAAATAATTATTACCAGTAGAAATAGAACCAGGAATTGAACAACTTGACTTTTTTATCACAGATTTAAACCGACAGTGTAATGGGCGATTGAGGACGTCGAGCTGATTCCAAAACACTCCCATATGTGCCCTCAATATTCCTTCGTTGATATACAGGGGATTTCCTAATTTCTTCCAAATTTTTGAGACGTCATATTTTTTAACAGTTTTATCCAATTAATTAAAAAAATTGTGCACAAATGTCTTTGGTATTCCGGCGTACACGTAAAAATACTGTGTTTTAAAAAAATACAGAATTGGAGTGGGGAAAATTATGGTTTTGATAAGTTATCAAAAATCGCACTATATTTTATGGATACGAAAATTACATAAATAATAAATAATAACAATAATAAAATGTATTTATTGAGGGCGAAGTTAACCTTAGAATTATGTATCAATAACAAACAAAATACAATACAAATTTTTGGCATTATTATAACAGATTTTTTTTTAAATACCATTGATTATTGAGCAACATCAAATGGTAAATTTATTTTCTTAATCACTGACCTTATTTAGATCAATAAAAAGTGGAGCTTTAAATGAATTACAATGCAAAATTAAATAAGAAAATAAGATTCCGTTAGATAAGTATGTTATTTTTTAAAATCCAGTCCCGCACTTTGAGTATTTTGAATTTTTTTAATTTTGTTTAATGAATGAGCCTCTAGTATATTTCAAATATTCATATTACATAAAATTTTTAAAAAATTTTAAGTTTTAAATTATTAATATTGCTTGTTTAAAATAAAGAACAGTGTAATTTTTAATTCGTTAAATGATACCGTACAAAATCAAAAAATCAACTTAGAAAATTCCCTATACATCAGTAACGATTAACGAAGGACATCACGGAGCAAATATGGGGGTGTTTTGAAATCGGCTCCACGTCCTCTATCTCCCATGAACTATATAAATATATGAAATTGACCGAAGTAATTAAATTAAAATTATTAAAATGGACATAAACCAAACCAAGGAAATGATATTAGGTTGTTACTTCAAAATTATCAAAAAAAATAATAATAATAATAATAAATAAACAGCAAATTAGATTTATTTATTACTTAACAATAAAAGGAACAACAAAGGAATAAGATCTTAACAAAATTAAAAAAAGTAGTTAAATCAACACAATTATTCACACGGAGTGAAGAATATTTGAGGAGCAGACTTTCTATTATATGCATTTTGTCCATTATTTTAAGTTTTCTACCGAAGCGAAGGTGGAGAGACAAGTTATCAATTGCAGGCGACAATCTTTTGTAGAAAAGGACACAAAAAATGCACTTTTCCCATGTAAAGTAATTGATGAAAACGTCATGGACATTCTATGTGTAGCATGCCCAACGTTGAAAGACAAACAAGCAGCAGTTTGTCCTTTAAATGTGGACTGACTATCATTTGATTGTCGTCGTCTGCCCAGAAATGACGAAAATGTTGTCTAAAATGACCAAAATAATATTGAAAAAGATAATGGATATCGAAGAAGATCACATATTATGCGATTGTAATAATACGCTGTTTTTTACAATAAATAAATAATACTTTTCTTTCTTATTATGTTTTTTACAGCTCCATTACCAAGTTAGTAAAATTATTTTGTGCAGCCAAAAAAAATTCAAATTGACAAATTAAATGCAATTTGCCCATCACATTTTTGAGTTATTTGGAAAATGATCAAAAAGATATTTTTTACATCTAGGTGCGATGACTATGTGATTTTTGTTGCATTTTTTCCGAAATTTACTTTCTGGATAAATTAATCCACAAACCTGTCATAGATTTTCTTTATTTCTGAAAATTACAAATAATGGACAAAATGCATATAGAAAGTCTGCTCCTCATTTATTCTAAAAGGAACTCAAACGTGACCATAGTTTTGTAGTATTTAGGCACGTTTAAACACATTATAGAATACAAATTTTACTATGCAGAGTGGGGCACGTGAAAGTCCCCCCCCCTTTATTTTGTTTATTTTTGACATTTTCAAAAATTTCAAAATATTGCCCCAGTATTTACCGAAATTTTCAGATTTTCTACGAAAAGTACACTATCTATAGTATGTCCACGGTTAGAGTGGATAAGAGAAAAAACTTTTTTAATTTTCATTTTACGCGGAAAATTTATTCTTCATAAAAAGTTTTGCTTTTGTTTAAAATAGGATTGTCATGGAGTAAGTTAACATGTCATATACAGGGTGTTCAAAAAAAAATCTAAAAATGATGTAGAGTAAACTACGTTCAATTTTTACGATATGAAAAACTGTTACTAAGAAAAGTTGTTTAGAATTAAAATTTATGTCAGAATTCCAATTTGTTTATAAATCGGCATAATTTTACTATTTTGAAAATGAAAAGAAAAACTGTATAACTGAAAAGTTGACAGTTAATTGACTGTCTTATTTAATAATTTTTGTAAGAAGAAAATTATTTTTATTTTACCGGAAGTTTTACCGCATGATACCACTTGATACTTATAAATTTTTTAAAAAAAAGAATCAGGCAGATTTATTCACAAATTGGAATTTTGACAAATATTTTAATTTTAAACAACTTTAGTAACAGTTTTTCATAATGTTAAAATTGAACGTACTTTACTCCACATCATTTTCAGATTTTTTAATTTTCTGAACACTCTGTACATGACATGTTTACTTACTCCATGGCAGTAATATTTTTAACATAAGCAAAACTTTTTATGAAGAATAAATTTTCAGCGTAAAATGAGAAATAAAAAAGTTTTCCCTCTTATACACTCTAACCGTGGACATACTGTATACAGGGTAGGTCAACAACAAGTTTTTTATCTCTTATGGAACACTCTGTATATTTTTACACATTTTGAAAGAGGATATCGATTTATATATCTCTTAAACATTTTGGGCTTCAAAAATTGATAATGACAAAGTTCAAAGTTATTAACAATCAAAGTTCAAATATCTACTTCTCACTTCAAAGTAAATGCCTCTTTTTAAAAAACACCTGTTACAATACAATCAAAAACAGCAAATATCTTGACATTTATGTCAAAGAAATTGTAGATGAGTTTTTACAACTTTTATGTTTCAAAACCTACTTCTCAATACAACTCGCCGGATTAGTTTTCCGCACACACCAAAACAGTGGACTCACACTCGGCGCGCGTTTCGCCAACTAAGTTGACATCATCGGGAGATGATTAAAACTGCAAAATGTGTACAGATATACAGGGTTTTCCATAAGGGATAACATACTTGTTGTTGACCAACCCTGTATATCACAAGATCTTGGTACACCCCTTTATTTCTTCCTTATTTGTTTAAGTAAAAATTTTAAAGTTGGCTTAGTTAATATTTGTAGAGGCCCATTTTTTTGACATAAAATAATATTTCCGGCCACTTCCTGTTTCACCGGAATTTATTAAAATTTAGTTATTTTCATGAATTACTTTCTATATTATTTTTGTAATATACAAATGATTCTGAGTACTCTGATGCTACATAATTGCACAGTTGGCAATGATTTTTTTTTTTGGAAATTAATTTTACATTCTATTTTAGAGTGCTTTCTCCTAAAAAAAATGCTGAAACATTCCTGACAATTATATTATTACTTTATTAAAACTATTAAGCCATCAGTCAACTTGAAATAATGTAAACATGATTTTGTGGTAAGGGGTTGTACAGCTAACGTTTTATTTGAAAAATAAATAATTACAAGGTGTAATAACGTGAAATAAGAAATTATTATTTATTTATTTATGCATTATTAGGGAAGTTTGAGCTAGGGCACTCTAAATGAAAATTTCAAATTTATTTCCAAAAAAAATCATAGCCAAATATGCAATTGTCTAGTTTTAAAGTACTCAGAATCGTCTCTAGGTAACGAAAATAAAATAAATAAGAAGTGTTCATGAAAACAACCAAATTTTAGTCTTTTTCGGTAAAACCGGAAGTGGCCGGAAATATTATTTTAGTCAAAAAATGACCTTTTCCAAGTATGTTTATTACACCAAACTTCAAAATTTTCCTTCCACAAATAAAAAGGAAAAGGGGTGTACCAAGATTTTTAAAATGTCACAAATAATTAAAATAAAGGAGGAGGAGTTTTACGTGCCCCACCCTGTATAAAGACTAGAAAATAACAATAAAATTGGTACTTCGACCATTTTGAGATATAAAAGAAAATACATATTTAACGAACAATCAGCAAACGGCGGATATACACGATATTAACATTAATCTTAATATCGTGTATATCCTCCGTTCGCGTCTATCACAGCTTGCAAACGCTCATTCATGGAGGCTACAATATTCCCGCAAAAGTTTCTTCTCCTCATATCCTCCCCAAGCAATGTTGGTGTAACGCCTCAGTTGTTCGTTCATTTCTATGGTCCCACATCTGGACCATTAAACCCCATTAATTTTCTATGGGGTTTAAGTCCGGGGACCTGGGAGGCCATAGAATACGATTCACGTGTTCTGCGTGCTCAACAAACCAGTTACTCACAATGTGCGTACGATGTATAGGGCAATTGTCATCGACAAAATTTATTATAGGGAGTTCATCTACCGGATAAACGGTGCGCACAGAGGGCAACATAACGTCATTTAGCACCTCAAGGTAATTGTGTGAATTGGCCCGCCTCGGAATAAGTATAAGCTCGCCTGGACCACCATCACTCATCCAACCCCATAAATTTACCGTTATGCGACCGGACACTGTGTTCGGTATGACGTGGTTTTCATCATATCGAGTACCGGTTACCCTCCAAAGGGATACCCTACCATGCTGGTTCGACTGGAAGCATTTTTCATCGGAAAATATTGTGTTCCTCCAGTCGAAATTTAAATATTCCCGGGCAAATGCCAACCTAGCTCGCCTATTTTCTTCTGTCAGGAAGATCTTATGTTCTGGTCGCCGATTGTGCAACCCCTCCCTATGCAGCGCCCTTCTTATTGTGCATGTTGATACCTCGAATTGATTGGCAAAAATCCGTGTGGATTCAAAACCATTTTGAAGGTAAGAATTTACCATTTGCTGACTTTAAGCCGCATAAATAAGCCGTGGACGGCCCGTACTAGGAAGAGACAATAAACGATTTTCGTTTGCATGATTCCTCAGCCAACGACTGACGGTCGATCTCTAAAAAAGAAGAATGTAATAATTTTTTAAGAGTTCAATACTCTATTTCCGAAAAATGTGTAATAAAATTATTTATGTCTTAACGGAATTAATATGTATAATGCCTGGTGTGCAATATTTTTTTCTGTATTAAAGAAACATTTTTAACCAATGCCATTGAATTCAAGCCTTCACATGTTATGACAAAATTCAATGACCCGTTTATTATCAATAATACCAAAAATTGTTTATCGTAAACATAGACTAAATGCCTATGACGTAAATGTTAAAATTTCAATTTACAGCTTTATTTAAACATTTGGACACAATATTATGATGGATTTTGTATAACAGATCTGATTTATTATCTTTCATCACGAATAAATTTTTCTGTAAAGTTAGAAGTAGAAATGTTGGGCTCCGGTAGACCCAGATCCAGTTGACCGATTTTGCTCATCAACGAACTCAATCTTTTCTTTGGCCTCTAGAATGTGTGTACCAAATTTGAAAGCTTTATCTCAAAAACTGTAGCTGCTATCGCGATACACACACGCACAGACAGAAATTTTTTTTCTTTCTGAAATTTTGTGTATCGTCATAATTCGGCGAGATTCGTCCAGAAATGCAATAAACATTTTAAAAAATTTGAAAACGAATACATACCTTCCTCATTTTGAGGGGTGAGGAAGTAATTTACTAATTGTTAAATAAAGGGTATTGAAATTTGTGGAATATTGTCTGCCTAGGTTTTATCAACCTATGATGTCAGGGTCGCTAATCACCCTGTATACTACTTATAACGCAAAATAAACTCTACTTTTTGCGTATTTCACGGTTCATAAGATTTTGAAATACCTATAACCATCTCGTTTCAAAATAGTAATTTTCGTTACAAGTCCGGTACGAAACTGTAACAACACCTTAACGGACGTGTATCGAATAATATTTTATTTCATACAGTCTTTATAATTCTTTTTAAAATGAATAAAAAACTATAATTATTGACTCGTTGGGTTCATATTAATCCAATATAGGTCCAAATAAAATAAAAATTACTAACTTTGGTTAAGCAAAATATTAAAAATTTTGTAAATAGGAGCCTAATCTATATAGTTGTATAACATTGTTCATTTACTAAAGTTGGTAGAAAAGTATGTTTTATAAGTAGAGGTAAGGACCAAAGTGTTTAATTCACAACTGTGTTAATATTGATCAATATAGGTCCAAATAAAATAAAAATTACTAACTTTAGTTAAGCAAAATATTAAAAATTTTGTAAGTAGAAACGTAATCTATAGTTATCTAACATTCTTCATTTACTAAAGTTGGTAGAAAAATAATTTTACAGTAAAAAACGCTCTATAGCGGTGGATGATTTTCTTCACTAAAATACTTGTCGGGTTGCATTTTTATAGTTGGCTTTGACTTCATTCTTATGTGTTTCTTTGAATTATGACAGTTACTTTTGTCATAAATTTTGAATACGATTGTTGTAGTTAGTGTAAAAATTAACTTTTAATGTATTAAATAATTGCTATACCTATGTATTTAAATATCTTATTTATTTTATTTTTAAGTGAAAATGTCAAAAGTCAAAACTGCAAAAGAATTGCTTCCTAATAACAATAGTATAATAGCGTTGCTAGGCAACACATTACGGTATCAGATACTGTAATGTGCAAATGAATTGGGATCTAGTCATTTACCGTATGAAATAAATATGTATGTATATTTTTCCAATATCCACTTAAATTGTGCACCAGTTTATTTAAAACAATGATATCAAAAGCCTGTTCTTTTTAACATTTGTGAACCCGATGTGCCTTATAATACTTGTTAAGATAATAAGAACCAACATCTTAAAAAATAAATAAAATCTAGAGTTTGGGTGTAATAATCTGTTTAATTAAAATGTTTCATGTTTAAAATTTAGAATATATAAAATAACAGCATAAAAATACCAATATTTACAGAAATGTTTAATTCCCTTCCTATTTGGGATATATTGAGCCCTTCAAAAATATTATTTGATGTCGGGTATTCGCGTCAATGGGTGCTTGCATTTTTTGTTTTCTTTGCGACTGTTAGCTCTAATACAAAATTGCACACTAAACGACTGGATGACCGCGGATAGGCCTGTGACATTCTCATCCCCGCCAGTGGGCGGAAACCTGCAAATCCATTGCATACGATTTTGTTTGAAAATTGCTAATGACAATATGCACACGACTGTAAAAAAAATTTTTATTTTTTTTTTGGGGGGGGAACATTTTTCAATCTAAAAAAAATCAGGTTTTTTTTTTTGAGTTTCCCCCAGGAAAAAAAAAAAAGGTTTTTTAAATTTTTCAGTATTATGTTTATAAATTTGCATTTTGTTAGAATTCCTAGTATTCACATTGTGTACATCATTTCTCCATTTAATTTTTTCGTATAAGTAAGATGGCAATTTAGTTGACAAAATATTATATATTTCTATAGATAGTAAATATTTAAACCTATATTCAATTCTTAACCATCCTATTTTACACAAAAAGACATTGAGTGAATATCTTACACAGTTGTTTTGAATTTTTTGAAGTTTTTGCAAATCACTATTATTTAAATATGATCCATATACTACTAAACAATAATTAATATTTGATAGAACAAGACTTTCACATAATTTTAGTTTTAGAGTACTGGGGAAAATATTCTTGTATTTATATAAATTATAAAGAATGTAATAACATTTCTGACATACAATATTTACATGACCCGTAAAATTTAAATTATTATCCATTAAAAGTCCCAAATTTTTAACACTCTTTTCCAAACGAATTTCTGTAGACTCAACTTGCAATTTCACTAGATTTTCTGTAGTATTGCACCAGTATTTAGTACCGAACACAATAGCTTTAGTTTTAATCATATTTAATGTTAGGCATTGACTCTCACTATAAAAATTGACAGATAAATGTTGTGATTGATGTTTCTTCTATAGTCTGCTCCATTAACATTTACTACATAAGATGATTAGCTGTATTTCTACAAATCCTTTATTCCATACGTTTGAACTCTTTGGATGAAGTTTTACAAATACAGGTTCGATTTTCAATTCTGGTAGCTCTCTTGACTGCTTGAACTTTTTCTTTTCTTCAGTTGATCTAGGTACTTCGTCAACAATTTTTGGTTTCATATTTTTAATTGCAGTCGGAATTCCACATCTCCAACCTCTGAACAGGACTGGACTTAATTTTGTTTGGAGTATTTTTCCAATGTAGCAATGTATACCAAAAATCTTCTTCACTATCATTAGATTGATTGACTGATAACTCGGCCTCTTGGATGATGAGGAGTTGAAGTCACATGTTCGATTTCCCATTTATTATAAAATTGTTCAAACTGTTTATTTCTAAAATTGGTTGCATTATCTGTGTATAGTCGTGAAGGAATACCATGCTTACTGAAGTTAATTTCACAGCAATTGATCAATATAGCCGGATTTAAATCTTTTAATATGTTCACTTCCAAGACGTCCGAGTAGTGATCAACCATAACTAGGAATTTTTTTGCATTTCTAAGGTAATAAGTAGTGAAAACATCCATGGAGACATACTGAAATAGATTTTGTGGAATTTCATGAGCTATCATCAGCTGCTTTTGTTGAGATTTAGTAGAAATTTCACAGCATCTTACTTTATTACTAATTTCTGTAGTCATTCCCGGCCAGAAGATATTATTCTTTGCAAGTTTGAGGGTAGCGTCAACTCCAATGACACAAAATATTTTGTATCATTAGTTTTCTAAGATTATAAGGTATTAGAATTCTGTCTCTTTAAAAGTCATTCCAACTGGAATGTTCATATTTATACCGATGATAAATTTTTAAATTATTAGGCAAATTCTTTATATTATTTGGTCATTCTTGAACAATACATTCTTTAAGTTTATTCATGGCAGTATCTTTACAGGTATCGTCTTCTATAGTGTATATTCCTATATCGGTTATCTTGAGATGTTTAACACTTTTTATATTTTCAAATGTTTTCAAAATATATGAAGTTTTTAACTTCACCGCATCATTATCATTGCTTATCAGAGCTCGAGAAAGCGTATCGGCTACTTCACTGTCTTTCCATGCACATAAATCAATTCAAAATTGTATCTTTGAAGTTGCATCAACATCTTCTGTAGTCTTTTCGGAGTATTGAGCAATGCTTATTTAACAATGTTTATCAGCGACTTGTGATCAGTCTTTATTAACACTTTATTACCAATTATAAATTGCTCAAACCTAGAACAACCATATACTATGAATAATAGTTCTTTCTCGATTTGTGTAAAGGCCCTTTCTGTTTTTATGAGTGCACAAGAAGCATAACCGATGACACCATTTTGTTGAAAGATGGCAACTCTAAGGCCATATCTTCTTGAGTCACATTCCATGATAAGAAACTGATTAATATCATAATATCAGACAAGATTCTTTTAATTTTAGTCTTCCTCATTTCTTGATGTCAAGTTCCATTCTATGTGTTCATGAGTTAGTTTTCTTAATGAGCATATTTCAGTACTTAAATTTGGGATACTTCGTCTCAGGTACGTTACATTCCTATAAATCTCATTAGGGATTTCTTGTTCGAAGGAGTTGGAGTCTTTTATAGCCTGAGTCTTTGAATCATCAATTTTTATTCCATTCTCAGTTAAATTATGTCCATAGTATCTTAAAAATTTTTGGCACAATTAAATTTTATCCAGATTTAGCTTACAAGTGTTTTTAATTAATCTTTTAAACAATTCCTCTAGATTTCTGTTATGATCTTTTAACGCCTCTGCTTTAGTATCTCCACATCCATATACAATGTGTCCGTAAAGTATGGAATAAATTCATTATTTCTTAAACCAACAATATTTAGAAAATATCCCCTGACATACCGATTTTTAATTTCAATTGCGCACTTTATCCTGGTTTTTTAGTTATGACATCATTACTGTTTCCATTATGACGTCATTATTTTTTAAATGGAACACCCTCCATTTTTGGATTCTGCCTCAACAGCTGAATACTAATATGTATCACACAGGATCTAAAATTAATGTTTGAAGACACGGCCATTTAAAAAAACTTATAAAAGAGTAAAATAAACACGTTTTTTATTAATTTTTAAAGTAGGCTACTTTTTATTTGTTTTTTGTAATATCATTATCGTCTTTGACAGCAAATCACTTAATAATACTTTACTCCAGTAGTGGTTTCTCAATAATTATTATTGATTTATTTTAATTTATAACATGAGTGTATCTGTAAAGCAGAGAACTGAAATTCTTACGACGCACGATTGGATATGGTGATAGGATGTCAACTCAACAAGAAGTATGTAATTTATGTAATACTAAATATCCAGAACGATCCATAATTCAATCGACAGTGAATAAAATTGAAAAAAAATTAGAGACTGGTACGGTAGAAGATTTATCCAAAACAGGTCGCCCAGGTGTTGACGAGGATACAAAATTAAATATTTTATTGGCTGTTGAGGAATATCCACATCCCAGGGTTCGCCAGGTTAGTTGCGAATATGATGTTACTAAAACTTCAATACATACAGTACTAAAATTAGAAAAATGGCATCCCTTTAAGATTCAGCATGTGTGTTAAGTTATTGTGGTGAAAACAGAAAAGATGCACGTTGTGTAATAATAGTCTTTAATCAAGAGACTAGTTGTAATGTACATAATAGGATATATACAAACTGAACTAGGAAAAAGAAAGAGGGCGAGCTGAACAGTGTTACGGTTTTTATAAACTTGATAACTCAGAGCTGCCAACTTAACATAGGTAAAACTTACTAGATTACTAAGGGTAACTACACATGACAATACATCAAATAATTGCGGCAGAATACTTAAATTCAAGCTTAAATCTAACAATGTGCAAGAACTAAACGATGATGACCCAGATCGGAGAATATAATTTTGTGAAACAATGATGAATATGTGCAATGGTGTTACTTTTCTGATAAAAAATATTATGTTCTCCGATGAATGCACTTTCAAATTAAATGGTGAAGTGAATCGTCAGAATTGTAGATACTGGGCAAGGGAAAACCCACGATGGATGCATGGGCAGCACACATAGTACCACAAAAGGTAAATGTGTGGACGGGATTTGTAAGAAATAGAATCATTGGACCCTATCTTTCCAGCGGAATTGTAAACGGACCGGCATATCTCCAATTTTTAAGGGGCTATCTCATTCCAACGTTAATAAATTTATTCTAAAGTGGAATTAATCCTGGAAATGTTGACGAACGCCTGTGGTATCAACAGGATGGTGCGCCTTCCCATTATGCAGCAGACGTTCGAAGGTATTGCCACAGGTACACTCTCCAACAAGAAATTTGGAAATAATCAAATACTTGGCACATGTATAAACATGTGCTTACTCACCTAAATTTTCTCGGAGTGCAGTGTAGCTTCTTGCTTACGGCAGCTTTTTGTCGGTAAGAGCAGTCGGGAGTAAGGAGGGTTAAAATTGAAACAAAAACATGGTAGCAACTAAGGGCGCCACGTAACTTAAAAAAAAATGATTGTTTCTTAGTCTTGCAAAAGTTACGGAATACAAAACTTTGTTCCAATTCGGTTTTAAAGAATTATATAACACTATGCATGTGTAAAGGAAGGTTAGGTTGATTAAACATGAATGAGCAAAATAAAAAAAAATTTGATAAAACAAAATTTCTTGTAATCTGTTCACCAATCTTTCTAATTGACACTGATTTTTTTCCATAAATAAAAAGTACAAAAGAAAAAATATTTGGTTCTTTGATTATTAACTAATTATGCTTTAGGCATCCCCCATAGTACTATGTGTCTGCTCATCAGCTCACATAAGCAGTTGGTAATATAATATAATAAGTAACATGCGCTCTGGCAGAGCAATTAAAAATGTCCAAGTAAATAAAAAAATTAATAATAAATTAAAGATCTGGCCTTTCACTTTCGAGGATTCTCCCTCTCTCTCTCTAAATGCGGGTTAGCAATGGCAGTAACGTTAGTCAGTCCTCTCCTTTGTTCACCCAGTGTATACCATTTCATAAAAAAAAAAATATATCCCCTTATGGAAGGGTGAAATCCTAATCAGCTTATTCGCCAAAAAGCACAGTAATCTAGAACGGTAACCTAGTATGGTAACCTAGCACTGTAACCTAGCACCCTTTTTCTGAAGGGTTGCTACAAAAGAAACAATTGTGGGAACAAAAAAAACACCCACGTAGGAGATTAAATCTCAGGTACTCAATTGTGTGAGAAAAAAACTTTGGTAACACTTTCTGGATTTTCAAAAAAAATTTTGATACCATCCAACTTCCAGAGTTGCAGCAAATCGAGACACAATAACTCGAACAAGGAAAGTGTAGCTTTGAATTTCTATGAAGAGCCAAATAAATGAAAAATGTGTATCACACCTGAACCCACAGCTAATCACTAGTCATTTGCCATCGACATGTCTACCCGGAAGGTATATCAAAAAAAGTCCTTCCTGAGAGGACATTAGTTAGTACTCTCAGTGTAGTTTTGTTGGTACCAATGGATTTTTATAAAACCTATACTAATGTCACTCGAAAGCTATACAACCATGTAAAGAAAAGATCCTTAATAATAATCAAATATAATTATCCGCCAAGAAATACTTTTCGAAGAAGTTCTGAAAGAACTAGCCACGTACCAACATTTACGGGTAAGTAATTAATGTACTACTTAATAATACAAGTCCTAAAACAAGTAGTGTCCTTTATAACCTTTATTTATTTTCAGGATATTTTCTCAATGAATTCCACAGAACTTAATGTTGCAAGTAGGAATGTTTCAAAATAGATAGAGGAAAGTGTTGAGAAAATTTTTAGAACGTGGTGGACAGCTCAAATAACCACTCATTTAGGAAAATCACTGTTTACTGTTTGGATCTCAAGATGACCAAATCGTGATTAGGAGTCGATATTATTTAAATATATTATTATACCAGTTTGCAAAGTAGGTGTTATAATGTTTTCTTTGCATGTTGTTTATGTTAATTAGATATTGGCAGTATTTAGTGATAATAAAAAAATAAAAAAACTGTTTTCTTCCATTAAAAAGTTCCCATTTCGTTAAAAATTTAACGGCAACCAACAATACACTTAAGGTGTTTTGTGGGTTGCATTTAACATTTAATCAATGTGATTGATTCATTCTTTAAAACAAACAAAAATATAACTTTATAAAAAATTAAACCGTAAGATACAGTAGCATTTCGAATGCTACAGTATCTTAACCAAACATTTCTGAACAGGTGGATTGGTCGACGAGGACCCATCGAATGGCCACCAAGATCATGGACCTCAATCCATTAGATTATTTTCGGTGGGGCCATCTTAAAAACTTAGTTTATAAAACCAAACCGGAAAACATAGTTTAATTGAAACAGAGAATTAGAACAGAAATAAACAACATTTCTCAGAAAACTATAAACAAGGTCAGCAACACTTTATTCATCATTTAGGGTAATGTCAACTACAACAGTTCGAACATTTATTATTAACTAATCGTTAGTTCTAGTGACTATTATTTGCTTAAACAAAATATGAAAAAGTAGTAAATTCTTATACTCAAAATGACCGTATCTTTCAACTTATCACTTTTAGACCATAAGTATGATACATTTTTAGAATCAGTTGTTGATTGAGAATCCAAAAATGGAGAAATGTAAAGGTTGTTCTATTTAAAAAAATATCGATAACGTTATAACGGAACAAGTGATGATGTCATAACCAAAAAATAAAGGATGAGATGCACAATTGAAATTAAAAATTGACGTGTCCGAGGATTTTTTCTAAATATCTTTGGCTAATTTATTCCATACTTTATGGACACACTGTATAATTATATCATCCGCTAGAATTTCAATTCCTTCTAATTCGGCTATAACATCCTGCATTTTCCTTTGGAATATTTCTGGCGCTGCTGGTGTAATTCCAAAGGAAGAAACTTGTTCATACATCTTAATTAAGTCTTTAGCCTCTTTTTTTGGTACTGCTTTACTTTCTTTCATCATTTCTTAACGATATCCTTCGTAATAATAAAAGTATTTTTTAAAAGGTAAACATAAATTAAACAAGAAATAATTTTAATAAAACGTTACAACCATGAATAAATAGAATAACAAAACTATTTAAAACCTAAATTAAAATAAGCCATTATAAAAATTGTTCAAACTGTTCACCGTTTTGATTAATACATAGAGTAGCGCGACATATTGTTGCACGTCCAACATTCTGTAATTATTGAGATGTTATTTGTGCAATTTCGTGTCGAACTCTTTCTTTCAAATCTTGCCTTGTGGTTGGAGCAGTCATGTTGTCTCTATTTTTCAAATGCGCCCAAATAAAAAAATCGAGTGGCGTTAAGTCAGGCGATCTTGCAGGCCATCTGACTGGACCATGGGTCCCAATCCAACGATCTGGAAACAATTGATTTAAGTAATCTCTAACGATAATAGCATTGTGCGGTTCAGCCCCGTCTTGTTGGAAGTAAATCTCGTCAATATTGGTATTGGGAATTTGATTAATCTGTGGAACTATTATATTTTGGAGAAATTCTAGATATCTTGGTTCAGTTAGAGTTCCGTCAAAAATTATTGGATCTATGATATGGTCGCCCAGTACGCCTAACCAAACATTGAAGCCAAACCGCTCCTGAAACCGCCCCTGTCTCATAATGTGAGGATTTTCAATCGCCCAATATCGAGTTTAAATAACCCAAGGATTGTAAATCTCGATTCATCAGTGAACAAAATGTTTTTGATAAAATTCTCATTTCTTAATTGGCGTAACTGTAACCAATTACAAAAGGTTATTCTTCGTTGATAATCATTCTCATACAAAAATTGATGCAATTGATATTTATAAGAACGATAGCCGTGTTTCTTTAAAATTTTCCTGGCTAATTTTTTGGAAACTGGTAATTTATGTTCAATTTGTCTTACCGAAATGGTTGGGTCAACATGCACTAAAGCTAATACATTAATTTCCGTTTCTTCATCCACAATAAATCTTTCTTCAATTTCTATATAAGGTTCAGTTCTAAATTGATGCTCCAACCGAGCGAAATAGTTTCTTCGAGGTTTTCTTCTTTCTAGATATCTGTCTCCATGCAGAGTTTGTACTCTAGTTGCATTACGTTAAGTCTCTCCATAAATAATCAACATGTCAACTTTTTCATCTCTTGAATATTTTTCAGCCATTTCATATTAATTTTCTTGTTTATAACAAATTTAATACACTTGCTTAGAAAATTAGTGAGTAAGTCAAGAATAATTCAATTGTTGCGAATGTCTGTCATTTTCATGGCTATCTGCAATTTTGGATTTAAATGTAGATAGGTACATTATTAAAATGATTTGTTGGCGCTTACCTTTTAAAAATACTTTTACGAAGGATATCGTTAAGAAATAATTAATGGCGAAAAAATTATAGTTTATGAATTATTATTTCTGATTAATAAAAAAATAGCACAGTTCCATTAAAAAAATTTCCATAGGACCCCTACGGAAATGAAAATGAAAATTAAATTCCTTTTTTTGAAAAGAAACCTCAAAATACTGGTACCTATCAGTAATTCAAACAACTATTTTCTTCTTTACAGACAAGTCTACAATCTTACTAATAATTTTCATAGCCTACTTAGTAATTTTCTTACATCGCATTCATCTGACGCGGCCATTTTGAAAAAAATTAAAAAAATTTTCGTATCTCACTTATTTTTTGGAATTTTTAAAATCTGAAAAAAACTGTTGCACTTAGAAATTTATGCTTAATGAGAAAACATTAAAAAAATATAGTCATTCCATTTAGGAAAAAAAGGATGTCACTTCCGGTTCAACCGGAAGTCATATTTTCATTCCTGTTAGTCTAAAAACCAAATTTTTAAATTCAAAAAGAACCAAAATATTGGGGGCATTTAAATCACCGATTCTTGACATCTGTAGAAACCCACTGACACATTTTTTTTAATTCCCATGTAAAATTGAGTTTACGATTTTCAAAAAAAATACGATGAAATTGTTTTGGAACTGCTGACTACTAGAAACATTCCACATTTTATCTGAAATGGTGTATTGGCTCGAAGCAGCGTTGCCGCATTTCTCATGCAATTTATCACCTAGCAGCAAGTTCGTTGCCGAACATGTAATAATTTTGAATGAAATAATTACCTACTTTAGTGATTAATTGCTCCATTTGAAATAATTTTTAAACATTTTAAAATACCTTCTAATGTAAGAAATGTACAAGTTTGCCTTTTTCTTGCACCAATTAACATTTATTTTAAGTGTTTCGTATGGGACATACAACTAAAACCAAATTTTCCGATGAACAGAAAACTTACAAAATGCTACTGACAATTTTAATTTCGGTTCTTTAGTTTATAAAAGGATTAGTATTTTTTAAAAAGTAGTTACTTATCATGCGATTACAATAATTTGAAGTGATCCTGTAATTTATTAATAAATGAATCTTTTGTAACATTCATTGAACTATGTTTGGTCGGTTCATTGACCTGATAGGTCAATGAGCTAGTTACACTGACCTATCTTTTACGTACATTATATCACTGACCAATTCACGATTCACATTTCACAAAGTACCATAGGCGATTCTTATCACACACATCATCAAGTATATTCGTATGAATTAAGATGAAAAAAACGAGTTCAAATCAGTATGTACCACGGTTCATTCACTAAATAAAAACAGTTACCCAACTTTATTTGTAAACAAACTCCAAGCTTTGACAAGAACTATTATAATAACAAAAAGTACTTTTAGGCACTGTAAAATATCGCAAAACTGATATAAAAGCACAAAGAAAACAACACATTTATACCGAAGTCAAAGTTATCCTTATAAGTCATACACAGATGCTGATTTAAAAAATGCAGTCAGTGCAGTTAATGAACAAGGCTGAAGCTATAAGGAGGCTTCGCAAAGATACAAAGTACCAGCAACGACAACCAGTCGACCCACAATCTTTTCAGTTGAAGAAGAGAACGCTTTTATTCAGCATGTTTTGACAATGGCGGAATGGGGTTTTCCATGTGACATGCTTGATCTTTGATTTCTGGTGAAGCGATATTTGGATAAATCTGGTAGACGAAATGATTTCTTTAAAAACAATTTGCCTGGAAGGGATTGGGCACAGACTTTTTTACGGAGACACAAAGATAAATTGTCAAATCGTCTGTATTCAAATATATCTCTAAAGCGTGCGGCAGCCAGTGAGGAGGATATTGATAATTTTTTTCAACACTATGAGAATGCTGTTCAGAACGTTAGTCCCGACTTTATTGTTAATTACGACGAGACTAATTTGACGGACGACCCTCATTTTAAAAAATTTATCTGCCGACGAGGAAGTAAGTATCCAGAACGAATATAAACAGCACTAAGACATCAATTAGTGTAATGTATGCTGCTACAGCAGATGGTTCGCTGTTGCCCCCATACCTAGTATACCATGCAGAATACATGTGGGATACTTGGAGGCAAGGATGACTTTAAAATACTCGTTATAATCGGTCCAAGAGCGGTTGGTTCGATTCTGCCTGTTTCGAAAATTGGTTCATGACAACTGTTGTTGACTACTTCCGTACAAAGTCAGGAAGAAAACTGCTTATAGGAGATAATTTGTACTCCCATTTTTCAAGGGCTGTTATTCAAGTATGTGAAAGATTGAACATTACATTTATTTGCTTGCCCAAATGCAACGCACATTATGCAACCGTTGGATATTGCATTCTATGCACCTCTTAAGAGATATTGGAGGGAAATAGGTGGAAAAAGGTTCAGGTATGAAGTTTACTGCCGAAAGATGATTTTCCAGGTCTCCTTTTAAAACTACAAAATAAATTAGATTCCGAAAATAAAGGTAGTAATAATATCGTGTCAGGTTTTAGAAAAACTGGTTTCTTTCCTATTGATTCCAGTAAACCAAAAGAACGACTGCTCGGAACTGCAACAAGTATAGAAAATATAAAAGGGCACGTTTCCCAAGCAGTCGTAGATATTTTAAATGAAATAAGAGAAAAGACACCCCCCCCAACAAGCAAATAAAAGACGGAAACGACTTTAAGTCGAACTTGGAAGGAGTGTAACTAGTGCCGATTTTGAGACGCCTTCGACAAGTGAAAAAAACAAAAAAAGCACAAAAAATAAAAAACAAATAAATTGGGAAAGTGATACCGACACGTCTGATGCCGATGAGATATCAATAAGAAGCTCTGACTTAGACAATGAATCATTTGATGATATTAAAAGAGAAAATGAGAGTGAGACTAATAACGATCCACAGATCATGAACAACATGAAAAAAAAAGAGAACTGGGTTTTAATAGAATATGCCAAAAAGAAAATGAAAAGATGTTACGTCGGCCAGTTAATGGATATCGTTGAGGGGATGTGTAGAATAAAATTTTTAAAAGCAGTTTTAGGGAAAAAACTACATTTTATAGCAATTGATGGGGACGAGGATAACATATTCAGAGACATGATA
Organism: Rhamnusium bicolor; assembly: GCA_029963845.1. NCBI lineage: Eukaryota > Metazoa > Arthropoda > Insecta > Coleoptera > Cerambycidae > Rhamnusium > Rhamnusium bicolor. The sequence continues at coordinate 70,886 of JANEYF010003248.1, read as the reverse complement.
ATGAAAGAACTTTCAAACCCTGTTAAAATGGGAACAGAGCATCGCCCTCATTATGAATTTCTTGGTGAAGATTTTTCTAATATATTATTTGGCTAAATTTGTTCTATTTTTTTGTATGTTTTGTATGCACGACCAAAACGCCACCGACGGCAAACAATTAAACTTAACAATCTTAACATGTGTTCAAGATACTAGCATCGTATCGCATCCTTCGAATCGCATATTTGAAATTTGATGATTCAAAGTTTTTCAAAGTTACTGTGTTACCGTTATTTATTATTTGTTCGTTTGATGAAAAGTAGTGAGAACAATGGCGAATAATAATTCTAATGCTAAGTGGGTGGATACGTTAAAGGCATATTTTCAAGCCGATGAAAACTTGTGCGTAAGAGTAATAGTACTAATTCGTCGAGTGTTATAAGTTATTGAGTAGTGGTTAGATGTATGTGAAAACTTCTCAGATGGTCCAAATGCTACTATCCGACCGACATCATAGATGTCTCTGTGACGGATAGCGACTTGCGAAGCAAGTACCGAGAGCGGCGACATCTAGCCCAGGTGGACTAACTACTGTTAGTAAATATGATTTGAACGAAACAACTACTCAGCGGGCAAATACCCCGACCTGCATTGGATTATACCTTCAAATAATGATAGATCGGTAGCCAATATCATTTGTCAATTCCTAACCAGACATAGACCGGTTTCGAACTTATTCTTCTCATTTGAAGGTATAATCCAATGCAGGTCGGGGTATTTGTCCGTTGAGTAGTTGTTTCGTTCAAATCATATTTAATAATTATAAGTTACTGTTTATTAATTTTAAATTGTAGTTCCAGTGTTTACTAGTGAAGTGCAGTGATAACAATAAATGTCCTCCGTGGAAAGACATTGGAATTAAGTGTGATATTTTTATTAGTGATTAGTGTAATTCTCGGAAACTAATATTATTCAATGATTATTACTGTTATTAGTGTGTTTTTAATTTTGATAATAATTATCAGTGATTTATTTTTGCTGTGTACCAGGGTATGTGGTTTATTTAGATGTAGAAAAGATTTTTTTTTCAATTAGGTATGTGTATTATTTATTTCAGTATTAGAATTTTTCATGGTTTAATTTATTTATTTATAAAGGAGTTCTTGTTATCAGGATTTATTGTTGATTTTACTAATATAGCTCAAATAAAATAACACCACAACCACTTCTTTTCTGGCAGGTAAAGCTCATGGTGGTGCTTGCTGGGCAACAAATAACAATTTCTTATTTAAAATTTTTGTTATCGGCTAAACTGAGATGAGATAGCAATTAATAATTTAAGACTTAGACTTCAATCAATTCACGAAACAGAAGTGAATCGATTTTGTGGCTAGCTGATGTTTCTGTGCTATCCACGTATTAAGTAATCAAATCTGCTTTTCCTTTTTTTAAAGTAGATGCTTCTTTATAAAATGATTATTTTCAATTTTGTTTCATTTTTAGAAGATATTTGAATTCGCATATTACCAGTTTTGCACTAATTTAAAATAGAATTGTAATAAATTGGCAGTGGCAACACTGCCTTCAGTTACGTTTTTCTTTGAACGTCGTTTAGAGAGATATCCAGTGATCATCAAAATGTCGCTGAAGGACGAAAAAAAATTATCAGAAATTCAAAATTTCTTTATGTTCAAGATTTTTCTTTGACAGTGCCAATCAATTGTACTTGACGAAATATAATGAGTGTTAAAATATAACTACCCATTTAAAACTCACCCTGTATATATATTACGAGATATATTACAATTTACAGTAGATTCTAAGTATAGATAAGTCTCCATTTGAATAAGCAACTTCCTTGTCTTTGGATTTACAAAAACTTTTTGATTTTGCATGGCCTACTATTTTGTTTTGTTAAGCAATGGATAACTTTTCTTAAATTTGTCCCTTGAAAAACAATTTTTTTCTCGGCATGTGATAATTTTTTTTAAGCGCAATCTGAATAACGAAAAATCCAATATGGGACATGGTATGTTATAACTTACTGTTTCTTAATTATTTTATATTTATATTGGAAAATATTAGTGTAGTGTAATTTTACTCTAATCTGACTAATTGTAATGTTTGGTCCATGTCATGGAAATAAGGATTTTATTATTATTATCTCATTAGTGACCCTTGTGCCCTGGTCCCCTTTGGAATACGCTTCGGTTGTACGGAATTCAATTGATAATCCGCTCCTGTTCCTCTTAGACATTATCCTAACAGTTGCTGATAGATCGTTTTTATTTGAAAGAATTACCAAACATAATTCCATATAAATTAATTTTTTTTATATATTTTTATAATAGCACTTTAGAATTCAAACTTTAAGCATTCCTAGAATCTCATTTTGCTACTACAGTGTTGTTAATATTCCTACAGCATCAACAATTGCATGATTGTTGAAACTTCTCTTAGTCATAAAAGCATTGATATGTTTTTCTATTACCCAAAACAAATATACTTAGCTAGCTGTTTTATTGATTTTGATTGGGATCTAAATGGTTGTTTATCAGTAAATTGCTTTCTTTCTCTGTTGGTAATGATTAATTTATATATATTATTATTTAATTATTTACTCTTAGTACTCTTATATGTTTATTGTAATGTATTTTTATTGAATACTTGATCTTTATACACACAATAATTATACATAGGTATGTGTTTGTGTTGTGTGTGTATTTGAATATATACTTATACTGACATGTTTATATTTTAATTATAAAGCAATTTTAGCTCTTGTAAGTACGCTGTCAGAAATTACAATTTATTTTATTACTATTTATCGCGCATTTTTCGGAATATAATATTAGGATTAAATTCTGTCTGGGATTACATTCAAATTACCTATATCCAGAATAAATCTATAAATATTCTATAAAAATCTACCATTGGTAATTTTTTGTCTAAGGTATCAATCATCAATTTCAGTAATGTGTAATGTATAATATTGTAAACTATAAAGTATATTCTATACTAATGGCAGATACATAAGCTAAAAGCAAAATAACTCGGAAACTGCTAAAATATATTTTATTTTTGAGCATGTTTATTTGAAAAACAAATAAAGCGAATGGAAAGTAAATAGCGAGTTGTAATTTATTCGATCCTTACTAACGAATTGTGTGCAGAAAAAAATAAAGCTAATTTTATTTCAGTAGTTACTCCCTGAAATCCTTTTAATTCTTTGTTGACCGGAAAAATACCATTGTGAGCCAATATATAAATACTGCTAAATTCAAACATTGATATCACTGTAATATGCCAGATTATTTTAACATGCTCCTATTGTAGCTTTTATTTTAGTTAATACTGTCTGCAGATATTTATTTTATTATTTCAGAATATTTAATTAATAATGAGTCCACTTTCTTCTATAGTTATTGAACATCTGCTACCACAATTTTATTTAGTACGTCAGCAATAATTGCAATCGGATGGTGCTCGCTGTTAATATCATTTTTTACTTTATTATGTCAAAATTGAATTGAATTCCCAGGTTTTTTGCCTCTACTGGCGTACTGGCACTGTCAGTGTAACGTTATCGGTATGTCGTATGTCGTTTTTTATATTTTCCATATCTCTGAAATCAACCATATATTTTGTTCGAGGTGTACATTTTTCAGAGAAATCGAATAGTTAATAGTTCATTAAAATATTTTCGAGAAGAAAGTTTTTTTTTGTTTTAAAAAAGCTCTCTTATATACTTACTGCATCCATAGCCAGTTAACTTCCATTTTGTTTACGAGTATGTTATCCATTGCATTTAATTTGAATAATAAAGAGTTCTTTTTTTACTGCCGATATTTCTCGATTGTAAGGTAAAAAAGACATATAATTAACGCCATGTATCAAGTGCATTAGTGAACATAAAATACAGATCAAGCTATTATTACATCTGAAGTTTGGAATGTTTGAATAAAAAAAAAAAAGAAAAACAAGCATAACTTACAAAAAGTCCAAAATTTGCAGAAATTATATTTCATGTAGGTAGAAGTTATTTTCAAATTAGATTAAAAATTTTAAAACTTTTCTTGCAGCATTTTTCTGAGGAATGTACATTTGAAAACAGAAAATCAATTGATTATTAAATAAAACAGTGTACAATGTACCAGCTTGCAAAGGACCCGCTTAACTATTTAATATTTACGTGCATTAATCCTTTCGCGGTAGCTTTTTTCACTGCTTCTGCAATTGGATAATGATGAGATTCATTGACAATACAAATACACTCTACTTTGTAGTTTTATTTATACAGGGTGTACCATAATTAAGTACCTTCCTTCAACGGAGTGATAGAACTATAAAAAATAAGTTGAGTTTTGTACATAACATGTTATGGGTTAATTTCAATTTAAATAAAATTCATTATTTTAGAAATATACATAAATTAGACCTTTAACTGTATGCAAATTGTTGTGCGCCCTCATTTATTTATTTGTATCATTTTAAATACTTTCATTTATTGCTGGTTTATCCGATCTCATCGTTATTAGTAATTTTATTGATTAATAATTTAAAATTAACTTTACCCGGCATTGCAGTATACATATTTCAAGATAGACCAACATTCCTCATTAGAAAGGTAGCACCTACTTAAATTATTAATTATTTTCTAATTATAGTATTTCTATAAGATAATTTAATTGTACTAGAATCCCTCATATCGTAGTAAGATTATTATTAGGGTTTTTAGAATGTTTCTTCTTTTTTGTAGGTCGATTATATTTTTCTGTCCTTAGTGATATTCTTACGCGTTGTTCTCGAGTCCTGGTTCGTTTTGAGGCGTTGAGTCGTTCAGACCTTTAAATTATCGAGCTGTATTATTTTGTAATAATGGTGTGAAATATCCATTGAATTGGGACTGATATGACAAAAATTACGTAAAAATTGTTAGGAATTTTTTTTATTTAGTAGATTTTTGTGTATTTGATGATTCCTGCAATTGTGTTTTATACGGATTCGTCATCAGCTTAGAAAAAACACGACAACCAACCCTCAGAAAAGTTTATGAAAATTCAAAAGAGCCGTCTACTAGGTCTAGAAGTGAGTAACTATTTTTTGTTTGCCTTTTAGTTATGTAATGGTTCCTTTCTTTATTTCAAGGCTTTTCTTTTCCCTATTTGCTAATTTTAATTCCTTAAATTGTTACCGTTTAAGTTAACCTCAGTTATCCTGTATGGTACGGTGAATGAGAACATCACTCGTCGATTTTTAGCAAGCTGCATCATTAGCAACCCCTTTCAAGGAAGTTTGCCTTGCACCCTGTGGAAGACTTACCTGGCAAATGTTTTACATATTTATCGTCCAAATTATTGTTGTTTAATTCCTACAACCCCTCCGTGTGGTATTCTGGAGTTATAACCATTCGTATAGTGGAAACTACCCTCTACGCTTCAACAACACAGCTAAGTTCCACATTTTTACAATTAGTAATATAGTAGCCACCATTTATTTATAAGAAAGATCTACTATTTAACTGTTTAAATATTTTGTGTGGCAATACCTATAATTGGTTATACAGGGTGAGTTCTAAATGCGTAGTTATATTTTAACCCTCATTATATTTCGTCGAGTACAATTGATTGTCAAAAAAAATTGAATTTCTGATAATTTTTTCATCCTCCAGCAACTGACATTTTGATGGTCACTGGATACCTCTCTAAACGCCATTCACAGAAATGACGTAACTGAAGGCAGTGTTGTCACTGCTAGTTTGTTACAAATGTATTTTAAATTAGTACACAACCGGTAATATGCTGTTTCAAATCTTCAAAATCTTCTAAAAATGAAATAAAACTGAAAATAATCATTTTATAAAGAAGCATCTACTTTAAAGAACGGAAAAGCAGATCTGATTACTTAATACGTAGATAGTATAGAAACATCAGCTAGCCGCAAGATCGATTCATTTCTTTTCCATGAAACAATCGAAGTGTAAGCCATAAATTATTAGTTGCTATATCATCTTAGTCTAGCCAATAACAAAAATTTTAAATAAGAAATTGTTATTTGTTGCCCAGCAAGCGCCACCATGAGTTTTACCTGTCAGGAAAGAAGTGGTTCTGGTGTTATTTTATTGGGGCTATGTTGGTAAAATCAGTGTCTATATGTATAATCTCTGGTAAAATCAACAATAAATTCTGATAAAAACTCACACTCCTTTATAAATAAATAAATTAAACCATAAAAAATTCTAATACTGAAATAAATAATAAAAAATGGCATTCTCACATTCCTAATTGAAAAAAAAATCTCTTCTACATCTAAATAAACCACATACCCTGGTACACAGCAAAAATAAATCACTGATAATAATCAAAAATTAAAAACACACTAATTACAGCAATAACCATTAAATAAAATTAGTTTCGGAGAATTACACTAACCACTAATAAAAATATCACACTTAATTATAATGTCTTCCCACGGACGACATTCATGTGTTATCATTGCACTGCACTAGTAAACACTTGAACTATAATTTAAAATTAATAAACAATAACTTATAACACTCGACGAATTGGCACTATCACTCTTACGCACAGATTTTCATCGGCTTGAAAATATGCCTTTAACGATTCCACCCACTTAGCATTAGAATAATTATTCGCCATTGTTATCACTACTTTTTATCAAACGAACAAATTATAAATAATAAATAACGGTACCACAGTAACTTTGAATGATCAAATTTCAAATATGTGATTTGAACGGTGAGATACGATGCGAGTATCTTGAACACATGTTAAGATTGTTAAGTTTAATTGTTTGCCGTCGGTGGCGTTTTAGTCGTGCTGATTTGCGGAATGTAGTTTCGGAGTTGTATTGTCTTGAGGGCAGAACCAGATTGAGTTACGTTAAAATGTATAATTTATAATTGAGAATTGTATAGAAATAATAGCCAACTGCCAGCCAAATCGATTATTTATGGTTATGAATTAAGACTCAAGTTCCGAATATCGCCGAGCTAGGCCATCGATGTCGATTTCTCCACTTATCGAGCTCTAACCACACTTTGAATGATCAATCGATTAATAAAGGTATTTGAATAGCCGTTATTCGATTATTCAAATCATTCGATAATGCCCAGCACTCAGGGTTGTTATCGGAAATCTTTAAATCGTACCAACTTTTGATACAAAATTCTACTAGAAATCAGAAAATTGTACTAGAATGATATTTGGAAGCGTTCTTTCATGAAATAATAATAAAAAAAACAATACAAACAGAGACCCACTCTTGCGAAACTAACTTGAAAGAAGACGTATTGTTTTTCTGTAAAACATTTTTGACAGTTAAATTACTCTGGTGACAAGCAGAATACAATTATGTTACAGAAGGGGCAAAGGCCTACAGAACATCCAAAAAAGACACAGCAGAATGAAATGTTTTAAGAGTATACCTTTTTCTAAAATAATTTCGTAATCAAAGAGTATTTCTGCGCTACGAACGCCTTGAAATATGTTTACTAGAATTAATGCTGATTAGTTGAATAGAAATTTCCTGTTCTTCCATGATTGGTTAAACCAAACTGTTTGCTTACATTTAGAGCACGAAAAAGTGGCAAGGCAATGACAATCACGTTTTTAAGACGAGCATTAGTTGTTCATTTGTTTATTGAAGTACTGCATAGAGGAATAAATTATGAATATTATGATAATGTACTAGATTTATGAAAGAGGTGCCGATGTACTAAAAATTATTAAACTGTACCGAATCTGGTAAAATTGTACTAAAAATCACAACTCTGCCAGCAGTAATAGACTGGACGAAACCATAAAGCTGAGCGTGATGCTCACGTGAGGAAGACGAACCCCGTCTATTTTACAGAATTGTAATCAGGCACGTCGTGTATAAGAACAAGCATTTGGTTTATTTGAATTTTATTTGTCCATTGCTACTGTTTTGTGTCCGGATTGTTTAAAATACCATATAAAATGTTTAATACCGACACTGCAGATGGAATGAGAAATAATGTTGACTTCCACCTAGAAAATGGTTTAATGTTATTGTAATTCTAAATCCGGTCCTGTTCATTCCATCGTTTACAGCGACACAGTCAGCTGTGATGGCGAAAACGTGTAAGCTGCATGTATGTCTTTTATTCATTCTTGGAAATTGTAGCGTCGTTGTTGACATTAGGTAAATCGGGGATAAGTTTGACTTCGGTTTAAATGTTTTGTTCTCTTTGTGCTTTTATTTCAGTTTTACGATATTTTAACAGTGCCTAAAAGTACTTTTTGTTATTAGAATAGTTCTTGTCAAAGCTTGGATTCTGTTTACAAATAAAGTTGGGTAATTTTTTTTATTTAGTGAATGAACCGTGTTACATACTGATTTGAAATCGTTTTTTCATCTCAATTCATACGAATATGCTTGATGATGTGTGATAAGAATCGCCTGCCGTACTCTGTGAAATGTGAATCGTGAATTGGTCGGTAATGTAATGTACGTAAAAGATATCTCATTGACCTATTAGGTCAATGAACCGGCCAAGCATAGTTTAATGAATGTTACAAAACGATTTATTTATTAATAAATTACAGGATTACCTCAAATTATTGTAATCGCATGGTAACTACTTTTTAAAAAATAATAATCTTTTTTATAAACTTTGAAAAAAACGAAATTAAAACTGTCAGTAGCATTTTCCTGTCGTAATTTAGTAAGAGCACCTTTTTTATGCAGTTTTTAATACTGGTGCCTTATTCTGTTTTAAGTATTTAAAAAAAAACAAAATAGTGCGAAAATTCACCCTCATCCCAACAAATAATGATATTTAGATAAAAATTTTACAAAATATGTATTATGAAATTAATAAATGATCCAAATTTAATGTTTGCAACCTAAAACTTCGAATTTATCGGCAAATAACTATGTTGTACTTTCCCCTTAAGGGCTTGTAGCTCCCTTATGAACTGCTTTAAGGCAAATGTTTATTAATCCGGCTACTGCCCTAATATGAAATTTAATAAATCAGTGTGTGGCAGGTTTCATGGAGCCACTCTTGTATCTCAAAAATAACTAATGCGATATTTTTTGAAATTTGGGTATTAGTGCCCTCAAATCGAACTTACTAACGTAGTAAAATTTTGAGAATAATCATTGGCGTGTCTTTATAGAGGCAAACGTATGGGTAGATTCTTCAAAAATTTGTGATTTTTTTTTTTTGAAAAAAATCTAATCAGATATTCTTAATCAGCACCTTTAAGAGACCCTTTGTGCAAGACTTCATCGAAGTGTTGTTCCATTGAATGTGTTCTATCCAATAATTGAAAAGTAATATAGAGGTATAGATTTTTGTTTTTATAAAAAAGCTTTTCATATGGATGGATACTGTTAGTGTATGATACAAATACTACATTTACGCCGACTTAAATGAGAATAAGTAATGGTGATTATTTAAAAATATTAATAAATTTCCACAAGGTGTATAATATTAATCAAAAATTATTAGAATCAACAAGTGTTTCTCTAAAAAGTAAGTCCTGCAATTTTATATTCACTTTTCTAAAATGTTTACGCTGAAATAATCTCGCTTGCTTTAGAAATATTTTTTTTTTAAATGATTTCATCTAATAAGTATAACTTGTTAATAAGAGTATTTAGCAGTTATATAATAATTTAATAATTGTAATCAATTGTGGTAAATATTTTTATTCAGTTCCTAAAGTATAACGGGCAAAATATTTTATAAGAAATATTTGGTCTTCATTATTTCCTCTTCATGATTTATCCCTAGAAACATTATATCTATTAGTTAAAAACAGACAAATGTATTGTTGTAGCTTACCTAATATATTTGTTGTATCTCCTGTTTATAAGATGCATTAGAATCGGTCATAGTTTATCTTAATAATGAATTCTTGAGACGCCCTTGCATGTTGTTAGTACCATGTATTTGACTTTATATCTTATTGGACCACTGCCAAGCCACCTCCATCCAAGTACCACGTATTATATTTCATTTTATAAAAAGAAAGCATATTTGCATTTTTCTGGTATTCTAGTTTTAATTTTCGTACTAGTCTTGATTTGCAAAACCTTTTACCCTCGATTTTCATCGTTGTTATTCTCCTTAATACTACTGTCGAATCTTTCTTGCATCAAGATTCCGATTTTTAGTATTTCTGGATGCAAGAGGTTGATTTCAGTGTCTTCTTCACCATGGGTAGTAATTTTAGGAGGGATCAGTGAAGCATTTTGTACCCTACACTGCACCAAGAATCCTGTAACTTGATAAATTTTATAGGAATTAGATAAGCTGTAATTGACTAGATTTTTCAAAAATTTAAGTGTTAGTCTGGGGTTTTCATAATTTAATATTATAAGGTATGTGATGTGATTATTAGCCTTCTTTACGTTTAAAATAGTAATTTAACTAGAAAATATAAATTTGATTACGAAAACATAATATGAATAATAAAAAGGATATTAAACTAATTAATTTAAATGACAGGGCAGTTGCCCTCCCCCCTCCTGGAAAGTGATGAAAGGTATAAAGTATCAAGATAAATTTCTCGACATACACTAAGCCATTTACTTTCAATTAAACCAATATGCATTTTTATTTCATTTCCCTGGTTTGTATAGTGAAAACGGTAAATCTGGCATCGTTTGGCAACCATGTTTTCATACTCTCACCATAGACTTAGATAGACTGCTTAGTTTAATGGGCCGGTTGAAGCAGTTATTGAAAGATAGCGATATGTTCCATCTTTTTTTCATCCATATTTTTTTAGTAACGAAAGATCTGTGTATACAGGATGTTCGTTTTCAACCTACCCCTTAGACGTATCTCAGGACTGATTTGGAATATCGTTTTGAAATTTTGGGCGAATGGGTTCTCGGAAAGACCTACTATTCTAAAATATTTTCGAACTTATCATTTACGGTTATACCGAAAGTTGACATCAACTTCTGTTATTTTAAATAGAACCCCCCATTTTTCTTACAATTTTGGATTCCTCATCAAAATTAAGGGTAAGTTTGATAATACAACCCTACCTTAATTCTCAACTTTTTTTGAGTAATTACAATTTTTTTAAAATTTGTTGAGTTTGCAGTCTCTACATTTATTGCGGTTATCTTGGAAACTAATTGATAGTAATTAATTATTTTTTGACATCTAAATGTTTTAATAAATTATCATCAAATTTTAAAAAACATTATTGAAATAAAATTATAAATGTAGTTAAAAACATGTCTTGAAGTTTTTAGGTTTTAAATTTATGACATTCAAGACATAATTTTTTTCCAAAAATTATTTGTCGGTTCGATAACTTATTAAAACACTAAGATGTTAAAAAATCATTAATTACTATCAGTTAGGTTTGAAGCAATAAAGGAAATTTATTCTTAATTTTGATAAGGAATCCAAAAATGTAAGAAAAATGGGGGAGTTGATGTCAACTTTCGGTATAACCGAAATTGATAAAAGTTCGAAAACATTTTAGAATGGTAAGACTTTTCCGAAAACCCATTCGACCAAAATTTTACCATGTATTTATATGTTTTAGAATAAGATTATTTGAAATTTTATGTTACCAAAGCTATTGTTATTGCTTTAGACATTTTTTTGGTGTAAATAATGAGCATGACACTTAAGCTTTCTAGTTTATTTTCGTCTTTATACATTATGTCGAAATGCACTTAAAATAAATAGTGCGTTTACCGGTTTTTTTTAAGTTTACTTTAGCTTTATTAACAAGGTTTAATGTTTACATTTATTTTTTTTGGATTAACTTTTTTAGTTTTAATGTTTCACAATAAAAAAAATCATAAAAACCTGCATATTTTTGTATTAAAATCTAATATTCACATTGTATTCACAATGCAAAATTTTGATAATATGTATACTACTAATTACAATTTATTAATTGGTTATTGATCTACATTTCCATTTTATTTAAAAACAATTAAACAAGTTCATATGATGTTTCGTTTCGAGTGTCAAGCCGTGCACACGGTCGTAATAAAGCGTAGCAAACATAAGCCAGTTTTCTGTTAATTTAGTGCATTTTTGGTTTATAAGAGCTAAGTATATCGTGTAAAAACATTACATATTAGTACGGGCTAAATGCCATCCCCTCTTGATGGGTGGGGTGGGATATTAAAAACTTCTAAAAATGTGGCAGTGTTCGACTTAACATATCAGGATTCTCCTAGTTCCGTGCACCATAAAAGTGATGGGCAAGTCATTCATATGACGGTCAGTGAGCCAACTAACGAGTTTCTGCAGAGCCGCTCTACTGAGATGGATTCAGAAATAAAGAATCAGTCAGGTTTTTTAACTTAGATGAAGATAAGTTCTATAAAAATAAATCTGTTTACGTTTACATAGAAAAAACTAATTCACAAGATGTGGGTCGACTACATCTCATGTATGTAGGCCATGTTCTACATAAAAAATTAAATATTTCAAATATTACATAAATGGAAAAAGTGGGATTAAATAGGATCAAAGTTGGTTTGAAAACCACATTCGATGCAAATAATCTAGTAAGCAATTCACTTTTAAAAGCTGAAAATTTAAAAGTTTACATATCAAATAATTTACTGTTAAGAAAAAGGTCTAATAAAATTTGTTGACACACGATGAATATCTTAAAAAATACATCGAAACTGATTTCAACATTTTAGAAATTAATAGATTAAAGCGTAGAGTCACTACCCCGGACGGGAACACGACATTTGTCCCTAGACAATTAGTTGTGTTTACCTTTGAGGTAAATATGTTGCCACATGAGATTATTATTAATAGCGTCGTATGCCCAAGTGAACCATATGTTCAAAGGGTAATTTAGTGTTTTAAATGCTTAAGATACGGATACGTATCCAACCAGTGCTGTAGTACAAGGGAGCTATGCATTAATTATTCTAAATCTAAAAGTGAAAATCACACTTGTATTGATCAAGTTATTTTTTGTTTATTTTGTAACAACAATACACATAAAACAATTACAAAGAGTTCCCTCATTTTCAAAAGCAAAATAAAATTAAACAACATAGGACTACCCAAAATACTTTCGCAGAATAATAAAAAAAAAGTATTGACGCATCTTACTCCGGTGAATTTGCACAAAATAATAGATTTGAGCCTATAAGTTCTCTTGATTCTTTTGAAAAAAATTTCCCTCGTTTGCCTACCAGAAATCACCCACAAACATTATCACAACTCAACTGTCTCGGCTTTCAGCATCACCGAGAAATAATAACTCAACCCAATAAAAAACGTAAAACCCTGCCTCTGGCACAGACTTCTCGACCCCTCCAATGTTTCCATTTGTGATGGGACCGTTACAACCCCTCCCCTAACCCATATAAGCCTGATTTTCAAATCAATAAAAACACATTAATGGACTGTTTCAACAAATGCTTTGAAAACATTATCTCTAAAATTGATTGTATAGATGATCTTAAAAAAATTAGTAAGCAGTTTCTGACAGGTGAATTCAATACAGCTTTTGACAAATTACAACTTAATGGATAATATCTCAAATAAAAAAAAGGTATACAAATTATGCAGTGGAACTTACGTTCCGCTGCACAGTGGGGCCTAGGACGTCAAAAGTTGGCAGAAATTCGAAATTTCGAAAAACGCCGTATCCGATTTTTATTATGTGTAGGTATTACCCAATGAGTCTGCGCATCTATAGGTATTTTATTATCACTAGAAATTGTGAACTACCTGCGATACACCGGTCTAAACTTGTGGTTCCTACGCGTTATTCATAGACGGATTATAGAGAATTTAATCATACTGTTTGTTTTTATTTGCTTATTTCTCGGTGGATTTTAAAGTAATTTTTATTTTACCAGGATGTCATTACCCAGTGGTAAGTCTAACAATTTTTATAATATGTAACATTCTATTCACACACGAATATAGTAATGATTTTTTTGTTGAAGCTATTTTTATATCGAAAATCAAGATGTATGATTTAGGAACCTTAGCGTTTTAGTTTAGTTCTCAATGTTTCGGAATTATACTTTTAGTCATTAATGTTAGTTAACAAGATGATCTTTTAGGGATATGGTTAGAAACTTGTTTGCGCCAATTTGAACTAGCTTAAGATAAATGAGTTATTTTTAAATCTTCTTTATGTATCTACGAGTTTATATTTTTAAATTTATTCATTTCAGGATCGAGCTCTGATGAACTTTTTCTGACAAAGACATTCCTTACTTGCGTAGAAAAGTTTTTGTTTTTATAAAAGATTTTGAGAAGTAGGTACGGTGTAATATACACAGCGAAAGATTTCTATGTAGTAACTACGCATGGTTTGAAACATCTTTAAGTTTTCCCAATTATCCTCCAGCAAAAAAGGGAATTATTGAGAGACCTAAAATGTGTCTGAGAGAGAACAAAGCGTCAAAACATACAACATACAATAATTGAAAGACCCCATGTTTACAGGGCAACAGACATTGTCTATCGCCCTGTAAACGCGGGGTTTTCAATTGCAGCTACAAATGAGCCACTGACTTCCTGTCGGTGGTGTTCGTTTGTGTCGTTTATGTCTTTTTGCAATCCTGAACGGCATTTCGCCTTCCAGATTCAAATCCGTATGATCTTTCTTGATGGTATTTTTTAAAAATTGTATCTTTGAGTTCACACCCCATAATCGATTTTGGGCCTCCAGATTCCCAACTAATAGGTAAAACATCCAGGTCCGTGAAAACTGGCGAATTGACCAATTACTTACAGTGCAACGTTTGCGCGTGGGCATTAACCTAAGTTGACGAGAGGGACATTTGTATCATCTATAAATAACCGTTTTATGAAAACTAAGAACTTAACGTTATCGCCAGCTATAAAAAGGCATTGTTTGACGCCCTGTAAACACGAGGTCTTTCAATTGAAGCCATAAATAAGCGACTGGCTTCTATCACTGTTTTCTGTTTGGGTCGTTTTGCCTGTTGTGTCCATTTTTTTCAACTTTGCTACGCTACGTTGATGAGAACCAACAAGTCCGAAACACGTGTCCACGGTATGCATCCTTTATGCGGGTCTCACCTTTGATATAACATCCGTCTTGAGATATACTGTATACGCCCCACTGCGCGTCATATTAGGACTGCCATTTTGATTATTTTATTTTTGACATCAGATTCGGCATCAACGATTCCAAAAACTCATAAGTATCCATTTCCATGGAAATACATCGAGGCCTTGAGTTTATGCCAAATTTTGATGCGGTTTGCCCCACGGCGCGCCGTGCTGATGAGGACCAACAAGTTCGAAACGCGTGTCCACGGTATATTCTTTATGCGGGCCTCACTCGTGTTATATAACATCCGTCTTGAGATATACATATATGTATATAGGCCCCACTGCGTGTCCTATTATGACTGCCATTTTGAATTTTGTATTTCTGATATCAGATTCAGCATCAGCGACTTCAAAAATTCCAAAGCACCCATTTTGATGAAAATCCAACGAAGCCTTGAATTTATGCCAACTTTTGATATAGTTTGCCCCACTGTGCGCTGTATCGAACAAAAATAGTTTAATCAAATTTCTAAACTCTGACAGTAGGGTAAGGGCCCCGGTTTTGATCAGCTTAAGGCTTTGGCATTTTCTGGGAATCGACAAAGTAAGCAAATCAGAACGATTTACTCAATCGCTGATAGAGTGAATCGTCCTTCATGAAAACCTAAATGTAGGAAAAGGACATCTATATAAATTACGATATAATTACATACACAAAAAGTCCCAGTTTCCCCCTTTTTGGCCATGAAATCCCCACATTTGGCCATTCTGAGTATCAGTTTTGGCAATTAAAAAATTAAAATTGAAAATGTTTAGGTACCTATTTATTCTTAATACACTACAAATCATTATTGTAAATAGGGTCAAGTGAGAGCATACATCGTTATTCCTACATTATTATGAAAAAAGTCTTTATATTTTTTCATCTCTGGATTTGCATAAATACATCGGTTATTTTTCTTGATTGGTGAGTGTATGATTTTCTTTATTGCTTCCACTGGATACAAGAGTTTATCCCTTTTTTAGAAGGTCATTTCCAGTTTGATCCACTTTTGGTCATTGTAGATACATAGAAAAGTGTTTTCTTCTTCTTCAATACTATGCCTGGTTAAAAATCATTTTCGCACTCAACAACAACGTAATCATTAAGTTTAAAATTTTTCGTTGTAATATTTAATACAACTTTTTTTCGTTTTCTTTATTTCCTACGTTTGATTCTTCCTCAATTACTCCTTCATTTTCTGATTTCCCAATTTCAATTTTCTGTCTCTTTTTTTTCATTTTCTTTATTACCTCCATTTGATTTTTCTTCAATTACTTCTTGATTTTCTAAATTTCTGGTTTCAGTCTCCTGTTTCATTTTATTATTTTCCTTATTTCATTCATCCTCAATTACTTTTTTATTTCCTAAGTTCTGGGTTTAATTTTTCTGTCTCTTTTCCTCATTTTCTTTATTTTCTCCATTTGATTCTTCCTCAGTTACTTCATCTGGGTTCCTAGTTTCAGTTTTCTGTCTCTTCCTCTTGCTCATCTGTTGTTTTTTCTCTTTCTCTGGTTCTTTCTCTTCTCTTTTCCTCTTTCTTTCCTCCATCTGTTTTGTAACATCCTCTTTTTTTGTTCTTCTATCTCTCTGTTTCTGACCCACATTTCATGAGTTATTATAGATATCGGCGGGCCTCTTTTTTTCTTGGTAGTGGATGATGTTGATGATTTCGGTGTTAGTAAAATGTCGCTTAAAATATTGACTCTTTTAAAGAAAGTGTCTTTTCGTTCGTCAGTGACAGCTTCAGTCTTCTGTTGCCCTCCTTTCTTTACTATTATCTCAGGTAGTTTTAATTTCTTCCTTAGCTTCTTGGATTTTTATATCACAGACATGTTGCTGATGTATCACGGTCATATTTTCCTTAACAACTACTTGGTCCTGTATTTGGCTTTCAATTTCGAATATTTCGTCATCTTTGGTTTCATTTTTATTTATAGTCTGGTTTTGTCGGTTTTGCAGTTTTTCTTGTATCGTTACTTCCATCATAGTTTCCTTGCTAATATCATCTGCCGTCATTTCTTTATTTTTTTTCTATAGTTTCGTTTTCGAAAACTTAATTTAGGTACATTTCAAAACTATTATTTTCGTTAACAAATTCTTCATAACGGAAAATGGAATTTCAATAATATCTCCGACTGTCACAGTATCATTTTCCACATGGCTAGAATCCAATAAAAATTTCAACCACACTTCATACAATAATAATGCTCTTTCATTGTCAGGATTGATGATGTTGTTGGTTTTACACATTCCGAATTCTTCTATAAGTCCTGAGTCAATCCTAGATTCCAAATATTTCAAATGATTAATTACTTCTTGTTTGTCTTCGTTTGTTCTTGGCGTTTCTTCATTTGTGTTTTTTTATACATTTAGAATAGTTAACGTTGTCAGCATTGAATGGAAAAAGTCCACAAGTCTGAAAGCCATTCGCTACAGTTTCATTAAAATTATCCCTAGTTACAATTTTGTGAAGTAACGTCGGAATATCTTGCTTTCGAATTTCTTTTCCATCATGATGAAATCCCCAGAGGGCAACTTCTTTTTTCCATCGATTTTTCAGTGAAAAGAAAACAGTTGCTGTAAAATATGAGTTGTATTTGGTAGGAGACAAACAAGTATTATCATTTTCTCATTATAAAATCGGCTTAACTGAAGGCTTAAATGTGAGGAATGACCGTCTAGAAAGACAATGACAGGTAATTTGTATTTTTTTGTCACCAAAATTGGATGAGACATTTTGAAAATATTGTAAGGTTTCCGTTGTCATCCAACCATTTTTCGACATACCAATTCCCCAATCTTTACAAGGAAGAGCACTGATATAAGATGCCGGAATCCTTTCGAATTTGGAGTCAGTGGAGGCGCGAATTCTCCCTTAGCGTTAACATTTATAAGTGTGGTGATATTCTCCTTATCACTATTAGATGAAGTTCCATATACGGATTTTCTCTTTTCAGCAGTGACGCACCCTCCACTTAGATTCAGGTAAAAAGCCGTTTCAACCATGTTCCAGCATCTGGAAGGGTCTTTTAGTACTTAGGAATCTTTCCCGAGAAGAAGCAAAGTTTCCTAGAACGATCTTCTTATATTTTCTTTAGAAACGTTGGCTCTTGCCTTATTGAGGTATTCTGATTTTTTATATGATAACTCTGGGTGTCTCTTCATGAAATTATTATACCACTTTTTACCCGGTAACCTTTCAACGAATGGATTTTTTTGTGCAGTTGTCTTATAAATTTCGGTTGAAATTTTTTTGTACCGAGTAGAAAAGCCCGTCTTTGGTAATGGGAAAACCCATTCTTGAGCATTCTTTCAACCAATCGGTAAGTTGCGACTCCAGTTCTTCGCCTAACAAACATTCTGGTCCTCTTTTCGCTATATTTTCTGGTGCGCGACCAGCTAATTTGTGTCTAAGAGTTGTTCTTGGAACATTACAGGCTTTGCTTGTCCCTAAAATTGTCATACCACCTCTGATAGTAGACAAAGTCGTTTGTAGTTTGTTCTTATCATAGAAACGGGAGCTCATGTTTGGATATCTGGAAAGAATCACAGAAAAATAAAATCATTTCCACGTAAATGTGGATGATAAGTGTGCAAAGATGAGGATGGCCAAAACTAAAATTTACTCCAGTTTTGACCAGAGACCTGGCCAAAACTAGATTTTCACGATTCTATGGATCCGGTTTTGGCCACCTTAATTTATCACAAAAACCGTTAAATAACTTTTTTTTCATTTCAGTGAAAGAATTTATTTCATGGAGAAGCCGTTATAAAAATAATATCTGAGCATAAAGTGATATACATTTAACATAATGATCTACACTTACTGCAATAGCTTAACAAATTTGTTTACAAATCATGCTGTTACTACTCTTTTTTCACTTCCACCATTTGCATCACCGTCAGATTTGTAACTAAATACCGACAAAATGAGCAGAAGATTACTGCATTTTGTCTTATAGTCGTGTTACAGAAAACTTTATTATATGCAAAAATTAACAGAAATGGCCAAAACAGGGGAAGTGGCCAAAACCGGAGCCCTTACCCTATAGATATTGCAATACTAAGTGAAACCTGGTCAAACCCTCTCATAATTACTATTTCCGAGGATATAATATTGTCAGAAAAGACAGAGAGGATTGAAAGGCAGGTACTGCAATTTTGGTTAATAAAACAATAATATATAACATATCAAACATCTATAACAATTCCAACACTAACATATTAGTCTGTGGCATTCAAATTTTCTACAATGGAAGGTTAATAAATATTTTCTCTAATTATAAACCTCCTAATGTTCAATCTAGTAACATGAATTGGATTAATATTTTAAAAAATGGGAACGCCCCTCGATTATAGCAGGTGACTTCAATGCACATAATTATGCGTGGGGCTCAAATAAATGTGACTTAGCAGGGAAACAAGTTTTAAATGCAATAGAGGATTTGGAACTAGCGATTATAAATGACGGTTCCCCAACTAGACTAGTATCACCCAACATACATAAATCTGTAGCAGACATTTCATTGTGTACACCAGATATCGCCCCTAATATTAGTTGGCAAATAACATCTGATACACTCGGTTCAGATCACTTCCCGATATTAATGAATCTTAAATTATCACATTCTACAAACGACACAATTTATCCAAAAATCAGATGGAACATTAAAAAGCTAACTGACAGCTTTTCGAGTACTCTTCTCGCGTTAGTTTCAGTAGCATCCCCAACCTTCAAAATACTGAAGAGAACTACAGTTTCTTTCTAGAAAAAATCAATGAGAGTGCCGAAAACTTTATTCCAGCAAATAAACTTTAGAATAAAAAATCGAGTTCCCGCCCCGTGGTGGGACAACGAATGTGAAGCCGCCTTGAACAAAAGGATAATAACATTAAACAATAATAAGCAATCCAGTATTGTTGAAAATCATATTGTCAATTGGTAATTGCACAAAAATTACTGTTTAAAACGAAAAAAATAAAACTGGATCAGCTGGTGCTCTAAATTAAACACAGATACAATTACAGCAAAAACTATACAAAGAATTTCCATAGAAAACAAAAAATGTGAAAACTATGATTGGGTAGAGAAATTCTTTGTTGAAATCTGTCCCCCTTCCGTGATCAACAATTTTCAGCTCCCTGCGCCACTGTTCCATTACAAGAAAATTTCCTCCACTTGTCCCTTCACTCTAACTGAACTAACATTGCTTCTGATTATGATGAAATAAAATATCCAATGATTAATAACCTCTCTTTAAACGCAAAAACTTTTCTGTTAGAAATTTTTAACGATATTCGGATAAATGGATCAAACATCTAATCTTAGAAAAAAAATCATTATAATTCCGATCCTCAAACCGGGAAAGGACCCAAATAAATCTGAATCATACCGTCCTATATCCTTACTTTCATGTATACTTAAGACATTCGAACGTATGATCAATAGACTCGAATGGTGGTTTAGAACTGTGCACCCACATAATCAATTTGGATTTAAGCGAGTCTTCGGAACAAATGATGCAATATCAAAGTTGTTACTGACATCCAAAATAGTTTCTCAATAGATAATTACTTGGGAATTGTTTCTCTAGATATCAAAGGCGTCTATGAGTCTCTAGATCTAGAAAATCTAAAAACCACATTATGTAAATTTGAAATCCCTCATACAATCGCTCAGACGATCACAAGTCTTTTCTATAATAGATCTCTTTACATACGGCTTCACAATAACGAGAAACTAGGTCCTCGGTACGTCAACACTGGCCTTCCACAGGGTTCGGTATTAAGTCCTCTTCTGTTTAATACTTATACAGCAGACATACATTCTCTTAACCAAGAAATAAAAATTACACAATACGCAGATGACTTTACTTTTAAATTCGAGCATAGACAATTAGAAATATGCAAAAACGACTTGAATGAAGCAATGATACAATACGAAACTTGGCTTATAGACAAAGGTTTTGGCATCTCAGAGGAAAAGTCAAATGTCATTTTTTTTCTAGACACAAATCTGAAAATATAGATAACATAACGTTAGGGTGATTTAATTTACCAATAAAAAATGAAGCTAAGTATCTTGGCATTATCCTAGATAAAGCAATGACCTGGAAACCATTCATTGATAATATTGTTAATAAATGTGATAAGGGTCTAAACTTCCTTCGTATGACAACAAAAATATGGTGGGGTGCGGATCAAAAATCATTTCTTCTATTTTATAAATCCTATATTAGATCTATTCTGGACTATGGCTGTATTTTTTATGGAAGTGCCAGCAATTATACACTTAAGAAGCTGTACATTGTATAAAACAAAGTCCTCCGTATTTGCTTAGGTGCCATGAAATCCACACCAGTGGAAGCATTACGAGTAGAAGCGCTGGAACCTCCACTTCAAATTAGAAGAGATTTTCTAGCAGACAAATTTATTCTGAAAAGCAAAGTAAAAAATTCAAACTTACTTAAAGACGTAAGTATTCTCAACACATTCGACCTTACCAACAAATTTTGGTGTAAGAAGAATTCCCCTCCCATTTTCGTCAAACATATACATATGTACTTTAATAAAATGGAAGCACTATACCCACCTTGCCCATCGCACCATTTTTTTGACCTACACAATAACATTTTAGTCATTATACCAAAATATAATTCGAACCCAACTGTTTGTCATAATATTCTAAAAGAAAATCACGCAAAATTCACCTCATACATTCATATATACACTGATGCATCTAAATCTAACGCCAGTACTGGTTGTGCCTATTTAGTTCCTAAGCATAATAAGAGTCCAAATTTAAATTGAACCCTGAAACCTCAATATTTTCTGCTGAAGCACGCGCCATTATAAAAGCACTTGAATATATGTCACCCAAAAATGAAAATGGGTACGTCATATTGTCCGACTCCCTTTCTGTCCTCTCAACTTTGAAAAATAGTTACCCTCCGTATACATTACTTAACTCTCACATCATTGATATAAAAAAATTGTCAAATATTATACGGGATGGAGGACACGTCACATTTATGTGGGTTAAAGTTCATATTGGCATATTTTTTAACGAAAAAGTTAACAACCTCGCGAAAGATGGTGTGATTTCAGGAACGAACCTAGCAAATACAATCAGTGTTGATGAGGTCGGAAAAATATGTAAAGATAAGTTAACACAAAAATGGTCTAATACATGGCGTAAATATTGTTTTACAAACCCAACAAGGTACTACATTATGTTGCATCCTATAAGACACGCCAAACACTGGCATTCCTCGTAAATATACCAACATTATTTGCAGAATAAAATTTGGCCACACTTGTCATGCAACTCACCTAGCGAGATTTGGCATTATACAGTTGAACCTCTGTCAAACTTGTAATATCGAGGAAGACCTAGACCACATATTTCTTAATTGCGCCAGTCACATAGATTCATGCAACGAACTGTATGGGAATTAATTGAAGATAAAAATCAAAACTCCTTTTAGTCTTTTAAGTTTATTATGCTTAAATAATTTCGCCGTCTTAAATCTACTTTTGCATTTTATAAACAGTAGCAATATCAGAATTTAGTTTTAGCTTTGTTCCTCTGTTTATCCTTAATTGTATATTTTACCTTCTACCTGAGGCCCTCCTGTGTTGTGTAATTTGCAAGTGGCCTTGACTGACCCCTAGGCCCGAAGTAAGTATCCCTGTTTATTCCAATCGTCTTCTAAAAATTTTTTTTTTTTTATAATTAGGTTTAGTTTAGTATCAATTTTTTAAATTAAATAATTTGTACGCCTGGCTGAATAGATTACGTCCTCGATGTAATAAAAAAAAGTTCATATGGTGGTCATGTTACTAATTATCATGTGCCTAATGGATAATATTAGTGTGACATCATATAATCATGCAACCTACGTAAAAGAGTCATGGCACACTGATTGTAACACTGTTGTTGTATGTAACACTGGAACTTGACCTTTATGCTCATGAACATAAAGGCGACATTTTTGACAGAAACAACACAGAATTTCTTTTCTCCCTTGAAAGAAATATTTAAGAACTTTTTTTACTATCCATCATGCACAAAATATGTTAGTATGTATACAATACGGTGCACTAGAGAAATTTTGTTGATAATAATAAAAATAAAATTACTGTAATGTGCTATATTTGTATATATCCTAACATATTTTATGTACAGTGGATGGTAAGTAAAAGAAGTTCTTAAAATTTCTTTCAAGGGAGAAAAAAATTCTGTGTTGTTTCTATCAAAAATGTCGCCTTTATGTTAATGAGCATAAGGGCCAAGTTCCAGTGTTACATATAGGTAACCAGTGTGTCACGGTTCTTTTGCGTAGGTTGCATAATTATTAGTAATTTTGAATCATCTAATATATTTTGGCTGTATTAAACAGAACATTTAATTATCTGAAATGTATAAAACACTTTTGTGATATCTCTAACCGTTTTCAAAATTGATTAAACATTTTTAGAAGGAAAATTAATTTCCTGCCAAACCGGAAGTTATATAAAAAAAACTGAACATATGGAATATGTTCCAGTAATACCCTATAACAAAAATATAATAATCCGCCATTTTCATTTTTTTTTTAAATCGGTTTTTCGGACATCTTTTTGTTTGATGCTCAATTATTTCCTTCTTGGCGGCATCGAATTCTCGGAAAAAATCACATCACATTAATTTTTGAACTACGAGTTGGTCTTGAAAATTACTTAGAAAATCGTGACATCTTAGCTGGGACAACCTGTACCCGAACTCCCAAGAACGTACTCAAATTCAAATTGGCATAAACAAGGTGGTCACTATAACCAAATAAGTGAAAAATGCACAAACTTCACAAAATATTTCGTAAATTGCGAATACCCAAAAACATATTCGGATTCAATTTTTTTTTCAAATTGAATGAAACATTTAAAAAGATAGTTATTTTTATTCGAGTTTTGTAAAAATAGTTTACATAACCTTATTATAAATATTATTATTCCACATAACTTCCTGCCTTCTTGATAAACTTTTCAGACTACATTATTTACCAAAACTTCATAGCTTATTCTAAAAAATAAATCTATTCCATATTATTAGCCAATTAACTTACTTTGTTTATCTTGCCAACTAAGTCGAAATAAAAAATCTCAACGAGGAGAAAATTATGTAGAAAAATAATACTTATAAAAAAGATTATATAAATTAATTTAAAAACTCGAATAAAAACGATTTTCTTTTTTTTTATTCAATATTTCTGTTCAATTTTTGTGACAACTCCGTATATAAGAATTTGAATTTGATTATGTTTTGGGTGTTTCGCAAATTACAGAATATTTTGTGATGTTTGAGAGATGAAACAAACTATGCATTTTCACTTATTTGGTTATAGGGACCACCCTGTATATGCAAACTTGAATTTGAGTCATTCTTGGAAGTTTGAGAACAAGCAAACTTTTGTTAAAGTATGACTTTTTTCCCATAAAGCCACCAATAAAGATGTTTCTCCCATTTGGGACCCCATTCGAGGACACACAGTATATTTCATCTCTCAGAAGCGTGCCAGCGTAAATGGTTTCCTGCTTCCCTCATCTGAAGGCCGCACACTACACCGGGAATACCTATTGGTGAATCTTGCCTCCAGTTTAGGCTTGCAGTGTCTTGTCAAAATTCCGATTTGATGATTCAGAACGACCGTGATTTTTCGGCAGTTTATAGTCCCTGAATAACTTTCAGAGTTCATTCAATGTCTCTACAGTACACCTACCAAGTGATATTTTTGCTACGTCTGAATTTCTATTAAAATTTTCTCCTACGTTACTAATTACTACTTTACGTTTAATGACACTTACCTTATATTCGCGGACTGCTATGGCATCCCTGGTTCTCAGTTGACATAATAGCACAACGTGTAGATCCTTGAATGCCATTAAACTATATTCGGGGCCGCTTGTTGTCTCCTTCCATTACCAACCTGGTAGTCAGATCCCCTACTTTTGGTTCCTACAATCATAAAGTTCTTGGATTAGTACTATTCCCCCAGACAATATGCTCACTAGCTAGTCAGTGGCTTCTTGTCTGTGCTGGAGATTAATTTGACTTACACTTAACAGCTCCATATAAACATGTTGTGTTGTTGAGAGACCTATTATCGTTTTACTCAGTGTGTTGATCCCCTGGCTCCAGAGGAGCCCTGGTGGACTACTTCACCACAGGCAGACACTCTGTGCACTGGTATAGTTATGAGCTCATAATAGAGTATCCATCCGGTGCTTTCCAAAAGACTCACGGTGTCTTGGTCGACCATAAAAATGATGTGCAGCCCTTCAGATCCTCTTGTTGTCTCTAAATGTCGCCATGTTTCTATATTAAGAGATCTGTTCTGGAGAGCCAGCATTTCTTTCATCCTGTTAATATTGATTTCCTGATTATTCAGCCAAAAGCCAATCATCTCTGGCCAGGGAGCGTCAGTTGCCCGCAGCATATGGAAAGAGACCTCCCCCTTGGCCAAAGTAACCCAGTCCTCAAGAAGCCAGCGTATAGAGGTATCATCTTGTGCAGTTACTAAGAACCAGCCCGGTGCTACCAGGCCTGAGTTCCTGAAGTGAAGTTCCGGACCTCGAAGACCTCTGGGACCTGCCATGGCCCGTAACATCTGTGTCACAAGATGTTCTCGTAATCGTTCCCCTTCCTCAGGTGTCACAATACCATTCTCGCGGTTAGAAATTATGACCATCTGATTTTCTCTCCTGGCTGCAAAGTTGTAGCTGACCGACTGTGGTTCAGCCCTAGAGACCTGCCAGTTTGCTGCTGCTTCAAGGCTTCCTTTCACATCGCGTGCTGATCCCGAAGGAGTCCACGTCTCCCTGGCCCTCCTCTGTCGTTCAGGTTGAGTTTCCTTTTCCTCCCTCTGCCACTTTGTCCTGTTGGTCTGAAGCTGAGTGCCTGAGTGTCTTTGTAAACTCCCCCGTGCCTCGGCCTCTCTGACTGAATAATAAGAAGAAGAACGTACAATGCGTTGCCATTTGATATCCCTTCTTTCCTCCCTCCTAGACCACCTTGCTTTAGGGCCCCTTGTACGAAAAGATTGGTCCCCTCTGGGCACCTGCCTCTTAGATGACGACCCAGGCTGATTAACGCCTGCAGGTGCACCAGATGGAACGCTTGCAGGAGATGGAACAGTTAGTTTGGATTCCGCAGGATCTACCTGGCGATTCTCTGCAGATTGGTCCAATTCGCCTTGTAGTAGACGCTTTTCCTCTTGTTTTGCCCGTCTTTCTTCCCTTCTTTTCTTGGTCCTAATTAGCCTCTTCTTTTCTTTTTTTTTTGCTTTCTAATAGCCTCCCTGGTAATTTTGTCCGTGATGGAACTTTGCAGTCCCTTTTCGGACGAATCACTTGGAAACTTTTCTTCTCTTGCAAAGTTACACTCTGCCTCTTCCTTCTTACGAGATGTGGAAGTAGTGTCCATTATCTCCCCTTTAGAGCTGGGAAACTCTGCCTGGTGTATTTTTGGTACGTTTTCACGTTTCTCTTTTTCTGTGTATGCCATAATTTTAAAGGAATAGTTGTATGTAATGTGTTTCTCTGTATCTGTCTACAGTATGTGTGTGAAGATGGTGTGTATGTGTGTGTCTGTGCAGGTTTGGACTGTTGAGGATTACATTAAAAATCCCACTCCTCCTTATAAAGTTCATGGCTAGACTAGTTCCTGGCGAGAAAGGTTGGCAGCCGCTAGTGAAGCCCCCCGGGAATGTAGCAGGGCCCTAGTCCAGGCGCCACCTGGCACTACTATCAATCCCAAGATTATACACCGGATGAAAGGGCAGCCCTCTACACTGGCTAAGCAAGAGTGGGCCCCTGTACTATACGGCGGCACTGGGTGTACCAGACCCAGCTTCTTTCACTGCTACTTCATCAAACCCGATCTCAGTCTAGGGTCCTACCTCGAAGCTTCCCAAAGAAGAGTGAGGAGTTCGTTCGTCCTCTAGTCCAACATATGTGTGTGTGTGTGTGTGTGTGTGGGGGGGGGGTGAGTGTGTACGTGTGTGGGTGTGTAGATGTGTGTGTGTAGGTGTGTATGTGTGTGCTGGATCTTTCTTAGTCTGGCTCCTCCCGTCAACCAACCCGGCAAGGGTGTCCCTACCAGTAGCTAAGCTACCACCGCCGGCATTGTTCTCAGTTCATTGGAGCACTCAAGCCCCCTCACCGCGCTCAAGGTGAAGATCCATCGAGGGGGGAACTAACGGAGATAATATACATCACAATAATACTATACTATTTATTGTAATATACGAAGCAAACATATCAAGGTTAACAGTCTATTATTACTTAAGAAAAGAAAATGAAATGTTACTATTGGACAGGGTAAGATACAGAAATATAATAGAACAAAACAAATGTTTAGAAAGTGATACTGATGGCATATCTAAAGGAGATAAGAGAACCACTTATAGTTAAGAAATGGAAATTTCCGTCCGAATCTCTCTAGATTTGGAAGAATTTGTCCATTATATTATTATAGCCATCCAGTAAACACTAGGCTACCAGAGCTTCATTCAAATCTCCATCTTTAATAGCCTTTTCTAATCGACTAGTGGCTTCTTTAAGTAGCATATCCAAATGTTTGTTTTGATTTTCTTCTTCTTTTTTTGTTTGAATTAATTTTTTCTTCTAAAACATCAATTGTTTTCTTTCCTTCTTGTACTCTGTTCGAGAACATTTGCTCCTCCTTTTCTTTTTCTTTGGAAATTTTAAGTTTTCTTTTCCATTTTTTCTGTCTTTCTTCTGTTAAATGGTTTTGGTAACTTTTATAAGCTGTTGTTGCTTTCTGATCAATTCTTCAGGTACAACAAATGAGGTTCAAAGTCATATTTACTCATTCCATCATGAATATTTGATCTTGCGTTTAAAGTACGCAGGCTCATAGAACTCTTACCTTCGGTCAGTATGTGGCCTGTTGTCGAAAACCCCCTTTCAACATCAGCATTGCCATGACTCAATGATAAACTTGCTTTCACAATTGATGGGAAGTCCGCCGGGATAGGACAAAAAAAGAAACTAATTCAGTTCAATCGCTAACGTATCGACTATAATTTAGTTTTCTTATATCATATCATATCATATTCAATGCAAATTACGGATGTTACAAATCATGTTTTCTATTAAATTATATTGTTCAGAGCTCTGAAGAAGACTAAATTATAGTCGAAACGTTAGCGAATTAGTTTCTTTTTTGTCTTATCTCAGCGGACTTCCCATCAATTAATATTTATTAAGG
Organism: Rhamnusium bicolor; assembly: GCA_029963845.1. NCBI lineage: Eukaryota > Metazoa > Arthropoda > Insecta > Coleoptera > Cerambycidae > Rhamnusium > Rhamnusium bicolor. The sequence goes on along the minus strand of JANEYF010003248.1, from coordinate 42,554 downwards.
ACACAAACATATACCTCATGCTTTCACAACTGAGTTTAAATTAGAAAACTTACATATATCATTTTTCTGCATGTTGAAAATTTTGCCCCAAAAAAATCAATTTCAGAGACAGTATTTCATTTCTGTTTAACTGGACTGAATTCAATCAAAATGTCGTGTACTTCTGATTTAACCAAGATCCACTCATCTGCTAACGCACTGGTATCAATTTCCTTCAAATGCAGTTTTTCTGTGATTTTAATAATTCTGCGACTATTGGAGTTAACAATTTTGGAAGGTTTCAAAACTCTGCAATGTTTAGGAAAGATCATTAGAGAGGACTTATTTGCTATGTGATTAGCCACTGTTTTCGAACACCAGCGAAAAGAAATGCCTGTTTTCTTTCATTAAGTTCATTTATAAGTTTCACTGCCAATTTTAATTTCATTGTTTTTTAAATTCTCACTGATGACAATTTTGTCTGTTTCAGTTGTATTAATTGTGAAATCTTCCCTGTACATCTTAAATCATAACAATTTAAATAAGGTAAACAGCTCGTCGTAAAGTCTATGTATTAGAGGGTCTATTTTCTGAAAAAATAAAGTAAATTTTGTGAAAGTACAGTATGGCCCGAAATAAACAGTACTGAAATTAAGTTGGCGGTGTCTCTATGTGCGCGCCGTTATACCCACGTCGGCTAGTATAGACCTGTCGAGTAAACCTTAAACAATTGACTAGTAGAGCTTAAGTGTTAAACATGGTGTTAAGTACAGAGGAAATAGTTTTTCTGGTGGAACATTATTTTAAAAAATTAAGTTCAGTACTGTTTATTTTTCGCCATACTGTATTTGCACTATCCGCTAAAAAACACAGTTCAGCTTTGGTTTCTTTATTTAGAGTAGACACGATTGACTTATATTTTGCTTTCTGAGTTAGAGTGTTTCATTTTGCTGGGACAAAAGTAAGAAAATACTTCCTTAATGCGTCCCATTGTTCCAGGACCCGAAGAGCTGCCTCTTTGGTTGTCAACCATCTGGTTTTAATATATTTAATAAATTTATGCGAAGGTAAATTTGGCTGCATTTGAATAGCTCTTAAATCTTCGTATCTTACATTGGTTGATCCTGGTAAGGTTTTATTGCGATTGCCCACTAGTAAAGAATTTTTTACTACATAAATGAAAATCCCTCTTGGGGCCGTTGTGCATACCATTCGCAGACCGATTTCTGATTTTTGCCTTCATGAGTGCGAAGTAGGTATATACACAACGAAAGCAAGAAGAAATTTCAGACTCGTTTGCCTCTACATGAAAGCAGAGTACAAATATGTAGTCTACTATGCTTTCATGTAGAGACAATACAAAACCTTGTTCTAAGAATATTCCCACAATTACTAATTTAAATCTATAAACTAATGTGGTGTTCCCACGGTCATAATTCTCAATCACTGACGTTACTCGCATTATCTGTTAAATGCCAGGGGACCAATTCTTGACCATTCGTAAAGACCAAAGTTATTCGTTTGCTAGCGGATATCGTAAAAAGTTATTACTGACTTATCGTTAATTTATGGACACGCTAAAATGCAATCGATTTGCAGCGAGCGGTCTTGTGGCAGTAGCAAAATAATAAACGTGTAACATTTTTAAAGAAATTGATCAGTGAAAGTAAAGCGCGTTACCATGGATGAATTAATTCGAACTAAATTATTATTAAATTAAACAAAGGTTCCTTTATTCCTAAAAATACTTTCGGCCGTATGCATACTCGTTCTCCGGTATTCTCTGGCGACTCGCCAGCAATGAATTATGTATAAAATACATAAGATACATTCATTGCTGAGTGGCGGCTGGCGAGTCGCCGGAGAACGATTATGCATACGGCTGTTTGATGTACATTGTACGGGAGGGGGCTACATATTTAGGAACAATAGATACACACCCAATATCCAAATATGTTAGGATAAATTTCTGCATTATAAAAAATCCCAGCTTCTCTGGAGTGTGAGGATGTATCCTCACCCCTCGGCTTCAAAACCACAATGATCAATCGTGTTAAATCGAAAAATTATAGTTATAAGAAATCTCCTCTAACTACTTTATTAAATATGAGTATAACTGAGATGGTTTTCATAAAGGCGTACCTATTGTCTGGAAAACAATTTAACACCCGTTTTTTCTCTTAAGTATTCTGTTAACATGTTTGTTGCCTATAGCTTAGATCAGATGTAATAATAATACCTATATTCAGTGGCGTAGCCAGAGTTGACCCATTGGGGTTCCGAATAAAAAAACTATTTTTAAAAGATTAATCTTTATTCAACAAAAAAATTTTAAACAAAATCCAAGAGACGTGAATTTTTGATTGGTTATATCAGTCAATTTTGATTGCATTTTAATAAAGCTTGGCTATATTCACTACTTCAGAACTCTCAGTACCTAATTAAAACTAAAAATATTTGCGAAAAATGTCGATCACTGAAAATAACACCGTTGCATAGTGCACAGCTGCCGCGGCTAAGACGCGCGGCTACTACTTATCTAGGCATACCGCGACCTAGAGGCCGCAAGATTCTGAAAACTGACTCCAATCCAGGTACCTATGTCAATGGCACGTAACGGTGCATGGTCTATGTTATAGAGGGTTTATAAGTAACCGTATACTTTTGAATGCTAAGAGCTGTAATTTTTTCTGTTTTTTTTTTCTTAGTTGAATAAGAAAGTTGTCAGTGCCTATGATCTTTGGGGGTCTACCCCCACATCCCCCCCTTGGGTACGCCACTGCCTATATTTCTGAATTACTTAATACTACTGGTAGATAAAAATATTACAAATTACTCCTATATCAAAATACCGTACGAAAAAATTTGAAATTCTCTTCACGAACCACTTTCGGTAATTCAACAAATATAATCACAATTTTGTTGAAAATTCTAAATTATTAAACTTGATTAATGTCCTATACGTCGTGGATACAAACATAGCAGCAGATACACGGGCAAATTTGCATAGGTACAGATAGATACTAGATAGGAGACGGAAAGAATAACACTGTTTTTTTTTCCAGTTTTATAATTTACCAAAAATTAAGCGTCTGAAGACTTTTTAAAAATCAAAATTTTGTTTTTTTGTGGCAAAATGTAGCTCGCAGAAAGTACAGAATGAATCAAATTCGATGGGATTTAAGATTTTCTCTAAAATTATGAAATAGAAAAAATACGATGTAGGTGTTCTGGACTCAATTTTTTTTAGAAACAAGCAATGCCGTAAATCGTGGTCATCTTTTTTCCACTTCCAAGCTAGAAAGCGTTTTTGAAAAATTGGCACTATTGACTGACCCTTATATCTCAATTATTAATTTCGAATCATTAGGCGAAAAAAAATTCTAAGGCAGTTTTTTTAAATAGAATCCATTAATAAAAATGAATTACAATGGATTAATTCTTTTTACTTTCTTATACCTAATATAAGGAAGTATAGTAATCGTGATTTTCTTTGACCTCGAGATTTTGATTGATCTATACGTTTTGAACCTTCCTGAATCTATTCTGACTATTTTTCGAATGATGACTGTTGGTGCGTGTGTGTCTGTGTGTGTGTGTGTATCCGCGATAATTCAAAAAATACTAATGGGAAACTTCCCAAATTTGGCAGTTAAGATTTTCAACATTTTAGGTGACACATTAAATTTGGTGAATGTGGTACCACCAGAAGAGACATAATGAATGAAAGAATAAAAAAAGGTACAATTTAAGGAAAAAGAATAAAAATTTTATTACATTTCTGGACGATTCTCGACGAATTATAATGAAAAAACATAACTTTATGGAAAAATCTGTCTGCATGTCTGTAGTATCGCGATAGCCACAGTTTTTGAGATAAAGCTCTCAAATTTGGTACACTTGTTCCAAAGACAATGAATAATTCGGTGATGAGCAAAATTGGCCAGCTGAAAGGGGGTCCACTGGACCCAAACTTTTTTGTATTTGACTTTACAAAAAAATATATTCTTGATGAAAGATTATAAATCATGCCTACTGTATCAAGCGAATAAAATATATTTCCCAAGTACTTAAATGAAGCTGATGTAAACTGAAATTTTGTACGCATTTGACCTCATAAAATGGGGTTAGGATAAATCTGGCAGTTTGACATTTGAAATATCTAATTTAGTTACAAAAATGTCAATGTCAATAAGAAGAAATTATTAAAATATATGACATGAATTATTATTGACAGTATCGAAGGACGCTGATAATTAATTATTAAAAAAATTTTATGAAACATTTCAAGGTACGTTTTTAAAATTTAATTGAGGTAAGTGAAGAATTAAACAGAATGATTTTTTTAGATCAGGATGTCTTATACTGGCATAAGAAAGTTATGTGCTGGCCATATCAGATATTTAACATAGACTTGAGTAATGTTCCAATAAATTGATGTTTCTGCATTTTTTACATTTCTAATTATTAAGGACGTCATGGAAAAAAAATCATTTGCGAAATAACCATAAATGTCAAGAACTAATATTTGTGAGTTGTTATAAATTGTTCAATTTAGTTATTGAGAATATGATATGGTTAATATATAATCCTTAAATGTCAAGAACTAATATTTGTGAGTTGTTATAAACTGTTCAATTTAGTTATTAAGAATATGATATCGTTAAGTGTTTCATAGAATGCAAATTTAACGTATGAGCTATTTATTTTCACAGGTAGGTAAGTTGTCGAGAGCAAAATTTAGACAGAAATGAATCTAAAATATTTTTTTGGATATCCAGAAAGCTAAATAAAAATTAAAAGGCTACAACGAAATTTCAAAATTTTTGGATTGTTTGTAAAACGTCTATTAAAAATATGCAATAAGGCAGACAAAGAAATTGTAGGAAATATTATTTTAGAACTGTAGGAGAAAAGTCCAGTAAAATTTGAGTCACAAAAACAACTACCTACATTACGTTGCCTAAAAAAATTTAAACCCTACAAAATTAGGATTTGTCACCACCTATATTCAAATGACTATATGTATAAGGCGTCTCAATAATCGTTGTCCGTGGTTTTCGGGGCAGTGCAATAAAGTGACTAGTTTTGAGGGAAATATTACATGGACAGACGAGGCCCATATAAAGGCCATCACAGACGGATTTGCATAAGCGCATATGCATATGCATAGAGTCCTTACCGAATCAGAGTAAAGGCATAAGGCGGCCATTTTGTTGCATAACGCCTCGCATAAGCGCACAGAAAAATATCGAAATATTGAAATTTCTATGTTTATGCACTATGCACAACCAATCGCAATTTAGAAAATCGATGGATAAAGTAGATTTCTTTTACAGTTTATAGTCGACACTTGGTGGTATTTTGAGGTTGTATTTGTTTTTATTTACCAAATAAATATATTAACAAACACCTCAAACTCTTGTTTCCTTTTATACAGCTTCTATAGCAGGTAGCAATTTAATGGGTACAAAAATATTTCCGCATTGAGGTCTCCATCATAAATACCAGCGACACAAATAGATTCGAACCACACTTTCGAACCAGCCAAATATCATAATATCAAACACATGCGCATTTTATCCTCGCATTTGATTGGATCACTTGGTCTTGGTTATGCGATTTGTCTGTTATTGCTTTTATATTTACATCTATACATATGCTTATGCATATGCCTTATGCGCTTATGCAAATCCGTCTGTGATGGCCTTAAGCAGTGCCGGAATTTTCAGTCGGTAAAATAACCATCATTGGGCTCAAGAAAATCTCCAGGTAACCACTACAATTAATTATTGCCAATAACGATTAGGACTTGTGTATAGTGTGGTTTCGTTGGAAACCAAATAATAGGACCTCACTTTCTTTTGCGGTAATTTGAATATCGTAACCTTATAAGTTTTCAACACTATGCTCCTTAAGTCACACCACAAATGAAACAATCAATTATTTAAATGCTCAATTTGGCGAGGATTGGATAGTTTCATATATCCTCGTATATATCGCTCAATAAACAACAGTGAGTTTAGATATTGTTCAATTTTTAGGGCTCATTGTCCTGTTATGTTTTGTAATTCATCTACGTCGTTAGAACGTTTGTATATAATATTTTTCTAATAATTCCAAAACCAAATATCCCTAGAAATGTTTGGGTTTGCGAAAATGTATATAGAGAACGTTCTAACTGAAAAATTGCAAAACAGAACATTAGATAAGAGCTTAACCATGATTAGGAATTCGACAAATCCTACAAACAGAAGGCGCATCATCTAAAATGTATAGATGGATGACAATTCCATTTACTCTAGTCTACTGTCCTGAAGGGGGTTGGAACATTTGATATGAAGCTAACACTGACGTGTTTTCCACTAGACACTAAAAAAAGAAAAGAAAAAAAATTATATGGTGTTTTGTAGAAAACCACGTCATGTCTATCTACTGTCTTTTTTCTGTTTATGGGAAATTTATTAAATGTTTTAAGATGAAAGTGCTCTGTTTATTATTATTTGTTAATAGTTTTCTATAGCCTTAGTAAATGTTATTTAATTGTAAATATTATTTAATTTTTTTGAAAACTAACCACTTCTTGTAAGTGTTTCAATTAAAAAACACATGTTATACACAGAGTTTATTCCAAAAGATGGGACCGAGTTTTATCCGCATGAAAAAATAGAAAAAAATAAGAGACCAGTATTTTTTTTGATATTTTATTTTTTATGCAGTTTTCGGTACCAGAAAAATTCATACTTTGCTAGTACCTGGAGGGAGATTCTAATTGCTCGATTCGATGCGAATCGAGCACTTTTTTTAAAATAAGCGATTCTGATTTCGTTTGCAGTCGAGAGGCCTGCGAATAGAAACGTCAAATTTACTCGAAGGGCAGAATACTACCGAGTGCGTTAAGTTCGAGAACCATAACCTATTTCAAAGGTGGAAAAACGGTTACAGAGGTAAATAATGAAATGTTATTTATTTTGAAATATGCTTAAGTAATATATTAATAAAAATGTTATTAGTTGCCATTTTGTGTTGTACTTATATACTGTGATTTTTTTTAGTTTAAATAAAGAAATGTTATTTATTTTGAAATATGCTTAAGAAATATATTAATAAAAACTATTATGAGTTATATTATAATAGTTGAAAATTAAAATTCATTTAAATAAAGTTATGTACCGAGTAATTTGTCATTTCTTTGGATTTGTAGGTAACTTTAGGAATAAAAAATTAAAACAAATATACTGAATCACAATTTTATTGAAATAATGTCTATGGTTCATTTTACTTATTTTACAATCTGATGGGGGAATGAATTATGATTACTAATCAAACTTTAATAAATCATATACCATCGAATCTAATAAAACTGCAAAGAAGAACTATACAGGGTGATTCAAAAGAAAGTACATTAAATTCAACTGTAGATTGAGGTGCCCCAGAGATGAAGATTTTCCTAATAAATTGTTTTCCTACCACGCCTCCTAACCGAGTTACAGCCCCTTAAAGTGGGTGCCTGGTGACCAGTTTTCTCCTAATAACCTTCAAGCGGATTGTGGATGCGGCTCTTCATTTTGATGGGCTACATGCTTATTGGAGCAACTTCGTGCTGATATGCAAGATGTGTCATGTACAAGGTGGTCCGGTAATGTTCAAGATCAAATATTTTTTGTCTTGTGTCAACATTAAGAATTTTGATTAATTTCGAATATCTTATCTAATTTAGAAACTTCTTTGGTTCTTGTGATTTTTCATCCAGTTGGGCTGGTTTCGAGCAAATTGCAAAATACCAGACGCATGCCGAGGCAATTTTATTGACAACTTGTTTTAATGAGCATGTAGCCCATCAAAATAAAGAGCCGGATCCACCATTTGATTATCGTACGTCAATCCGCTTTAAGAGGCCGTAACTCGGTTAGGAGGCGCGGTACGAAAAAATTTTATTAGGAAAATCTTCATCTCTAGGGCACACCAATCTACAGTTAAAATTAATGTACTTTCTTTTGAGTCACCCTATATATGAATTTATGAAAACATGCCATTTAAAAAATTAATTATTATAACAAATACATATTACATAAAATAATTATTGACAATATTTTGTCTAATTTGCTGTCCTGCTAAAAACATGTTATGGTTATTATCTATATTAATATTTTGTGGTATATTTTCATCAGGTGCTGGTGGAAATGGTTGTGGTTCATTAAATGGGATATTTCGCTCCACGCATATATTATGTAAACAAGCACAGCAATTCACTATCTTCCCCATAAAATGTGGATCGTATCTCGCTCTTCTTTCCTGCATAATGCTTCGAAATCTCATTTTTAACAGGCAAATGCATCTTTCGATAATACATCGTGCTTGACGTAAGCTTCTATTGAAATTTGTGATTAAATTGAGGTTAGGTTGACATTCGAATTTCGTGTCATCTCAGTACGGATCGGCACTCGATGCTACGAGTCTACGGACGCTCCTCGCAGGTCAATTCGAAAATAAGTTAGAATCGGCTTGTGTTCGATATCGACTTTACCTTCGACTCGAAGGTATCGACTCGATCCTATCGTCTTCGAGTAATCAGAATCTCCCTACTGCTCAAGTGATCCAGTACAAAAATGTTGTACAGTGCAATAACTTGTTAAGAGTCTGAATTGCGATTTATTTCATAATTCATATAGGAAAATCTCACGGAAAATTAAGCTAGTGATAAATCTGACTGATTTTTTCCCTTATTAACTAAATTAAAATTAGGACCTTCTATTCGATGAACCAATGAAATATTTCAAAAACAATGTTCTTTCCAAATTTTTCGAAAAATACTAGGTCTCCGATTATAAGCCAAAAATCAATACGATGCTCTACGCTAACAATTCGACTGACATTTTTAATTAATATGTAAAATGTGTAAATACTGAAAAGAAGTTTTGCACAAAAGATTGCAGCTAAAAATTTGAGAAAAAAATGTTCAAAAATGGTTTGTCCATCCAGGTAATTTTTAGACAATTTGTGAAATATTGTGTGCAACACATCTTTTTTTAAAATCAGGATATTTTACCAATACGTTTCAAATTTCATTTTCAATAAATTTTGATTGTTTTTAAGGAGATATCTTTCGGAAATTTTATTTCAAATTAATTTTTCATTGTGTAAATTTTAAAATACCTATTAACCACACATAGAGAAAAGAAAAATACCTAACATGTCGATCAGTATTTTTCTGTTAATATTTTGATTTTTTATAGGGTCTTCTCGTTTTCGTACAAAATTGGCACTTTACATTATTTTATTACCAACCACCTTATCTACATACATTCTGAATTACTAGATAAACCTCTCATAGTGTTAATCATAGATTCACATCTGATGCAGTTTAAATCCTAAATACTGTAATAACAAAAACCATAGCTCGATCAAAAAATTCATCCATAGCAAATATTTTATTCACAATGTTGATTACCGAATAAAGCACCTATTTATTAGCAGTATTATAAATAAATGTAAAATTAACCATATGATTGAAAATTGATAGCATAATGTAGGTAAAACTTTATCGAAGGTATAAACATATTTTTTTCGTAGGACCCTATAGGCTGAAGGTCGAATATTGTAATAGAGGCTATTAAATGGCCGGCTTGGTACTGTACTGAGTTATAAAAAGAAATTTACTTACAGAACTTCTGAATCCGAATCGAACCTCATTAACATTCTCAACGCTTCTAAAATGTATTGAAATATGCTGCTTTTCTAATCATTATCCATACTATTCCATACACACCAAATTATTGTAAGTATTGTAAATTTATTGATCGCCATTATCAGTAACACTGTAGGTAGGCAGTTAAAATAACTGATTATTTATTTAACAAAGGAAACATTCAAAATCGACCGATTTAAGTTGTTCTGAGAACCAAACAAAATGAATGAAGAATGAAGTTAAACAAGTACCGATGCCGCATTTCTCCAGTGTTGCCAGGTTTGAAAGCCTCTTGGGAGACTTGTAAATATAATCCGATCCTAACCCGAATACTTCTGTTCCGTTTTAAAAAGTTTAGAACAATAGGGACACTGACAGATATTATATTTCAGGTTCGGATTGGATAACAATGAGGGCTACCGCGCTTGAATTCACCACGAGAAGCGCTAGTGTAGGGTAAGGCCCATGGCCTTGAATGTTAATGTTTACTATAGCTTCTTAACGCGAGTTTTTAGTAATTTTTATAAAAATTAGCTGAAAAATATTTAACACAATGATGGCAGAAGGGAAAAGTAGTAATTTGCTTGCTCAGTAGGGAAATTAGTGTACCTATCAGAGATGTCTCATGTCATTAAAGTTAGGTTATATCAAGCATGAGCATGATGAAAACAGCGAATGTGCATGATTGTTACTTACGATTGTCTGTAGTAGACTCCTTTGGTAACGCATAATCGTCAATTCAAATGTTCCTTACAAACACACGAATGTTTCGAAGGAGTAAAGTTATCCCTGTGAATCGCTACCAGCCAATGTTTTAGGCGAGTTTTGTCTCTCGGAAGCATATGTCCGCCTTTTGTTTCCGAACAAAATGGAAGTGCACAATACTGAGGCACAATTAACAAGTTTTTTATTTACTGGTGTACGAAATAATTATAATAAAATGCTATAAACTTGTTTCGCGCCTTTTGACAGGACCTTACTCGCCAGTGGCGCCAACTGCTAAACCTAAAACCGGTAGCCCTCATTACAAAAGATCCCCTTGTAACGAAAATTTCGCAACAATATCTCCACATGTTGCCAACTTTAGATTTCATTGAAAGTTTGCCATAATTCGTTAACTAGGAAGATTTTTTGTAAATGTGATCAGTTCCAATAACCCTATCCTACAATTTTATTTTTTCTAATAAACATTTTAAAATAGCACGGAATTATCACTAGAGCTTTCAGGATACATTTACAAAACTCTCCCTAAAGGTCTTCTATCTCATTTCGGAATTTTACATACAAATATATTTTTCCGTGCAAACTATGGGGACTTTTGTAGATGTTACCCGATCTGAACTTGAATGCTCTAGCGCTATTTCCTCTTTTAAAATTTAGAAGAACAAGGTCATGTGTAGTGGAGTTGGGTTGAAGCGCATAACATTTACAGCATCAGTATTATTTACGTAGATCTTAAAGCTCTGTACTTACACTAAAAATACTATAAAATGCATAAGTTAATTGATTAGCAAATTATTGTTAATCAGTTGGCCAATTTTTTTATGTAAATATTACTTTAATGTTAATTTAGCCATCAATTTATAAAAGTAAGGTATATTTTCTTAATAAATAGGGAAATAAGTAACAAAGTATTTTCTCTTTGGAAATGACAAAATCATGTTCACTTTTTTTCAGTTTAAACATTATTTCTTTCACTAGTTTCTTATTTATACATTTCTTGTGTCAACTGCGTTTATTGTGAAGTATAATTGTAAAATTTATAGTGTTCCACTATATCAGTGACCAATATAACCCTAGAAAAATAAGAATAGAATAATTAATGAAACAATACTAGATGAAAGCTATATGAATCCTAACACTATTTTTTATCGAATTTACATTTTATATTGTGGCATATTAACCAGCGTTTATATTATAGATAGCCAGACAGTAGCCCAGAATATTGTGTAAGTAGCCACATTTTGGCACCAGTCCCCAAACAAAATTTTTTGTCACATTTTTCAAGAAAAAGTTTCTACATTGGCGATAATTCATTATACCTGACAACACTGCACTTATTTAGACCCGAGTCCGTCTATTCAACAAATTGATATCGACCAGAGACCATTCAAATCTAATATGTGACTGAGCAGCCGCTTATACACTGAAGTGTAAAATGTGTTGCATATCTTACATGCATGAAATTTGAAAATATATAGGATAAAGAAACAGTCTCCACCATTAAATTTTGTCGAACAGATACAATGTAAAATAATGATAATAGTATACTTGCTACAATATACAGCGTGTCCCTGGATTGTGTGTCAATGAGTAAAAATTGTCTTATATACGTTTTAGAAAAAAAAGGAAGAAAAGGTTTTGCTTGTTAGAAAAATAAGATTCACATGATGTCTAAAAAATTAAAAAAGTTGTGTAAACTCAAGACCAAGCTACCTTTCCTTTTGGTATAAGAGCAAAATGCCAAATAAAGAAGTAGGTATCTTAGAATTTCAAGATATTGCCAAATAAAAAATTTAGCTCTATTGACCAATGTCAATCGCAGTGTAATACATTGGAAAGATCATCCCACAGTGAACTTTAGTATTAAAGCTATAATAAAATTAAAATACCAATATATTCCAATAGAGATGTGAGATTAACTTAAAAGTAGTAACAAATACTAAAGTACAAGATACCAAAGTCGCAGCGGCGAAGGTAATAACTAGAAACCTGTCTGCGAATGATATACGCCACAGCTTCAAGAAGGATTTCCATTTATTAGGTAAAAATCTTTTACTAGTGTGCAATTGCAATTACAGCTTAATTTCTCTTTGTATGAGGGGAATGGTAGCCAAGTGGGTAAAGCGCTTAAATTTATTTATTTATTTATTTATCTATTTATTTAGGTACACCACCACACTACAAAACCAAATACAGAGTGGGAAGTGGCAGTAATTAGATAATTAAATAATAACAATAATATGACGCAACGACACATGACACAGATATTAAAGTAAATATTTACATAGTAATTAATAATTATAGATTAATTCACACAAAGGCTATGAAAAAAATTCGCTTAATTACCATATATGAATGAAATATATCAAGCCTGTCTTGCACAGATATATAAGTTACAAAATATAAAGGTGAAAATTTAAGGATATTAGTTCGTGTTCGTGGGGTAGGAAGATAAAATGTTTGAAGGTGACGTATTTCAAATACAGCATGAAAATTTTAAATTTTACATATTTAAAATGTTAGGGTAGTCTACCAGATTATTAATTATTTTATATAAAAACGGTAGAGAACATAGTTTCCTGCGGTCTTGCAAACTAAGGAACGAAAATCTATTTAGCAACTGCTCATGTGGGAAGCCAACTGTAGGGTAAACATTATCAATTTTTGAAGACACAAATTTTAAATAACAGAGCTGAATATTCTCAATGTTATTACAATATTTATTATACCTAGGATTCCAAATAAGTGAGCCGACAAGACATTACACTTCGAAATGTTCAAAGGCAATTTATTTAAAACCTACCAGTCATTAATATAGTTTCTTTGTAATAGTTCACAGTCATAGTTGTTCCAACGGTACAAAATAATTTCATGTCGTCAGCAACAGTTAACGTTCACAAAAGTAATTATATCATTAAAAAATAAAATGAATAATAAGGGCCTCAATATCGATCCCTGAGGCACCCCAGATGTAACCAAAAATTGATCAGATTTGAAGCCACGGTATTCTACAAATTGATTTCTTTCGGTTAAATAAGACAATAGCAAAGAAATTAACAAATCCGAGAAACCAAATGATTTAAACTTATTGAGAAGAATAGCACGCTATTCTTCTCAATAAGTCTGTCAAGTCTGTCAAAGGAAAATTCGGTATATATTACGTCCATTTGTTTGCCTGCATCAATAGTCTCAGAGATAAACTGCGTGACAGAAAAAAAATTGTAACTGTTGGCCGACCTTTACCGTCTTGGTAAATATTGACTTGCCCTCATATATTATTATAGATACCGTCATATAGGGAAATTTCAAAAACCTTGGCAAAATTGAAAATTATTGTAATAGCACGATAATTTTCAACATTAAATTTATCTCCTTTTTTAAAAATTTTGACTTCCATAATTTCCACTGATTTGGAAATATCCCAAATTTTAAACATAAACTGAAAATAATTGTCAGAGAATAAACAACTGCGCAGGCATAATCTCTCATAATGAAGGTATCTCATCAGGGCCCTTCGTGAACTTAAGCTTCAGTTTAAATAAGGCTTCAAACACATTTTCCTCACTGAACATATTTATATGCAAGAAATTTGTTGTACAATCTAGATTACTAATGTCAGCATTAGAGTCATTTGGGGAATATGAGGTTTTAAAAAAAGAAGCAAAAGTATTGACAATGTCTAACGGCTTACTGAATTCAGTATCATTATATTCTATTTATTTGGTACCGTATACCGATAGTTCGATTCCATCCCGGAGCAAGTTAGACATTTTTTTTATAATTGATTTCAGATTAAGATGAGAGAGAGTTGTTGATGCCCTAGAGGTAGTTCGGACTCCACAACAAACTGTAGGGCCTCGTCTCTCTTTACTCAACACCTAGGGTTTTCTGGGAGTTAAATCAGTGACTTGAGAGGCGGTTAAGAAAACATTTTAAGAAGACATGATACCACATTTTATAAATCATCAAGAAGTGTGTGTGGCTACTTTATTTAATTTTAATTAAATAAAACAGGAGGATTACGACTTTAAAACCTATCTTATAGTTAAATATAACTTTTAGTATTTATTAAATTTGTTATGTTCCTACATAGAAACCTAAAATAATATTAAGAAAACTGAAAGTATTAGGACCACTTTTATGAGCCGTTTACATGGTCAGTTCAGTTATTAATTCGAGGAACGTTTTAGTTAAATGATTAGTTGAAAAGTGAAGAAGAAGAAATATGCTATATTTAATCGTTCAGGTCAACATTTACACATCATTTTCAACTAATCATTTAACTGAAACGGAAGTCTAAAAGGCCCTTTAGAATGCTGTCTCATAAATTATTAAATTGATAATCAGATTAAATATTTAAAGGTTACAGATTCTTCCTTTTCGCGTAAGGAGCAAGAATACGCAGCTAAATTAAAATATAACACCATTGTCTTTTTTACAAGGAACAAATTTGTAATAAAGTACTTGGAGCTAGTGTGTCCCAGAATTTACCAGAATTTACATTAGATTACCATCTAACTTGTTTCACGTATACGTATACTACTATGTAAAAACTTCATGCGAAAATAATAATAATATAGCATACCAAATTTCCAAATGATTAGTAATACTCACAAAAACGGGTTTAATCAAAATTTACAATTAGCAAATTTCTATTTGTCTAAAAGTATCAAATATTTGTACACAAAGAAAATAAATCAGTAGCACCAAAGATTATTTATACTATATATGGTCAGCAGCTTTATGGGAGTTTATTTCCATAAATCAGCGCAAAGTGGGAGCTCAAACAGACAAAAAAGTACTAGAGTGAGATGGAATAATTTGAATTTGGAACGCCTCAAAGTTTCAAATATTTCATCTTATTCTGGTACCTCTCTGTATTTTAGCTTACCAGATATAAGCTATAAACTTTTGTAGCGGCTGACGATCTATGATGTAAATAATCTGTAGGTTTATCAAACTAACATCTCCGAATAATTAAAGTTTATAATAATAAAAAAGTAACGATATTTTCTGGGTCATTTCAAGAGTGTGAATAATAAAATCTGAAAATATCTGTTACATACTCGTATGTTTTCATAATTGTTGAAACATTCAGATAAATGTACTATGTGACAGGAAATGCAACATTTAGTAATCGTTGAAATAATTTAACGATTTTTTGCTAAACAATTGAACCTAGAAATAGTATCAAACGAATAAAATTTCATTATAATTAGACATCGATGTCTACCTCAAGATTAATAATAAGTTGGTGCTCCACACAATCTGTCTGTCATATCTCATAGATGTTCGATTTGCGAAATGTCAGGTGATCTTGCTGGCCATGGAAGAACGTTCATATCAGCATATTGTAGGGACTTATTGGTTGTTATGACAGACGTATGGAGTTTGGCAATATCCTATTGGAAAAAATGGTTTTATATTCTCTGAAGTTACGTTAACGCAGCCGGTTCTAACGAAAGTTTTAAGGGCGAGGCCGCTTCCATATGCCATTGTACCCCATATCATAATCCCTCAGGTAAATGCTGTCTCCCATTCCACACAAAACTGAATATCATCTGACCTTTCTCCACATCGACAGCAAATTCTTCTGCTTTCATCGTAAGCCCACAAACAGAATTGGGATTGATTGAAAATTATTCTTAATCTCACTGGGCACGTTCTTGACACTACTTAAGGCTTACTTCTCGGCGTCTCCGGGTTAGTGTCAAAATGAGGCGGAGTCGGTACGATCGAAGACCAAAGAAAATTATTCTTCGATAAAAAAACCGACTTTTCCCCTATTATTAGCTAGCAAAAGAGTGTACTGGCAAAATGGGTGGTGCTGGAGACGTTAGAAAAATTTGTACTTTCAACAAGTCAAGTGTTAATGTTTGTGACCGATGGTACCGCGACAATACGTTTGGTAGGCCGTTCTCTTCAAGAACACGGTTGTGGGTTGGTACATGTTATGTGTAAAGTGCATGTTTTACATCTTGTAGCAGAAACTATTCAACAAGGTTTTCCGAGGTAGATGCATCAATAACAAGTATAAAAAAAGTGTTCCTTAAATCTCCTAAACGTCCTCGCGCATTTCACAGCGTGTTTCGGTATTCCCGAACCACCACAGCCGATTCATACACTTTGGGGAACATGGTTGAGGGCAGCTTTTTATTATGCTGAATATTTAAAACAAATAAAAACTGTGATACTACAATTCAATCCTGACGAGGTTGCAGCTGTTAAGGGTTACGCAAAAAATGAGTCCGTTAGAGAAAAGTTCACACGTGTGTTAAAGCAAGACACCGGTTTTACGAGATTAAGACAAATTTGCGGTGGTACTGATGGTGTAACCCCAGATCCGTTAAGTGCGTTCAAAGACTATTTTAAGTATGCCTGTATTACATTCATAGGTGTCGAACGGTCGTTCTTAAAATATAAGCATATTTTTTCACCACGGTGAACATCACTCATGGGAAGGACAATAGAAACATACTTGATGCTGCAAAGTTTTTACAGATCTTCTCCAGTTTGTGATAACCAAGCTAGTTCATTAAGCTAGTTAAGAGGGTAAGTTGTGCATATATTGTTATAAATTGTAACAGCTTATTGCTTTTGTTACTAGTTAATTTATTTTATTACGCTTTTTCTGATGCGTACGCCTATATTCCGCCGCAGATTTCTGTTAACTCTACTTATGAGTTTGAAACTGCGAATGCAGAACCACGCATAAATTGCGTTGGCAAATTCGGAGAAATATTGGTATCTTTTGCTGTTTGTTTTCTCATGGCAAGACTAAAAATAAAATAACAATTCAGGAATGGTCGAAAAATAGTTTTGCTATCAACTCCAGTATTTAGTGAAATCATGTCGGAAGATAGCTTTTTGTGATCGTTGCGGCTGTTACAATTTGAACACAATAACATTACATGCGGAGATCTCTTATTCAAACTTCGGTGCATAATTCATTATATTCGTTAGATTTTCAAGTCTTCATTGCTGTCTTCGAAGGAATACGAAAGCCTGGTACCATATAAAGGCAGTTTGTTCTTCAAGCAATATGTATCATCAAAAGAACATCATTTTGGAATTAAACTTTTTGTCTTATGCGACACAAGAAGTGGATACATATTAGATTTTATTCCTTACACAAGTGCAAAGACTGAAACAAAGAAAAGTAACAATTTGGGGACAACTGCTGCTGACAACTTTATTAGAAAGACAGACGTTCTTTACGACGTTAATGCCTATATTCTTCATTCCATGCAGTCCACATCGCATCACATTGATGCATAAGAGCTACTTCTGTCCGTAATTTCTTGAACTGAATTAATAGGTTCTCGTAACCGTACAATTCTTTCATCTCCCAAACCTATTTGATGAAAATTCACACGTCTTCGAATTGAATTCGAGGCATTGTCAATAATGTTACAAGTACAAACAAAGCGATAAAACTAAAGCAAGTTGAAATATAACTCGTGTTCGACATTAAAAAAAATCATTTTCTTTTATGCGAGTACCAAATGTTATCACTTTACATTAGTTTTTTGCGAAACTTGTTTACTAGATTTCCACCTGAATTTTTTTGTATTACTAGGAGTTGCAATTTCAATGTCGCACAGTATATGCGTTTTAAAAGAATTCTTTTCAAAAAAATTTCTGCAGATAATATTAAAGATTCATTTATAGATAGATAGAATACTACAGAAAAAATGTGAACTCGCTGAATTTCAATTCAGAATCCTGAAATGCCAATCTTGAGAACCTTAGTGTAATTCCATGTTGAACAAAATTCGATGGAATTTGAGATTTTCAGGCTTAAAGAGTGATATCACAACAAAACCGATAGCACATCATTGCCTACTTTTTCGAGATAAATTTAATGGCTATCTCTTTTTGTTTTCGCGTCATTCATTTTTTTGCGTCTTCCATTTTTTTCATTTTGTAGATTTTTAAATCTCATCTCATTTAGGATGAAAGTTCTTCAAAATATTTGTTTGTCTTATATATGCGGTATTGACGTCATATGCAATAATTATTTATGCTAGTATATTATTCCTAGACACCGGAAAATTTACGTGCTTAGAGGGCTGGCACGGTAAGAGACAATAACAGTCATTTGTGCGGAACAATTAAAATGCATACCTCGAGTGTTTTAACATTTCATATACTGTATTCAAGTATAAATCAGAAGGCATGGGTCAGCCAAGATACATGAAAAATATTGAGATACGTGGATTGTAAAAGTATGGCACACACTGTGTCCCAGGATAGATGTAACAAGAGGTGTAATATAAAAACAAACAGCACTTGGGGATTCGGTCTAGATTGATGTAAAACTAAGATATATGAAAAATGAGTTGATCGGTGTTATACACGGTGTTTTGTAAGTCAATTTATAAAGATCGTCATTAATTAATTACTTTGATTTTTCGAGATATGAAAAAGAAACGTAAAAAAAAATTCTTTAGAATGCAATTTATGCCTTTTTTACTAAATTTCAGAAATATGAATTTACTTTGTTGGAACTGCAACTTCTTCTATAAATTAGTATTTTGTTTTAAATTTTTAAAAATCATTTTTTGTAAGTTCAGAGTGCCCTGAAATCACAAATATCTTTTCTGAAATAAATTAATATTACAAATAACTTTAAGTAGGCACAAATTGCATTTTAAACAACTTTGATAATGGAATTTTCTCATATATTGAAAAATAAGGTAGTTTATTAACGACTATTTTTATAAAATAACTTACAAATCACCCTGTGTAACAACGATTGACCTCATATTTTTACACCAAGCTGGACTGATTTTCGAAGTGCCACTCCAAAATTCGAAAACTTTTTGTCCACTACACTTCATGTTAGATCTTTCCTGGGATATAGTGTATATGCCGCTGCGTCTGATGCAAGCAGTAAAACATTTTTTTTAAAAGCCTTGTTTATATTAACGTCCTGGTGGAGTTTAGCACATTGAGATTCCACCACTCAACCAGGACAGACACACACAACAACCATTCCCTCCTACAATTGTCAGATGCCGCAGCTGAGACTCGAACTTAGGAGAGATAGACAGTGACTAGCCGTGTTCTGCTACACAACAACGCTCTAGTCAACTATGCTATCGTTTCGGTATTTTTAAAAACGCCACTATACATCCATGCCCTAGCCGGGATTCGAACCCGACACCCCTTGGTTTCAAGCATAATATATAAGCACTGAGTCATTGAGCCGACATATTCACTTTTAACACCAATATTACACAAAGCATTTACTATTATTTTTTCAACTGTTCGCGCACTGGTTTGCAACACTCATTTATCACATATTACCAGTGGAGGCGTACTCTGAATAGCTCTTAAATACGCATACTAATAATGATTTTATGTCCCTTAAAAAACATGGCTTCGTCAACATAAATCCACACGTACTGATTTTTTGTGTCCTCCGTGGTATTTTCGACATAGTTGTTACTATTTATTTTTATCCTCGCGCCGTCTCTACACACTCTACACACATCTGTAGGTAAATTGATTCTCTAATAAACACGGTATAGGTCTCGCTATGCATGCACAGCCACTCCTATGGGAGCTCAGATCGGCCGCTGGGGAAGTCAGTTCGGACAGAAACTGTCCGGTGTCTAATGATTACAAAAAAACATATTTTAACGTCATTTTTTTTCTAGTAAGACAGATATATGTATGTAGTGTTCTCGTGAGTCCATGTTTTCAAAGTTTTTAACTACCCTGTAATTTTTCTCACATATTTGACTTTTATTATTGATGTCTCAGATTAAGCAAAACTTTTTATAAAGAATGATAAAAATTAAAAATAAAAAAGTTTGAAATTTATTACATTTTAAAAGTCAGTACACAAATATTAATCTCCCAACTTGAATTTGTGAATATACTACCACTCGTTTGAAATGTCCAAGGCTAAATATCTAGTAATTTTTAAAGTCGTTGAGTTGACGGATACAACATTAGTGATATTATTTTTTGTTAACCTCGTTGGCTTTAAGTAGCCTGAGTTTCGAAAATAGTCCTTCTTTTCTATCAAGAAATTAATAGAGAGCATTTAGTATTGCCGAAGTATAGACTTTTTGTTAAAGCATATTTGGTTCTTGGTTGCTTCGAACATAGTTTCAAATAAAATTGTCTATTACTTCATTTGTTAATTAATAAGTATTGATTGTTTTCGATTTATAAATCGGATTTATTGGCAAACTAAACATCAAAATTTGCTGGGTAAGTTATAATTTATAATTTCTCTTATTAAGTCAGTTGGATTGTGGTCACACTGAGAAAATTCGACCTATTAAAGTATCTTGCTGAAACGATCCTAATTAATATTATTAAAAAAATTGTGACAATTATTGCAAAACTAATATTTACAACATATAGATGTACTAAGATTAATTAAAATCAATTTCCTAAAACAGTTTTATTATTACCATCGGTTCCCCAGCTACCACAAATAACATATCTTATTGGAGTAAGTCTGTATTAAAAAAAAAAAAACAAATTGCTGCTGGTGTTTTACTATCATAACAATCTTTAATAATGATAATAATAATAATAATAATAATAATAATAATAATAATCGACTTGGGGTGCAAGGCCAGCAACCTCCACGTTGGTGCACCCTGGACAGGCAGAGGTAACTCTGCCTGACTAATGTCGGCCGGGGGGGTACCAAGGCTAACCACCTGGTACCCCCCTATACTACTTCTGCTTCCATATAACCTGAGAAGAAGGGCCCCTCACGATCGACCCCAAGCGGATGGGGGTCAGAGACAGGCGGGAGGGGCCTCACCGGATGGTCTCAACAATGACAATACTGGCAACGCACACGGACGCTTTAAGTGGACAAGGGAACTTCGGGATGACTTGCTGACCTGCCGCGAGAGTAGCGAACCTAAGCGAAGGGGATACATGGCGCGATTGCATGCACTTTGGTGCGAAATGCACCCAGAGCATCGCGCCTTCTCTCAACAACATCTGAGAGATCAAGTATCCTTTCTGCTCAGGACAGGTTACGTAAGGGCACCCCGTCAGCTGGAAAAACTGCCAGCCGCAGTACCACCGCGGCAATTACCAGCTGATGGGGAACATCCTTTAGAGTTCACCGATGTAGACTTAAGGACGAGGGTTAGCCTTAACACCAGGGCTAACCTAAAGCCACAAGACCTGGCTAGAATGGACGCGGTCATCGATGAGGAAATTCCGGAAGATGTAGACATCTGGCAAATCAACTGTGCCGTGTACAACGCCGCGAAGCAACTCGTCCCCCGTGAGAGGTCAACCAATCACGGGGTCGAGAAAGCCAAGCGGCGTGTACAAAAAATCGAAGGCAAGATACAGTCGGCCAGACAAAACGCTTCTCGGATCCAGAGTGTGGTGGAATATAAGACGACTGGTAGAGTTTTTACTCCCAGGATCCGGCGCATAGCTGCCGGATTAAGACGTCAACACCATACTCTAAATCTGACAGTGATGCTTACCATCAAGCAGCACTGTCTAGATAGGATCCGAGCGCTCATGGCGATAAAGAAAACATTGAAGAGGCGGGTGAGGAGTATGGAACAAAACAATCTGTTCCGTACGAATCCTTCCCGCCTCTTTCAAGAGCCACAGCGTGTTGTCGAGAATCCGCCGACTGTAGAAGATGTCGAAACCTTCTGGAAGGGAATCTACGAAACGCCGCGTCCATTCAATAGCGACACTCCATCAATTGCACACTTCGAGGCTCTGTGTCACAGACATCTTGAAGAGCCAGAAGAAGTGTGCCCGGCAATCAGTACGGAGGAAGTCCAACAAGCACTTGTTGGTACCAAGAACTTCGCTGCCCCGGGCCCAGACGGCATTAACAACTGGTGGTGGAAGAAATTTCCTTCCACTCACCGCCGTCTGGCGCGAGTTTTCAACTCATGGTTGAACGAGGGGCAGCAGATTCCGGACTGGTTCGTCGAGGGACGTACTGTGCTTATCCCCAAAAAGGGGGATCTTTCCGACCCGAGGAATTATAGGCCGATCACTTGCCTTAACTCCTGCTACAAGATATTTACACGTATCTTGTATGCTAGGACGCTGAGGTCTGTTGATCCGGTCTTCCAGCAGATACACGAACAGCGTGGTGCCAAGAAGGGCATGGCAGGTTGCAAGGACAGCCTGCTGATAGACCGCTGTATTACACAGGATTCTGTGCAATACAAGCGGAATCTATCGATGGCCTGGATTGATTACCGCAAGGCATTTGATACAACATCGCATGAGCTATTGTTGTACTTGCTCGAATGTCTTGCGGTACCAGCACCACTAGTGAGATGCATAGAACAGCTGCTGCCGCTCTGGAAGACCCGCTTCACCATAACATCAGGTGCACAGCGGGTCACGACAGGGCAGGTGGCATTTAGGAGAGGAGTTTTCCAGAGTGACTCCCTGAGTCCTCTCCTCTTCTGCATCTCACTGCTGCCGTTGTCTGTTGCGCTCCGCCAAACCCGCGGATATCAATGTGGGCCACCCAGCGACCGGAGGCATAAGGTCACCCATCTATTTTATATGGATGACCTTAAACTTTATGCCTCCGGAGAGCGCGAACTACAAAACGCTCTTAGGGTGGTCGAAGAATATACGCGGGCAATTGGTATGGAGTTCGGGTTGGACAAATGTTCAGTCGTCCACCTCAAGAGAGGACGATGCGGGGAATTTCCTGAAGACGCGCAGCTCGCAGACGGAAGCATCCTAAGACATCTGGATGCCGGAGAGACCTATACATATCTGGGTGTGCAACAAAGGCACATCCAGGATGTATCACAAATAAAAGATTCTCTCCGCGGCAAGTACAGACACCGCCTCCGAAAGATTTGGTCTTCCGAACTTTCGGGGAAGAACAAGGTGTCTGCAACTAATATGCTTGCCGTTCCGATTCTGCTCTACTCCTTCGGAGTAGTAAAGTGGAGGGTAGATGAGCTGCGTCAATTAGACAGAGATACCCGCAAGATGATGAATATTCACAGAAGTATTCATCCTAGATCGTCCGTTCCTCGTGTGTACCTCCCACGTCAACGGGGGGGCCGAGGACTCTTGAGCCTGGAGTGTACGCATGGCAGAGTAGTACTGAGTATGGCATGTAACATACTCAGGAGCTCAGATCACATCACGAAACTGTAGGAGTGGGAGCAGGATTGTTCAAGGCAGCAAAAAGAGCCGCAGATGAACTCGGTCTCGCATTTGATATCAGGCGAGGAGGCCGGCGAGGTGCTGATGTTGAGTCAGTCACCGAACTTCAGCCAAATCGTCTGAAAGCCCGAATTAGAGCTGCCGAACAGGAACATCTGTTTCGGCAGCACGTCGATAAACCCCAGCATGGTGTCTTCTATAAGAACATCGAAACACTGGGTTTATCGACCAGGCTGACCTTCGCCTTTCTAAGGTCAGCAGGGCTTAAGTCGGAGACCGAGGGATTCATTATGGCCTGCCAAGATGGTGTTATCAACACCTTGGTCTACCGTAGCCGCGTGTGGCGTGTAGAGGTTCCTGATATCAACTGCAGGACCTGCCATCAGGCGCCGGAATCGCTCATGCATTTACTTTCTGCATGCCCCATATATGCGATTTCGGCCTACATCCACCGACATAACGCGGCCTTACGAGTGCTATACTACCATCTAAGGCACTCGTACGGGGTAGACCAGACACCAGTGCTGCCTTACGTCCCCGGAGATATTGAGTCCGTTGTCGAGAACGAGAAATGCCGGATTTACTGGAATTACTCGTTCCCGACTGTCAGGCTAATCCAAGCCAACAAGCCTGACATAGTCCTCCTCGACCATCAACTCAAGGTGATGTATGTCATCGAGTTCTCGGCACCTGCGGAGAAAAACATCACCTTGAAGGAGGAGGAGAAACGGACCAAATATCGCGATCTCCGGTACGAGCTCCAAGTGCTGTACCCAGGCTACTCGGTCAAAATGGTCGTCCTTATTATCGGTGTACTCGGAGGGATAAAGCCTACGCTGCTCTCGGAACTGAAGATCATACCGGCCTGCCAAAAACCAGTCGAGTGGCTGGCAGGCCAAATGCAAAAGGCGGTCATTCTGGGTTCTCTCCGTCTGCTTAGGGCACACGATTCTGGTATCTACAGTCACTAACCCTGCGGGATGTGGGGAGTGGCTGTAGTTGATGCGCCGGCGCGACTCCCGTGAGGCGTCGGAGGCCACGGGAGGACTGACCGGCATCGGGAAACCGAAAAAAAAAAAAAAATCGACTTTATTGATTTAATAGATATTAAGTACAACATGATTTAATGCATTAGCTGTCCAACTGTGGCGAAGTCTAGCCAAACGGCTATTCTACTTAACCACAATAAGACAGAAATAAAAAGAAAAATAATAGTAAGAGTGACAAATGTGAGACTTTTTTATATACCTTAATAAAATTACAAATTCAAATACAAATAAAAGAAATATACATTGACACAGTTAATTTAGAAATATTGAAAA
This sequence comes from Rhamnusium bicolor, assembly GCA_029963845.1. Lineage (NCBI taxonomy): Eukaryota > Metazoa > Arthropoda > Insecta > Coleoptera > Cerambycidae > Rhamnusium > Rhamnusium bicolor. The sequence continues at coordinate 17,681 of JANEYF010003248.1, read as the reverse complement.
CATAATAATCTGTTAAAAAAAAAACAATAATGGCAATAAGTTTATTTACCTAGCATCGTAATTCTGCTTATTTAGCAAGAATTTTTTATATTTATATTTAAATTGCTTAGGATTTAAGACACTTAATTCGTCAGGTAGAGCATTATAAAATTTAATTGAATTATATGTGAACGACTCTTTAAAATCGCTGATGAAGTGTTATAAATTAGTGACATAACAAAATTACCAAGATGATGTGTTCTGCGTCTCTCCATTTTTAACCAATTTAATTTATCCAATTTTTGTGAGACGTGATAAAATTTTCTTAATCCATATATTAAGCGAATGCAAGAATTTTGAACTTTTTGTATCCGGTTTTTATGAGAAGCATCTAAACAGGGTCCATAGAGAAAATCACAGTAATTAAAACTGGATAGCACAAGAGGTTCATATAAGTTCTTTTTAAGCTGAAAATTTAGAAAGTGACGATTCGAATATAATAATTTCAAAGTTGAAAATGATTTTTGTAGTAATTTTTTTACATGATTTCTATAACTAAAATCTGTGTCGAAGATTACTCCTAAAGTTTTTATAGAATTTACAATCGGTACAGGGATTCCATCTATGTTTATGTTTAAATTTGCTTTGAGTGTAGCCAAGTGATTTTTATTCCCTAAGATTTGAATATAAGATTTAGAGGGGTTTAATTTCAAATTATTTTCTAAGGACAGTTTTTTTATTAATTTTAGATCATTATTGATTAAGTTCGCTGCAAGAGGATACACATTGTGATCGAAATGCGTATCGTATAAATGTGTATCATCAGCGTATGCTTGGACTTTACAGCTTCTCAATGATTTTAATGTATAAATTAAAAATAGCAGTGGCCCCAAAACTGAACCCTGAGGTACTCCTGATAAAATTTCAGTATCTGTAGAAATTTATTATTCTTAAAAATTCTTTGGGATAAGCATGAATTAATCAAGCTGAGAGAGGAAATATCAAAACCGTAAAATTTTAATTTAGCACAAATAAGTTGATGATTAATTGTATCAAACGCCTTTGAGACGTCCAAGAGCACCAACACACTATACAGTTTATTGTCATATGCTTGAAGAATATCATTGGTAACATTAACTAGAGCCGTTGCAGTACTTATTCCCTTTCTAAACCCACACTGATTGTCAGGTAAAATATTTTTAGAAATTAGAAAATCGTATATTTGTTCGTAGAGAATTTTTTTCAAAAATTTTGGATAATATAGGAAGAATACTTATAATTAGTAATTCCGCAAAAGTTTCTGGATTAGCAGTTTTTGGTAATGGTTTACCTATATAAATTTTCCAAAGATCAGGAAAGTAATTTGATTCTATGCAACAATTAACAATATGAGTGACATATTTATCAATAAAAGGACTACAGTACTTCAACATTACAGCGGAAATGTTATCCACGCCAAGGGCATTCGATTTAAGACAATGTAGAACTTTGTTTACATTTTCCATAGTTGTTAATCGAAAGGCAAAATCATTACTGTTGTTGTAGATATTGTTATTATAGAAATTAATTTTATCATCACAGCAATCAATTACATCTTGTAAAAAAGAAGAGAAATAATCACTAATTTCATTAGGATCAGACAAATGTTCAGGGACGGCGTATGTTTTATTAGAACGAATGTTAAAATTTTTTTAGTGTCGACCACAGTTTTCGACAACTTTTTTCAGCACAAACTGAATCTAAATAAGCCTATTTTTCTCTTCGGATCATAGAGTGTGTGTAATTTCAGAGTTGTTTGTAATACAAACCATCAACATCTAAATTGGTTTGCTTATATTTTTGTAACGCCTTATCTCTTTCTCTCATGAGTAATTTTAAATTGGGATTAAGCCAAGATGCATAAGGTTTTGTAACTCGTATTTCCTTTATGGGTGCATGCTTGTCAAATGTTGATAAAACAAATTGGTTATATAAATTTATTTTATTATCAATATTATCTTCTCAGATAAGTTGACACCAAGGTAAATTGCATAAGTCATCTAAAAATGGTTGTATATTAAAGTTACGAAAGCAGCGAATTTTTATGAACTTAGGTGGTGGTTTAAAATTAGAAATTATCATCTCACAAAACACCATCCTATGATCCGAAATATTGTCAGTTGATATTGTACCAAATGACTTAACAAAATTACTATTTGAAACAAAAACAGGATCTAAGAGCGTGCTGGTACTGCTGATAATTCTCGTAGGTTCATTCAAAATTTGTGCTAAATTAAATGACTGAAAACATGAACTTACAGGATTTTCTTGATTAAAAAAATTTATGTTAAAATCTCCAACACATAACACTTCATCAAATAATGGGCATATGTATGAAATAATGTTTTCAAAATCGTCAATATAATTATTAATATTAGTGTTTGGTGTTCTATAAAAAGCACCTACCACAACATTAAGAGTTTTAATCTTTATTTTAATAAAAAGAAATTCAAGATCATCACTTATCGTAAAACCAAAATTTATAGTCTCACATAAAATTGACGATTTAACATACGCAATTATACCACCTGTAGCCTATCTTTGCGAAAAACCACATATCCCGGAATATTAAAAACATCAGAATTTACATTGCTGGACAACCATGTTTCAGTTAACATCATAACATCAAAATTATTTTCCTCCATTATTAATCTATGTAAATTCATTAAATCCTGTAAATAGTGAGCGTATGTTTAGGTGTCCAATTTTCATATAGAAAAGAGTGTTCATTAAAATTAAGTTAATAGAATGCAACTATCTATTAAAGAAAGAATATAATAAAAATTTAACTGTGTCAAAATTTGACTGTAATGCAATGTATTAGTTTTTGAATTAACTGATAATTTAAGAAATAGAGAAAATAACGAATCAAAGAGCATCGCTAGGAAAAAGAATCCTTTTTTTAATATTACAGATTAATAGAAATAAAAAAATAAAACATTAACCATTATTACCCATCTAACAGTCATTATCAACGCAGCATATTAAAATACTCCCTAATTACTCTCATTAGTCGCCTCACTAATAGTAATAAGATGTATTATTTACCTCTAATGCGCACCGAATCAGCATTGGGCTTTTGTAGAATTAGCATTATTAAAGTGTTTTATTTTCACTGTTTTCTAGAAATGTTTACTGTTGGAAAATATTCAGTACTAATCGTCTAATTGTGTAGTTGTGTCAGATTGCAATGATGTGTGATGTGATTGATTTGTGTACATGAAAGTCAAAAATATCTTCATTTCTGCTTGGGACTTGGGATTGTTTATAACCATCATTTAAGACAGATTTAAGTATGTATTATATTTTGAATTGTTGTAGGTATTGGTTCTTATAGAAGTTTATGTTTTTCTTTAAAGTTAATATTTATATTTTCGTCAATAAATACTGTTTGCAGTACCTATTTGTATTTCTCACAAAAGCTATTTTCCAAATCATCTACATTCCAAAAATCCACTATTTCATTTGAGAGCTCTTATTGTGAAATAAAATCAAAAAAAAAAAAAATAAGATGTGTGCTGAATATTTCAGGAAACTTAGGTGTATACATTTTCTAGTAAATATTATGGTGATTTCCATAGTATCAGAAAAAATGATTCTTTGTAATTCTTTGTTTTTTACAGTAGTTATTATTGAAGATTTTTTCTTACAATTTGCATATCATTTATTTTTGTGAATATTTCCAGTTGCTATCGTTGGCATACTTCAAGGGCAGTTGGAAATGAAAAGACAAAACTATTCTCCGTATCACGTATGACAATAATATATGTTGATACAAATGTTTCTTTCAAAGTATGTAAAAGAATTCTGAATCTCAATAATGAACTGTATCTTTAGACATGTTTATTAAATTAATCATCATCATATTTGCCTTGAAATGTACTTAGTTGTTTTTTGATGTATTTAAAGTACAGGATGTCCCTGCATTGACTACAATATAGGTGTGAATGACAAATATGATGTTTGGGGATGCAGACCTAATAGAAAGTAATTTGTGATTTATTTTTATTTTTAAAGGATCTAAGTAGACTTCGACAGGATCCAAAAATGTATTTTCTGTGTAGGTAACGTGCTATTTTCTTAAGAGATTGAAAAATTTTACGTGAAGAAGTCTTTTGGAATTTAAAATTACGATAGTATAAAAAATTTCAAATCAGCAGGCCTACTTTGATCTTTTTTCATTTCTATGTAGGCAAAGTATCTTCGGAAGAGATAACAAAAAACTTTATTTATTTAAGGGAGTTGTTCAGAATTAAGTTTGTGCTAAATTGTTATCAAATTGACTACATCTTACGAAAAATATACTTTATGCCTATACACCAAAAAAAATTATCAAAATCAAAGTAGGCTTGCTGAAATTTGTCATACTGTCACAATTTTAAAATCTAAGCGACTTCTTCCAATACAACATTTATATCGATATTACGTAAGGAAAAGGCACTTTAATACAAAGAAAATTAAATTTTTGATCTTGTCGTGACTCACTTGACCTTTTAAAAAGAAAAATAAGTTACAAATTATTTTTTAACAAAGCAGGCCTGCATCGCCAAACATCAAATTTTAAGTCGAAAATTTTTTTAATATTCACGCCTATATTGTAGTCAATACGGTGACACTCTACATATACAAAAGAAATATTATTAAAGACTAAAGGAAAGGAATACAATATAACTAGAGAGGAAAGAAAATTTGCGAAAGAAAAGCAGTCTAAGACCGGACGTAAGTCATTTAAGATTTATATTCTATTGAGGATAACTATTACTGTTTTCATAGAACGTTTGTTAAATATATAAAAACCTTCTCGATTACAGGTGCAAGAACTTGTGTTTCATTAACTTTTAAGAAAAATTTATTAAGAGATATAACGGAAATCATAATTGTATTTACGTTCTAGATGAATACTTTAGGATGGCAGATGAATCAAGTGATCAATTTTCAGTAAAACAGCTTCAAATAGAGAACATTTATGATTTTAAAAAATGTCTACAAAAAATTTAAAAAAAACTGTTGACTGTAAAAAAAATATACAACGATAATTGTTTCAAGTCGAACAAGAATTAAAAGGAAAACAAATAATGCTGTTATGAACTATGCTCTCTCCACCATAGTGAAAACCGTCATAAATACTCCACATAAGAAATCTACACATATACCATTTTCTCTCTTTTAACACCTGTTCGAGTCGGTTTAGCGCTCGCTGTACTTAATATATCAACTGCTTCCATCAAGGCCCATAACAAAAAAGTACCAATGAATACTAGAAAAAGTTGAAACTGCGTCATCGATGAGCATAAGCAGTTTTATCAAGAAATATTCAGTTGGCCAGTACTAAGAGGAAATGTCGAATCTGATAGAGAATACGATTATTTATCATTATAAAATGTTCTAATTTTAATTTAGCTTTGTATATTAATGGATTCTGTTTATTAAGCAAATTGGCATCATCTGGAGATGATTAAAACTCAAAAGTTTTAATCATTTCCAGATGATGCCAACTTCATTGGCGTAACGCGCGTCGAGTGCAGTGCGCGTCGAGTACAGTATATAGTGTTTGGATGTTTCGTGGAAAACTACGTCAGTGTTATCTTCACATCAAAGGTTCGATACCACTCCAGGATTTCCTTCAATAACATCGAAGATTCTCTGGTTTTGATTTTTTTCAAACTGTTGAGCTATAGAAACATAACAATTCAAGAAAATATACGCCACAAGTCCCAACAATAGACCAAGATTTAAAAATGTTGCTATTTATTATACTATACAGTTTTTATTGATTTCTGTAAAATTTTAGTTATATGATTTATGTTGTTTTTGAAATGACCGATTTTAACGAATCATTCGCAGTGAAAGTGAAAGATGAAAGGCGAAACAATTTACAGTATTCAATTCTTTTTCACAGGATGCACAGATTTTATTAAAATACTAGTTACACTAGTCACATGAATCGTCCATTCAATTCATCAGTAGTAAAAACTGGCTCTACTTTGTTCACTGGTCACTTTGGATTTTCACTTTGAATGAAATGTCGATGACAACTATATTTACACCTTTCACTGCAGATGATTTGTTCGCAGTGTCCATTCAAAGTGTAAAGTGCAAATTTGCTTTTAAAGTCTAGTTATGAATTAATGATATTTATAATTATGGCAAAAGCTATTATGGTATATTTTTTTAATAATAATACAAATGGATCACAATGTTTATATATCTACATAAACGCTGCGATAGTATTTATAATGAGCGATTAGTATCGGTAATCACCTAGTAAGTTGGGTAAAGTTAAAAATTTTTATTTAGGTTGAAATTAAATTTTCCAATCATAAATCTGTGCTAGGTATAATACGTATCAATCATAAAGAAAATGAGAGATATAGAGAAATGCCTTCTATACCAAATCAACTATCCTAATTCGTGTAGTTAATTGACAAATATATCGATTATAACTACAATTCAGTTTGACAGTAACATATCTTTAAAATTTCAGAAAAAGTGGCAGGAGTGGAGTATTGATAATTCTATTTCTTTTTGTTAGAATTATATTGCTTATTAATATGATACAATTTTAGTAGTAATGGTATGTTTTTATTTTTTATTTAATCTGGCGATTAATTACGACTGCGGAAAAATGTTTAAAGGGAAAATTAGTGTACAAGCGACCGCAGTTAAAATTTAATGAGTGTATCTTAAAAAATAACTTCGTCTCTTTTGATTCGTAAATTTTCGTTTTTTACCCGAAAACTGCCACTCTTGGAAAACCACTGGCAATAATCTGTAGAGATTAAGGTTTTATAATAAATTGCATTTATATATTTTTTTATGAAAGTAGTTAGTGGTAGCAAATCGTAATGATAGAATTCATCAATTCCTACCATAACACTCTTGTCGAAAAATCATAAAAAAATCCTACGTTATTCAAATGCATTTGTGGTTTTTCTGACACTGCAAATTAATCTGTAAAAATACAACTCACCCCATTGTTTGAGATATGTTATAACACAAAAATTCCTGCATTATTAATTTCCATTGATAATGTTCGACTTATTCATTATATACCTGATTGCGTAGCTAAAAGTTTTTATCCTTCTAAATTTGGAGTATGAACCTCAAATTTTGTAGCTTGCTGCGCATGCCTCAAGAATAACTCTTGCTCTATTATGTACTGGTCAGGGTAAAGTTTATCGACTCTCTAACAAGGATAACTCCAATAATGAACTGAAACGGAGGATATTCATTCAAACTATCTTGGGAACAAGTCTTGCGCAATAAATTACATTTAATTATTATTCTTTGTAAAATAGAAAACATTTACAGAAATAAGTGAATGTATAATGTAGTCTGAATAATTTTGGAGATATTTATCATTATCATTTGATTTCCTGTATAATATGAATATCGAAACAACATTTTCAGAATGGTCGATATTTTTTACCCATCTGTTTCACCAGTTTTAGAACTTTGGACTACAGAATTTAAATTTACTCGATTTTAGATTAATTCTTTACAGTTTTTTTTATCTAATATCCAATGTCTATAACAATTTCATGAAAGAAGATAGTCAATCCTTAATTCACGCTATCGTGTTCCATTTACCACACAATAGTCGGCATATGATGCCTTTATTTTCATATTTTTATTTGTTTTTAAATATTTAGCTGCGTTGACGTGGGTGAGGAGTAATTACTTCAAAACATCCATTGTAAGTGTTAATTTTTCTTTTTCTTGCATGATTCCTTTTAAATGAGATTTTAATATTTATTCAAATATGTCGCTTATTTTGTCTATATCATATCCAGGCAGCGAAAATATTTGCCATTTTTCAGAGCCAGCAGTTGTAAAAAAAATCATATTTTCTAAAGAGCTAAATAAATTAATTGATATGTAAGCGTTTGTTTATATAACTGTAATAAATGCAACCGGTTGTGCTACCAGGATCTCTGCGGGAAGTCGGGTTTGTCGTATATAATTTATAGGCAACTAAGCACGTATTCTCCTGCTCTGCAGTTGTTGCCCTAGGACCGCGTAGGGTTACTTTCGCGAGTTTGGAATATGATTTTCTACGCTACATAGTAAAAAAATATTAAATCATTTTAACATTCGCCAGTATGTATATAGTCCACAGTGCTCAGTGTTATGTTTGTTTTCGTAATATTAATGTATTAGGAAAGTTAACTTGACACCATAAATGTTGCACATTAACATGTAATCGTGTTTATGAGAATTGTAAGAAATGTATGATACAATTTAGAAAAAATTAACGTGTAACGTTGATTTAGAGCCGACACAAGAGACGTTAACTCATTTTCCAATTATATTAGTGTATATTTTCACCACAATTTGTAAATTGAGACTTAAATTACGCGTATAAAAATTATTCAAATAATTTAGTTAATATACCACTTATATTGTGTTAAAAATATCACTACATATATTTACGATTAGAAGACTGAATTGTTGCTAAAAATCACATAAAATTAAGAAATAATTACAGTTAAAAGTATTCAAAAACCAAGTTTTGTATTTACTTCATGCAAAGATCAAGTTTTGCAAATAAAATGTGCAAATACTAGTAAAACAGTAAGACAATTTTAATTAGTTATTTGATTATTAAAAAAAAGGTGCTATAATATGCCCAAAAGTGTGTTGCAATAAGTTGCAGCTCATTTTTGATATTTTGTAATACTCTTGGAAAATAACTAAATTTAATATTAAAAATCACATAATTTAAGTTGTAAAATTCCAAGAGCTGTAATAGAAAGAAATATTTACTAATTATTTAAAAAGTTTTAAACACATTCAAATTCATTCAATCCAAATTTATCAAGACCTTGTCGATTCTAAATGCAGTAAACACTGGCCGCAGTTCTGGCAGCAAACATGTGCTCGCCCACGTGGGACATAAAACTGTACCACGGTTGATTAGTAGCAACCCAGTAAACACATATACGGTAAAAAGTCGTTTATAATGTCCAAACACCATTTGAAAAACGTGTCCTTTTTATGTAAAAACAACTTAAAAACGTCGCGGTTTTACACGTTTCAGATAAAGAAATTATAAACGTAAAATATTGGTATATGTGAAACGATTATGTCAGATATTTTAAAATGTATTACTAATACACATAACTGCAAAACCTTTTAAAAACGTATCTGATCGACCTCAATGAATTATTCAGTTGATATTGACGTTTCATGAACGTTTAAGAGAACAGTTTTATTTAAACGCTTTAAATAACATTAATTTAACGTTGTCAAAAGGACTGCCAACATTTTTCGTGAAAAAATTATGTATTTTTAACGTCACGAGAGACCGTTATAATGAACGGTTGATTTTCTAACTTAACACGAATTTTCAATCAATGGCACGTTAAAATACGTTTTAAAGACGTATGTGTGTTTACCCAGTTATGAATCTGACCGAAATAAACAAATACCGAGTTTTGCATCTGAGTTAGATTTTAGCACCTACTTTACCATGCAAAATACTAACTTATACAGCTTATTGTCTAAATAATCTTGTAAACAATGCATTCTTATACCGTGATATCAAAAATTATCTTAGTCAAAGATGGTCATGGTATGGAAAACTGACGTCTTAGCTTATATCATCATCTTGCAATAATTTTGCCACAGTTTGTCAAGCTACGTCCTATACTTTTTTAAAAATCAAAAAATGGTTGACATAAATAAACAACACTCTAGCTTCGACAATTATTTTAGAGTCCATGACCACCTTTGACAAAGATAATTTTTGATATCACAGTATAATAACATACATTTTCTTTATTCTGTATAATACAGTGGCGTCGAGAAAATTAAAATAAGGTGCAATTTCGAGTTATGGCATAAATTTGTATTTTTTTTAAATGGAAATCATGGTTGGCTATGGTTTAGTTAAAAAGTCATTTTTTTTCTTTTTCAAACTATATATCATATATGGGGTCGCTTTTGATGTGTAAGTATTTAATAGCAAAAATAATTTTTTTTGATAGATTATTTTTTGCCTTTTTTATATTTATTCCAAGTAGGCGTGTGTGATCTATGACCGTGTTTATCCATTTATCAGTAAATTACATATTAATAATTTAATTTCCGTCATAATTACACCCCCATGTAGTCGGAAAAGTGAGGATGAAATATACGAGAAATATAATATGCTAGAATGTTTTATTCAAAGTAATAACAATTGTGATATTGCATTTGAATTATATTTCAGTTGCTATCCAGAAAGAAGATAACCTAATAAAGCTATCTTTAAGAGGTTAAAAGAAAATCTCATTAATTGTGGGTCCTTCAATAAGCCAAGATATTGACATGTGTCTAAAAGTCGAAAAATTGAACTTCTGTTTATAACTCGAAAATTTAAAGACAATAACAAATTTTTGTTTTCGCCAGTGAAGTTGTCTCAAAAAAGAGATCGTCTTCCATTTTTTTGTATCTCTTACAGTTACCGAGTTACCCTATACAAACATCGAAATTTGCCCACCCTCTACACACCAAATCGCTCAAATTTCACACCCACGAATACGGAACGATATTAGTTGTGACCATGTATGCCAAGTGATGGCAGACTTGCACCATTCTGAATAATAAATTGTATCAAGCGGTATGTATTTCATTATTCATTTTTAACTTTGGCCTTTATTTGTCTACGTGTGTATTTAGTCAACAATATGAGGTAGTAGTAGCTACCGTTCCTGAACCCTGGTCCAATTCTTCTCCCTGGTCAAAACAATATTGAGGCCATTTCGCAATGCTTAGTCAAGACTAATTTTGTACTCAAATCCATTGCAAGATTTCTGAAATTACACAATATTAAAAGTCTTGTCTGGCTGTCAGTCTAACTATTGGCCGTGTTTATACCATGATCTGCTTACTATACAAAAATATATGTTTCAGTTAGGTAGGTCTTAATGTTTGGAGAAAGATATTGAACATTTTTAAGTAAACTCAGCTATACGCAAAAATGAAATACCAAGGCTTAGTTTTCAACTTTTTTTTTTTAATAATATTGGGTATTGAGCAATTTAATTTATAATGTAGATGTTGATTGATGGGCCAGGTCCAGGCAAGTTTGTAAAAAAAGGCCCTATATATTTCTTGACGACTTATATTTTTGGAGTAATAGTATCAATTTTCATTTATCAAATTCCACTTTATACTTGTTGTGATGAGTATTTATAAATGCATGATAATGTTGTTATTTTTCATTTTGGTTTATAATTGTTGACTTTTGCGGTGTCAAATCTGTTTAACTTATTTGTCTAGAGTATGTTAGTTATTCATTTCCATCTCTAGAGAAGAAAGAACGGTCTTTTTGTATTTGTGACCAGTATAGCTATTAAGCAATCCGTCTGTGAAGCGTCAGGAAGACTGGACCAATGATATTAGTTAAATATTTGAATTGGACTATGTTGTTCAACAATTTGCAGAAGTTGCTGAAGTAGCTTTCAGAACGATGAATCAACCGATTCTTAGAGTAAATTAGCCGTGATCGGCGACGATGACGTTAGTTAACAAAATAAGTTGGAAAAAGCAAAAATCACCCTCGCATCCTTAACCTCTCCTGGAACATTAATCCAGCATAAACCTTCTATGTCTGAATGATGTGTGATTTATAAAAGTAGACGATTGAATTAAAACTATTAAATCATCATATTAATTGACGAAATAAAGTGTATTTGTCAAAATTTATACAAATATTGAAAACATCGATGAAAAAATTATGCAGGATATATTAATTAACATTATACAGTGAACAGTCACCACGAGTAAAAGTGAAATTTAGTAAGGGTAAATTGATATTTCTGAAGTTGTCAAAAATTGCTCAACTTCACACGGTTATTACTCCGAAAGCATATGTCCTAAAAATGTATACGAACTCTCTTGTAAAGAATTTTATTAGCTTCAATAGTAGAAAGAACTATTTTTTACGCATATCAAAGACAGCGTGTTATTTTTTAACTTTTCAGCATCATAGTGACTAAGTGTATGTGTATGTACAAAGCGGAAGCTAGAGTGCTCGTTCGGAGCGTAGCGTAGCGAGATCGAACGTTATAGATTTTCGTGCATATTGAATTCGTTCTACAAAGCGGATTTCTCAAATGTTTTTCTGGTAAGTCGACGAATAGTCACGATATGAACACAAAAATATTACTAGTATTATTGTAAAATTCTTTTAGTAAAAAACGACATTTTGGTAATAAGAAAATTAATTCCACAAAAGTTTGCTATTTCCTGCCACAGTTTTAAAATTAGATCACGATTATGGTGTAACGAACTTGTTTGATCCCATACAGAGATTCGCAAAAATATTTCGTTGATAAATTTTTCGATGTCCACCAATTTCAGCTCAATGAACTACATTTTTTCACACTTAAAATCGAACTGATTTTTCTTCGAGCGGAATGCTTGTTCAGGACTCACAACAGCTCACTCAGACACGATTCCGTTAGGCCTGCCGCGCACTGACGATTTTTAGTTGTACAACTAAAAGTTGGTGGAGTGACAATCATAAAAATGTATGGAAACTGGATAAACACCGCACACGATCGATTCCCCAATCCATCCAATTTTCAGTCGTAGGGCTATTGTCTCTGTACATAACTCGGAACTTCAATTTTTAGTTGTATAACTAAAAATCGTCAGCGCGCGGCAGGCCTTATGCACACACGTCACCGCCGACTGCCGATTGAATAATCGTCATTTTTTCAGTGGCTCATCATTTAAATGTCAAGTGCGTGAATCGACCGATGAGATAAAATGCGAGTACCAGTGCACTTGAACACATGTTAAGATTGTTAAGTTTAGTTGTTTACCGTCGTCGTTGGTGGCATTTTGGTCGTGCTGCGAAATGTACTGGCTATTAGCTAATGCCATTCGGAGTTGGATTGTCTTGAGTGCAGAACGGGATTGAGTTACGTTAAAATTTATAATTTATAATTGGAATTATATAGAAATAATAGCCAACTATCAGTCAAATCGATTATTTATGATAATGAATATGAATATGAACAAGTTCCCGAATGTCGCCAAACCAAGCCATCGATGTCGATTTCCCTATTTCTCGAGCTCTAACCACAATTCGAATGATAATTCGATTATTAAAGGTATTCTAATAGCCGTTATTCAGTTATTGAAATCATTCGATTATGCCCAGCACTAATCTATATGTTCTAACTTGCGTTTTCCGCCTGCTACGATAAGTCTCGTTTGGTTCCGCTTTGTATGTGCACGTACACTAACACTCATCCCAGATTATTTTTTGTGTTTTCAAAAAATTTCTCGATAAACTACCATCGACAAAATTTCGATTTTTCGGTTTCTGTTAATTGTATTTTCTTCTAAAGTCGATTTATACTCGTGCTTAAATACGGATGATTTAATTTGATTAAATAGAGAAAAAATTTTTGTTTACACAAGAAAGGCATACAAATATTCATTCCTTAAAACTAATATAACATAAAAAAGTTTTTAATAGTTTAATAAATTCGAAGTACTTTCTTTTTTTTGGTTACCTAATTTCTCAAAACTAATAACAACATGATTATGGTAACTACATATACTTACAAACATCCCTTCGTAGTTTTTTTTATATTGTATTTTTATAATTCTTTTTATGATTCCCTTTTTTATTTTATTGACATATGGCATATGGTTGAATAGAGAATTTAAGACTAACAAAAAATGTATGATTCTATTAAAAAAAAACATCATAACGCAAACTATGATGAATTAGTTTTAAATTTTCTGTATGAGAAGATGTACAATTAAAATTAAAAACAAACGTGTCCGAGGTTCTTCTTTTCGAAAATCGTATGTCAACAGATAAAAGCAATTTATTCATACTTTTGTTACACGTTGTATATGATAATGATATTAATCTTAGCCTCAAATCCTATGATTATTAAAATTCATTTCACATTTTACCTACCTGCCAACAACAATGTTTAAATACAAAATGACTTTCAGCTTAATTTGGTATTCTAACTGGCGAGAATTACCTACTTAAAATATTTATTAAGAATACCAAGTATACTTACTTTTATAAACCTTTGTCGGTAGTTGTCGCTTTATAGTTAACTTTATATACCTACGTATTTATTGAATTTACCTATACCTATTTACACATTTCACATGATTTTCGATTAATAATTTTTACTAACATTCACGCTACTGTCTCTAAATAATGTACATACAGGGCGTTTTAAAGTTAAATGTACATGCTTTTCTTGGCATTACCGTATTATTATATTACCTACTTATGTTCAAATCTTAAACTTTGCAATAGACAATGTAACATTTCTCATATTTTAGGCATCTGTGGATGCTGAGGTTTTGTTTTTTTTTGCGAACATCCTAATTAATTTTGGAATAAACATATAACTATTATTGTAACACTGACACAGTTTTCCACGAAACACCGAAACACAATATACTGCACTCGACGCGAATTTCGCTAACCAAGTTAGCATCATCTGGGAATGATTAAAATAGTTTTAATCATCTCCAGATAATGCCATCTTGGTTGCCGAAACGCGCGTGTAGGGCAGTATATTGTGTTTTGGTGTTTCGTGGAAAACTACAGTTCTACCTTCACATCAAATTTTCCAACCCACTCCAGAACTATTATTGCAACGAGTTCGAAAATCTATAAACAAACAGGATATTTCATTAAAAAAAATCAGGTTTGATGTATATCTCTGAAACACGATATTGAATTATTCTTTTGTTTAGTGCGTTGAGATGAGAAGAAAATTTCCTACAACTTTTGATATTACCTTATTTTCCTAGGAGAAAAAATAAAAAGTTAAGAGAATCTTTCGTGATTAACCCTGTACCGGTAGCCTTTATTATAGCATATACGAAAATGCCATGAATGGAAAAGTTTTAGTCAATTTTATGTAGTTTTAGATTATGTTATTGGAAAAACAATTGAACATTAAATAGTTATTGACCCCCCTTAAGTTTTTTTTTAATATAACACTATGTATATTTTTATATTTTCAAAATGTCCATTATTTTCTGATTTCGAAAATATATACTTATGAATATGATATATTATCTCTTGCAGTTTTGGAAATATTTAAAATAATATCGGTCCACATTCATTTCGAATAAATGAAAAACGAACGAAGGAAAATTAACTCATCAAATTTATAATTTTGAAATATAAAATCAACGTTAAAATAAACAAATAAATAACTATATAACTAATAAAATGGAAGAAAATTATAAATATTGTTCAAAATGCCTTCCGTTATTTTCAAAACATAGACGATATCTTTTTTCTAAATTTTCTATACTATTTCTAATCAAGTGATTATTATTATTTAAATATTCTATTTTGTTTACTATTCTCTCCCGTAAAACGTCTGTATTTTCTGGATTGTCTTCATAAGTCTTATTCTCAGGTAGCCCCAAAAGAATGTGTCCAAGACAGTTTATTAGGTCTCGGCTATTTGCGGGCCATCTTATTGTCCCTTGTCTGCCTATGAACTCTTCGTATCTATTATTTAAAATTTTTTTTAACTGTAGTAATATTATGGGGTGGTGCTCCGTCTTGCTGCCATATCATGGCATTGTCATATTTAAGAATCTGTTGCTGCAATATATTTTCTATTTCGTTCAATATAAGAATAATACACTTCACCATTTAGATTCCCTTCATAAAATATTGGCCCCAGAATTTTGTTCTCCAATATACCACACCAAACGTACCGGGATCTCCTCCCTTGTGTTTTTACTTCTGCTATAGAATATGGGTTTTCTGTTGCCTATACGCTCTAAAATTTACTCTTTTTTTAAAATCTTATGGATCTGTCCACGTGAACACCTTAAATCTCTTTGGACGGTAGTTATGGAAGAGTTGGGGTTTTCTTGAAAATAGAGAAGAATTTCCAAATCTCTCTCTTCACGGTTTAAACTGCTTCTTTTTAAGTTTTTGAGGGAACCGGATTCTCTTAGTTTCTTGGCGATCCTTAAAAATGTTATTCTTGACGGAAATCTTCTATCAGGAAATATTCGAGCATATTCTCGTCTTGCACACAACAAATTTTTATTATTTTCAAAATACGTTGACAATTTACCGTAACGTTCAACCTCAGAAAATTGAATTTTTTTTGTATAAACGAACACTTGCAAACGAAACAATTACAAATACTGTCATTTACAGAAATGTCATTTGAAACAGTTGAAAAACGGTTTTGGTGAGAAGCAGCTAACTTGAATTTGAAATAAATGTGGACCGCAGATATTTTTTTAAATATTTCCAAAACTACAAGAGATTACATATCACAAGTATATATTTTCGAAATCAGAAAATAATGGATATTTTGAAAATATAAAAATATACATAGTGTTCTATTTAAAAAAAAATCATAAATGTGATCAATAACTATTTAATGCGATGCGGTTGTTTTTCTAATAGCATAATCTAAATCTACAGAAAATTTCCTAAAACTTTATTATTTATGGTTTTTTTCCTATATGCTATAATAAGAGCTAAAATAGGGGTGCACAATTTCGCGTGAATACCGACTACATATGTTAACGGTGAATAGAAGGCACTTTGGTGGTCCCGAAATACCCATTATTAGTGTGTCCATCATCCTTCGTTACTGAGATACAGAACGTTTTATTGATTTTGGTCAAATCTCTTTTTGGTCATAATTTTTAACTACCTTGTGTAATCGGTGCATACTTGTTACATATATTTTACTTATTTTATATGACAGAACTCTATAAACATCAAAATCAAAATCCAGGTCCGGAGATAATAAATGTACTGTTTCTGATTTCTTAAGAACAACTTGTGTGCATAATTTTAAAAGTCTGTTTAGAGATTTGAAAAAAATCAGAACAAAATAATCCACATGGCTACTTTTTATAGTTCCCGTTCTTTTCTAAATATATACCTATTTTTAACATAAAAGGAAGTTTTTGAAAACCTTATAATATTTCACGTAATTTAGTTGACAGTCGATGACCGTGGTCCGGCGTCTACACTAAAGTGTAGGTCTCTAGGTAAAAAGGGCCCATTGTGACCTACTTGCCTAGTAAAATAAGTAGCTACTACTACTACTATATTGTATTTTGTCTATTAAAATAATTAATTCATAAAAATTATTGTTGACAATGGCACTTTTATTATATTATATCTAATACATTTGAGGTAAAAATAAAATAACGCTGATAAAATTTTTAAAATTTCTTGAATCCAAAATTTAAAAAAAAAATACCTCTGATTTTATTCCTTCGAATGTGTTAAGAATAAACATCAGTTTTAAAAATTAAAATTTTCTTTCCCCTAAAAATTACATATTTGGTGAATTTAAGAATTAAAATTATTAAAATAAAAAAAAATGTTTTGTAGTATTTTTTAAAAATTTGCTTTAGTTAAAAAGAGTTGTATTTAGAAAATGACAAAATCATGGGATCTATAAGAAGTACACCATTTGGCTTATTTTTTCAAATTTATAAACAGAGTGCACTATGTATTAGACTATCGAATTAAAAACTTTGATTTTTACTTCTTATACGGAAGTACAGTAATCGTGATTTTTTTTCGACCTCGAGATTTTGATTGATTTATACGTTTTGAACCCTCCTGAATCCATTCTGACTATTTCCGAATAATGTCTGTCGGTGCGTGTGTGTGTGGATGT